>VWZS01001835.1:90298-102021 GCA_013397075.1 Rhabdornis inornatus | reverse complement strand
GGGCTGGGCTGGGCTGTGCTGGAATGGGCTGGGCCGAGCTGGAATGGGCTGGAATGGGCTGGGCTGGGCTGGGCTGGGCTGAGCTGGAATGGGCTGGAATGGGCTGGGCTGGGCCGGGCCGGGCTGGGCTGGACTGGAATGGGCTGGGCTAGCAGCTCCAGGGGCTCAGCAGCCCCGAAATGCCCCAGCTCTTCCTGGGGAACAGCAGCTCCAGAACTGTCCCCATTCCCGGGGCACAGCATCCCGAACTGGCAGAGCCCAGTGCCCAGCCAGGGCAGTGAGGAGCAGCCACATCTGCTGGGTTAAACTCTGTAACTCTGTCAGGTGTGTTTTGCTGAACACAGTTTCTGCATGACAAGTAAACATGTGAGGAGCTGATCTCCATAAACACGGTTTTACAGTAATACAACAGTACAAATAAATACTCCAGCATAACTCCCAGTGTCACTTTTATTTGCAGTTAAGTGACCTGTTATTACTGACCCCTCTGCCACAAAGGCCTAATTGAGAGGAGGCCACAGAGCAAGCAGGGCTGGTGTGAGAGTGCATCATGCTAAATAATTCATAACGAGCACTGTGGCTCTTGCAGTGAGGTATGTAAATAGCAGCTCTGCAGTTTGGAACTTACAGTCTGGGTTATTTTATGAATTTTAAAAGGAGAATGTCTTCATTCTGTGGTGCAGAACTGAGAGGAGTTTGTGCTCCCTGAAGTCCCATCCCAGCTTCACAGGGCTGGCTGAGGCAGCAAGAGTCTGCTCGTGGTCTCTTCCTGCATTAGCACTTCTTCAATCTGTTTGCTGCTGTGTTTTACCTGTGGCTTCATGGCAGCCCCTGCAGGACCAGTGCAGGCCTGGAGGGTGGAAGCTGGCACCAGGGTGGGAACACAGCAGGTAAGAGCATTGCCAGAGCACCCTGCCCACCCATCACCCAGCTGCAGGGACCTCGGCCCCAAAACCCCAGCTCTGACTTCTCATCAGCCCAGGAGATGCCTCTGCTGCAGCAGAGAGCCAGTTCACCTCCTGGACCACAGCCACCAGCACACCCAGGCTCTTCCTCTGCCTCCTGGGGCCAAAGCTGGAGAGGCAGAGCTGAGTCCCTGGGGAGTGTCTGGGACCTTGCCATGCACTCATTACAGCTCACACCAGGAATGTGTTTACCTTTTAATTCAACATCATATTTCCCCTGTTTTATGAGAGTGGGATAAGAGGAGCTCCCAGACTGTCTCTTGAAGACCATTTATTATTTATTCATTCTGTTTCTGCCTTGTTTTTCTGTCTCTTCTTATTTGAGAATTGTTCAAGTCCTTGATATTACTCCTGTCCCTCTCTAGTTCTTACCTATTCCTACAATACCCTCCAGAGACAGGGTAATCACTCCAAGAAAATTGACTTACATTCAATGGCAAAAAGCTTCATTAAAACCCAGGTAAGGCTCCCAAAGGTACCTTCTGTTCCTCAGAAATGTTCAGCGAAGCTCATCCTTCCAACAGCACGTGCAGAGGGGTTCCAGAGCTGCCCAGGCAGGTTTGTGTGCTGCCCTGTGCTCTCACAGCTGTGGGTGAGGGGAGGTTTGGCTGTCCAGCACTGCTTGGGGAGCTCTCCCTCCCTCCCTCCCTCCCTCCCTCCCAGGGGTTTGGCTTCCCCAGAGTTCAGCTGCTGCCCACAAGCCTGGCACTTTTCCTCTGGGCATCCCTTGGGATGCCCTGGACCCTCCAGCTGCCCTCCAGACCACCCAGAGGGGCGTGGAGCAATCCCACCTTCTCCCCAGAGAGCCTTGCTGCCTGGGGCACACCTGGGGCACACCTTGTGTTCCTGTGGGGCTCACCCTGTCCTGTGCCATCACCTGTCCTGTGCCATCACCTGTCCTGTGCCATCACCTGCCCTGTCCCAGCAGGACACACTGCCCTGAACCCCACCCCAGCGCCAGGGCAGCTTCCCCAGGAGCTGTGAGGGGTGGTCAGGCCGCCCTCCCTGCGTGGCTTTGCCTTCCTGGTGGCCATGTGTGCCCTGCCCGGTGGCTGCTGGCCCGTGGCACTCCCCCGGTGCTGCTCTGCCCCTGCCTGAGCTGCTGGCAGGGCACGTTCTGTCCCTGCCCACCGGGGTGTGCTGCCTTCCCTGGCAGCTCCTGCTCGCCCAGGGTCTGTCCCAGCCCGGGGGCAATTCCTGCTGGGGTGGGGGAAGGAAGGGACAGCAGGGGACAAGGAACCTCACCGCTGCCATGGCTTTTCTGAATGGCACATGAAGCTTTGCCCGGATTTCAATGATCCCAAACCAGGTCTGTGTGTGCTGTGCAAGCACAGCAGAGGTTGTGGGGCTGTGGTGACGGTCAGGGCACACAGCACTGGGACTGTCATTAATGTCATTAGTGTCATTAATGCCATTAATGGGATGAGGAGCAGGGGCTGCTCCAGGCAGGGCTGCAGCTCTGGCACCTGGGGCTGCAGGGGCTGCAGGGCTCAGCTGATAAAGGGGAGGTGAAGGTGATGCCCAGAGGAGCTGGAACAGAGGCTACACAGAGTTAGGGGGATAAATGGGTGTTTATTGAGAGGCCTTCACAGGTCACACCCTGGCAGTGCCAGTGCCACAGTCATCATGGCCCTGCCTGGATGGCTCCAGGATGGAATCAAAAGACAGCTTGGTCACGAGATCTCACACCTTTATAGGTTTTAGTTCATTTGCATACAGAACTGTCCAATTAATAACCTCAAATCATGAAGTTTCATTCTCCTTGCTTGCTTGCTTACTTGCCCACCCTCCTCTTTTCACGTTGTTTATGCTCAGGGCCTGAAGTTTGAAGAAATTGTCCTTGAGTCCTCAGCTGGAATTGGACTGGTTTGTCTTCACCACCCAAGCACAACAGAAAAGCACATCCAAGCAGAACAGAAAAACTTAAAAAAGGCATCAAGGGGGCCCCTCTTTGGTGCTGCTGGCCAGTGCTGGGCACCCACAGCTGGCAGAGTGCTGCTCTGGGTGCCCAGGAGAGCAGTGCCCTGCAAGGGCTGCTGCTGCTGCTGCCACAACACAAACCAAGGCTGGTGCTGTGGACTCTGCATCTGAGGATGCCACACCTTGACATCCCTTGAAGGGAATCCTTCAGGAAGAGTCAATGATGCTTGTGTAGTGATGTCTGGGAACGGTGAGGCTGGAAAACTTGCCTAAAAATTACTTAGAAAGTCAATCTCTCCTCCTCCTGCAGCAAAGGAGTAATTACTGCTTTGTAAAGCTTTTAATTTTTTTAACATTGCATATAAATACTGCTGCTTCAGAGTTCAGAGGCAGGGATTTTAAATCTAATCCACATTTAACAAGGCTATTAAAGAAAATGTTTAAGCTGCCAGAATTTAACTGACTAAAATATTTAATAAATCTTACCCCAAAAAGGCGGGGGGGGGAAGGGAAAAAAAGCAGCAAGGAGCCAAGATCACATGGCTTTTATATGTGCACTACTGAGAGTGCTTTAATGGGAAATGGAAACCCAAAAGATTGCAATAATCTTGCCAAAAAGACCCAAATGTATTATAAAAATGTTTAAAGCTCAATTTGAGTTTTTCTAATTAAGTTGGTAATGACACTGGCATTCTCACTCGATCAGGCTTCTGGAAGATCAGATGCTTCTCGAGTGCTGGAGCAACCTGAGAGTGGTGGGGAAAGGAAGGGAACCAGGGAACCAGGGCACCAGGGATCCAGGGATCCAGGGAACCAGGGCACCAGGGATCCAGGGAACCAGGGATCCAGGGATCCAGGGAACCAGGGACCCAGGGAACCAGGGATCCAGGGATCCAGGGAACCAGGGAACCAGGGCACCAGGGATCCAGGGATCCAGGGATCCAGGGAACCAGGGATCCAGGGATCCAGGGAACCAGGGAACCAGGGCACCAGGGATCCAGGGAACCAGGGAACCAGGGAACCAGGGAACCAGGGCACCAGGGATCCAGGGAACCAGGGAACCAGGGATCCAGGGAACCAGGGATCCAGGGATCCAGGGATCCAGGGAACCAGGGCACCAGGGATCCAGAGAACCAGGGATCCAGGGATCCAGGGCACCAGGGATCCAGGGAACCAGGGAACCAAGGATCCAGGGATCCAGGGAACCAGGGAACCAGGGCATTGCTTTTAAGGCTCCCCTGCCTGGTGGGGGTCTCAATGGTCTGTCTGGGCTCTCCTCTCCCCTGGGTGGTGGAAGGGTGTCATTTTCCTGGCACAGACATCCTGTGGGATGCAATTTGCTGGGAGCTTTGTGCCAGCCCAGCCCCCGCACAGGACTGGGGGTCCTCTCTGCCTCCTGCCCTGCAGCACACCAAGTTAGGGATTCTTTTAGTTTTCAGATGAACACCCCTTAAATTCTCTGGGAGAAGTTGGGGAAATCAAAGTGTTTGGATCCTTGTAGGTGGTGCATTTCTGCAGGCACAGGGGGAGGAAGAGACACACGTAGCTGGAGGGATACTGGTGTGAACTGGGAGCAAGTGCAGCTGAGCTCTGGGATCAGCCTTTGCTGGAGCCCTCTGGGGCCAAGTGCATGCTCAGCATGGTGTGTGCAGCATCCCCTGAGCCTGAGGTGCTGAGGGCAGGGAAGGAACCCTGCTGGAGCTCCTGTCCTTGTGCTGAGGCTGCTCTGGAAACGGGGGAGGCACCCCGGTGAACAAGCAGAGATCCTCATCTTGAGGCTGTGATTTTTGTTGGCTGATTCAGGGAAATGCCCCCAAGCTGCAGGAGATGGTCGCTGTGGAAAATCTAAGGTCAAGGTGGAGCCATAATGTCATGGTCGAAGGCTCTGGCAGACACCTGGTGAGGAGGAGTTCAGTGCTGTGGGGGAAATGACACAGGAGTGCAGAATGCATCTGGGAGAGGCTCAGCCCCCAACACCAAGCTGTGCCTGAGCCCTGGTGGTGGTGGAGCTGGACCTGCTGCTCCTCCAGGATTCCAGCTCAGGGGGGCTGCAGCTCTCTCTGAGTCCTGGCTGGCACATCAGGGGTGCCTGTCTCTGCTGGCACTCACACCCCCGGGCTCTGCTCCTGCTCCCAGCCTGGGCACAGAAGAACAGCCCTGAAGCAGCACCGAGTCTCCAAATGTCCGCCAGAACTCACCCCAGATCATGATTTTGTGTGCTGTGAGAGCTCCTGGCTCAGCACAGGCAGTTTTTGCTTTCCTCCCATCTGCACAGGCACCTGCATTTCCAGTTGCTCCCTCTGCTTTGCCTGGAGACAGGAACCTCGCATCCAGAGCTGTGGTTTTGCTCCTCAGCAGCAGCCAGAGCACAGCTGGAGCAGGGCAGGGGCAGGAATGCACCCAGGGCACTGGGAGCAGGTGCCACCTGTGCAGGTGACAGCAGCACATCTCTTGGGTACCCAGGGATTTCCATCAGTGCCTGTGGGAGCTGATGGATGCCCCTGTCAGAGAGTCAGGGCATGCCTGGTGTGTGGCCACGGCTCCCTGAACAAGTCTGCAGTGACAAGTGTTCAGACACATTCCTGTGCTGTACAAATTGTCTAACACTTGAAGCTGTCAGACATGAATCCTTTAGCCAGGTATATTTTGAAGATATAATCTCCACAACCCAGCAGTGCTGCCTGCAGTCTGGCAGAGGTGACAGCAGCTCCCTGGGACTCTGTTGTGTCATCCCCTGTACCTGCTGCCCCTCCCTTGGGTCCCTGCAGCCACAGCCCCCCCAGCCCAGTGCTGTGCCTAGTGATGGGGTTTGATTTCTCTATGTTCTCCTCCAGCCCAGAGAAATTTTATTTTCTTAGTCACATCTCTTGGCAGTGTTAATCTGCATTATTAAAAATGAGATTTGCCACCACTTCAAGTTTTCATTCAGAGGCTTTTTCTCAGGCTGTAGGTGTGTTTGCTTGCCACGTTTCAGCATCTCAGCTGTACAGCACGGTGTGCCTGGCTCAGGTCTGCTGGCAGGAGCCTCTGCAGGGCCGTGCACTCCCATCTGAGGCAGATTTGGTGCCAGTCCAACTCTCCTTGCTCGGCTCTTGCTTGCCTGGAGAGCAGCAGCTGCAGTGTGGGGCAGCCAGGGGCTGGTGGCACTGGCTGTTCATGTCAGGACATGGGTACAGGTGTGAAAGATGCCCTGGAGGGAGTCCAGAGGTGGCTCTGGGGCTGCTGTGGGGCAGATGTGCAGGGTGAGCAGTGTCTGTGTGAGCTCTGCTGTCCTGCCTCTGGCAGCCAGGGGCCGCCTTGACGATCATCGAGGTGCTCCACAGCTCCAGTGCAATCCATAAACTCTGCCTCAGCATTTCCCTGAATCACTGGGGCAGGAATCTGAGCCCCCTTGGAGAGCAGGAGCTCAGCCCTCCCCTCACAGCGATCATTGTGTTTCCAGAGCATCCTCCTGCCACACTGCAGGGGCTGCTGAGGTGCTGCAAAGGTCGAGTGCTGGGGAGCAGGCTGCACTTCCCAGCACTGCCAGGGGACCAGCAGGTCCTGGCAGGACAAGCCCAGGGGTTTTTGCTGGGGGTCAGCATGTGGTTGTGTCCTCTTCCCAGGGAAATGCTGTCACTGGCTCTGCTGTCACTGCTGGGGTTAAACACTCAGCAGAAGCACCAGGCAAGGATTTGGCTTGTGCTGAAACACAAGAAAAGCCCAAAGGTGGAAAGCTTAGTGGGCAAACTGGGCAAAGAGGGATGCGGGTGATTTTGCATTTTAAAACACAAACTGTTTGAAACTGAATTCTGGTAGCTGTCGATGGAAATGGTTGTGGAGCCATTTCCTTGGTCTGAATTTTGCCTTGAACAATATCAAACAAATAGTGCAAGAAGTTTGAAAAAACCATTTTCTAAGAAGCAGCATTTTTCAGCTCCCCTCCTGGGCAGGGTGGCCAGGGGCTCTGCCCCCTGTGCCCGGTTCAGGTGCCAGTCTCTGCTCCAGCACACCTGGGTGTGCACCTGGGCACAGCCCTGGCTGGTCCCCCGGGCTCACCCCAGTGCCTGTGCCCCAGGCTGGCAGCATCTGCACCTCAGCCACAGCATTCCCCTGGCATCAGCTCCCCAGGGCTTTCACACCTCCCAAGCATGTGCTAAACAGGCTTCACTATCAAACAGGGGTACACGCTCTGAAAAACAAGATACTGATGCAAGTGTTGAGCCACTCTATTGGCGTGTTCATGTATTAGCAGCTGTGGCTCCCTTCCTGCTGCTTGTACTCTGAATAGATTTTTATTGCTTAATTCTCTGTAAGTGAAGTGCTAGCAAATTGTAAAATCCTATTGCTTAACATGTAGCATTAAGTATTGAACTAGCAAAAGAATCAATTACAGGTTTGGTCACTGATTAGCTTGACTTTTTATGGAATTTAACGTCAAGTCTCATTATAATTCAGCTCTTTAATTCAGGAAATAAAGCACATGTGGGGAGCTAATAGCTGAGAGCAGCTCTGCTCCAGCTCTCCTGCTGGGGGGATGCTCAGTGCTGTGCAGGGAGGTTTCATCTGCTCCCCCCCTCTGCAGCAGGGCTGGGCCAGTCCTGACGTTCCCCAAGGAGCCCCAAGTCCTGCAGGAGATACAACCCAGCCCGAATCTGTTTCTCTCCTCTCCTCACCCGTGGATGTTCCAGGGGCTGGCTGGTGGCCAGGGGACAGCGCCCTCACTCCCCTGAGACCCCTGGCAGGCTGCTGGACCAGCACTGGCCTTGGCGAGGGGCCATGACCCCCTCCCCACTGTGGCAGCACCCCAGCACAGCAGGGAGCAGCAATCAGACTTGGAGCAAGCCCTGTGTGCAAAGGATGGACATTTGGCATCTGAACTCCTGAGGAGCTTCCTGAGCTCCTGCCTGGGGCAGGGAACCTGGGCTCTGCAGGTGCTTTGCAGGAGCCTTTAGCCAAGGGCCACTGGCAAGGGACTCTGCCTCATTTGGGTCACCGGGCCCATCCAGGAGCTTAAAAACCTGTCTGGCTTCTGGTAAAATATCAGTGTAATGACCCTGGGCAAGTGAACTATGAGCAGGAATCTGAGCCCAAGTTAAACCCTAGCAGAAAATGTTAAATCAATTGTAATTAGTGTCTGGTCCCTCCTGAGACGCCTCCAAGGGAGGGAGGAGCAGGGGAAGCTCATCCCCAGCCCACCCTGGGGATGCCAGGGATGAGCCACGGGGGCACCACCTCCCTCCTGCTTCTCCTTTCTGACCATGTCCTGCACGGGGCTCCCTGGCAGTGCCAGGCTCTGGAAAAGCCGCTGGGAAGGGCAGTGGGCTGTGCCAGGGGACCCAGGCTCTGCTAGCCCGGGGCTCCCCGGGATTAGCCCTCCCTGCCTGGTGCTGGGGGCTCGGGTCCTGCACAGCTCCTGCCTCCCCTCACCAGGGGCTGCCTTTGCTGATGGACAACTGCAATTGGATTTCCAAATTACACCGTCTCACATTAGATTCAATATCCCTTTTCTCAGACCAGACAACCCCTTAATTCCTTTCCTTTCGATTGCGTGGGGACCCTCTGTGCAGCTCAGACCCTGCAGCAGAAAATCTTTGCTGCACCAGGGCTGTCGTGTGCTATTGCAATAAACTGGAGACACAGAGCTCCAGCACGAACAGCAGGAGAGCAGCAAGGTTTCCCTTCCAGCACTGAGATTTCTGAAGGCTCCTTCTTGTCTGGCTGAGCTTATCCTCCTTCCAGGAGCAGCTCTGCTGGCATGCTAATTTATAGAGAGCTTGAGCAGTCCCCCTGCATCCAGAGCCAGGAGGGTTGGGGAAATTAAAGTTTGTAGGAAATGCATCAAAAATCTGATGTCCTCAAGCAAGACAGCTGCTTTTCCAGGCACCAAAAGGGAGGCTGAGCCTTCCTGCAGCAGCTGGGGGCAGTGGGGGCCGAGGAGGCCAGGCTGGGCCATGGCTCTGGCGTCCTGGCAAGGAGCAGGAGGTGCTCTGTGGGCACTGGCAGCACAGCACTGCCCAGCAGCCCAGCTCCATCTGGCCTGTGCTGGGCTGGGCACGTTCCTGGTGCTGGCAAATAATAAATAACAATAATGATTATGGAAGCGCTCTGCATGCGCCCCATGGGCTCTGCAAAAAAACCTTCTACATCAAAATCCAACTGCAACGTTTTCCCCCTTGTCCAATTCGCAATATATGCCCATAAAAACAATAATTTATTTGTACATGGGCAATTCCCGAGGTATTTAGTGAAGATTGGTAGCTGCTGACTGTATCCTATCCTGGCAGAGTAGACCCAGTGGGATTTCTGGACTTTGTGCAAGTGCTGAAGTGTCTTGGGGGTGTATATTAAAAAATCATTAAATGACATTATATTGTCTACTTGGGATTAAGCTCTGGGCTAGGTCTGGTCCCACCCCCAGTCACGTCTCCTAACTTGCTCTGATGTCCCTGGGCTCTGAGCCTGGCTCATCTCCTGTTGTTCAGGACAGACACTGAAAGCAAATGCTGCTCCCCATTTCCAGTTTTGACTTTCATATCATGGCTCTTCAATGTACTGAAATCTGTGTGGTGTTTAAAATTCAGCTATGTTTGTCAGAATTCAATTACCCCTGAAGATTACACAAAGATTATCAAAGTTGTAAACAGCAGAATATGCTCAGAGATCAATGAAGCGCAACAAAGACCATATTTAACAGGAGAAATAAAAGTGGGAGCATGCTGGCAAACCCTGGCAGTAGAGCATAATGTCGCATCATCACGCTGAAGGTTGGGAAGTAATTGAAATCTATGTTAAAGCACAATATATCCCTGTGCAGATCTGCAGGCACAGAACCCAGTTCCAGTCCTAATAGCTGAGTTCTAATATCTAATATTTATTTGGTTTAAGCAGACCCAGGCTCGGGGGGTTCCCAGTAGCTGCCAGTGCAGAGCCCTGTGCAGGGTGTGCAGTGCTGCTGTCACTGGAGCTGTGCCCTGGGATGGAGCTGTGGCCTGGGATGGAGCCCTGGGATGGAGCTGTGTCCTGGGATGGTTCCCTGCCCTGGGATGGAGCTGTGTCCTGGGATGGTGCCCTGGGATGGAGCTGTGCCCTGGGATGGTGCCCTGGGATGGTGCTGTGCCCTGGGATGGTTCCCTGTCCTGGGATGGTGCTGTGCCCTGGGATGGTTCCCTGCCCTGGGATGGGGCTGTGCCCTGGGATGGTTCCCTGCCCTGGGATGGAGCTGTGCCCTTGGATGGTGCTGTGCCCTGGGATGGTTCCCTGTCCTGGGATGGTGCTGTGCCCTGGGATGGTTCCCTGCCCTGGGATGGGGCTGTGTCCTGGGATGGGGCTGTGCTCTGGGATGGAGCTGTGCCCTGGGATGGAGCTGTGCCCTGGGATGGTTCCCTGCCCTGGGATGGAGCTGTGCCCTGGCAGAGCAGCCTGGGGTGCTGAGCAGCAGCAGCAGGAGTGACTGGGGGTGCTGGGTCCCTGCCTGCCCTGTCCCAGAGCGTGGCCATCCCTGTGTACAGGAGGTGTCTGTTTGTCCCATGGGACTGCTGGGATTCCTCCCCCATTCTGACCCTTCCTGGTGCCCCAGTGCCCGCAGAGCCTGGCACATCCCCTCTGGCAGCTGCAGCTCCAGCGTGTTTGTGGTTCCCATTGTCATTCTGGAGGCAGCAGCCAGCTGATTTTTCTCCTCTGTAATATATTGCTGCTATAATACCAAGTCTAGCAGAACAATGAACTCTAGAGGATGGAGGTACCTTCCTCCTGTTTTGCAAACTAAACATAATTTTTATTTGTGCTCAGGTTTCTGGATGGTGCAGGGAGAGTGGGAGGGGGAGGAATTCCATCCCAGTCCTGCCCTGGCACTCGGAGCTCCCACGCTCCCTGTCCCCACAGCACCGGGATGCAAGGAGGGAAATCTCCTCTTGTCAAGAACTGTGAGGTTTCAGAAGAAACCCTAAAACCCAGATTAATTACTGCTCTCTGGTCCCACTGGGGCTGGTCCACCTGCTGCAGCCAAAATGGGCTGAAATTCTCATCCCCTTTCTGCCTTCCTTTCTCTCTCTCTCTTTTTTTCCCCCTATTTACTTCTGGTTTAATCTGCATATTATCATCAGTGCAAAGACCTCTGAAATAACATCTGACAAATGACGCCTATTAAAAAAACCCTCTGCACTGTCCTCTTTCACCGCCTTCCAATTTGGACTAGCACTATAACTATGCATCAATAGACAAGCAATATTATGTTAAGAACATGATAAAATACCAGCAGCTTCATAATGGCAGCAGCCAAATGGTAATTTCTGCTTCAGAAATTGGTCATTTATTTTGCTGGTCTGTTCTTACGTTCAAATTAGATGAAGTTTAATATACTGTAAAATTGAATGTATTCTATCCTTTTCAACAAATATGGCATGTATGAAATGATTTATGGGTCTTACAAATCTTAAAATGTTAAATAATCTCCTTTTTCCTGTGCCTTAACTCAGTGATGCCAAATAGTTTAAGTACAGGGAAGCAAAACTTTATTAGCTCCTATCCTGATCACCACTTTATTTTGCTGCATTTACAGAGATAGGAACAGTATTCAACATACTAGATCAACTTTAGAAGCAGCTGTATTAATTGGTACATTAATTTTACCCCATTAACTGTAATTGGTAAGAAAGTGATTCTTCCCAATAAATGTTGTACTTTGTGCTTTAAATGTTTAATAAAGCCATGATGCCCGAATGAGGGTGCTGGTCCTGGCTGGAGCCTCCAGCCCTGCTGGGCTCCCCTGCCCCACAGCAGCACTGTGACCCCACAGCAGCACTGTGACCCCATAGCAGCACTGTGACCCCACAGCACTGCGACCCCACAACACCACGG
>VWZS01001835.1:60506-90150 GCA_013397075.1 Rhabdornis inornatus | reverse complement strand
CCCCACAGCAGCACTGTGACCCCACAGCACTGTGACCCCATAACACTGCGACCCCACAGCAGCACTGTGACCCCACAGCAGCACTGTGACTCCACAGCAGCACTGTGACCCCATAACAGCACTGTGACCCCATAACAGCACTGTGACCCCACAGCACTGTGACCCCACAGGATCACTGTGACCCCCACCCCAGTGTGGGATGTTTTTGGGAATGCAGGACCAGGATCAGCATTCTGGAGGGATTTGCTGAAGATTGCTGACAACGTGCAAGCCCCACCTTGATTTGAAACGAGGTTTTTTAATCTGTTCAGGCTTTTTGTGTCTGGAGCAGGAGCTCGGGGTCTGTTCAGGGCCCCACAAGGCTGCTGGCAGCAGATCCTGTAAGCAGGGGGTGGGTTCCATGGGGCTGCCCTGCCCCAGGCTGGTCACACATTGTCCCCTCTCAGACCCTGGGACATCCCTGGGGGCTGCCTTGGCTGCGGGGTGACAGAGAATCAGCCAAGGAGCACAACGGGGTGACTTCCTCCTGCCTTGCAGTTTTTAAAAACAAATTGACTCCTTGCCCTTGGCCTTTCCCGCGTCTCCCGATGAGCAGCTTGTCCCTGAGGATAAGCCTCAGAGCAGAACAATCTCCTGCAGTCCCCTGGAGCTGCAGCCCTCTGCACCAGGATAGCTGAGAAGCCTTTTATTCTGTTTATTTGCTCTATATAATTTTTTCTGCTCTTGCTGACCCTTCTGGGAAGCGTTCCACCCTTCAGGCTCTCTGCTGGGTGCCAGAATTACTGAGCTTAGGCTATATTTGCATTTCATATCCTAGTTAAACCAACATCATCAAGGTCAGGACACTGCTGAGCTGGAGCAGGCTCAGCAGAGGGGCAGAGAGAACCCGAGAATCGCAGCCCCTGCTGCTCCCAGCCCGGAAGGGGCCGAGCAGGGGCTGCTTCCCTGGGGGATTATTCTGTGCCTGTGTCCTCACAGGAAAAATGTCCCCTTGTGTCCAGGACTCCCCCGGGGAGGAGCTGGTACCCATTCCCCTCGTCCTGCCCGTGTGACCCCTGGCACAGGGGTGTCCTTTTGGCTGTGCCTCATTTGAGGGGCGCAGCCTTGCCACCCCCAGTGCAGGGACACTGCTGTGCCTCTCCACGTGTGCCTGTGTCCCACAAACAGCTGGAACAGGCAGCAGCTGCACACAGCACATTGCTGTGCTGTAATGATTTCTACATCTGTGAACACTGCCTGGTTTTCCTTTCATTAAGGAACATTTCTTATGAAAAAGTAGCAGGATTTCTGAAGTGAAAAAACAATTCTGCTCAAGACTGAGAGCTGTTTAGAATAAACGCCAGACACTGTGTGATGGAGACGTTGCATGGAGACTTAATGCTGGTCACATCCCTTCTCTGCCAGTAAGTCAAGGATGTGTCTTTGCTATTGTATTTGGTGACTCATCTTTCAAATAATCATCTCTGGAAGAATTCTGTGCCAAGATGAAAAAATGCCTGGGTCCCAGCAGCATGTGTGTGTCTTGCTGGGAGCACAGCCCAGGAGGGAGCTGTGGGGCAGCTCTGGCCACCCTCCCCTGGGCCAGGGCAGTGGGACAGGGGCTGGCACTGTCCCCTTGGCAGGACAGCCCGTGCCCTGGGCAGAGCACAGCAGGGGAAGGTGGGAGTTTTGGCAGGAGGTAGCCCTGCCTCACGCAGGTCCCATTTGGGCTGCAGAACACGGTCAGTCACTGTCAGACACACCCCACACCTGCCTTGGGGCTGAGCCCAAAGCACCTGAGCTCCTTTGCAGCACCTGGAGGTTTTCCTCACCCTCGGAGAGAAATATGTAGATGAGGTGAGTAAGTGAAGAGCTGTATGCTAATGCATTCAACAGAGCCACTGTTCCATAACATCCAGCCTACACACAGAGGATGTGCTGCAAGTGCCTTCCCTAGAAAACATTTCCTTGCTGCTTAGCAAAAAGTTACACGAACTCATTAAACATAGAACAAGATGGTGAGTAGCACAGAAGCTGTAGGTGCTGCGAGGACTGAGTCCCAGCAGCTGCACCCACACAGGGAGCTGGGTTCCTCAGTGGCATGGGAAGGCTCCAGCAGCTGCTGTGTGCCTGGGGATGGGGAAATGTGGCAACGGCATTTTATTTTCAGCCTGGTCTGACCAGGCTATCAGGCCATGAGCACCACTGGCCAGTGCCAGTGCCAAGCACAGGTAACTCCTGCAGCACAGGGGATGCAGTGGGCTTTAAGACAAAGCAAACTTCTGAGCAGCAAACCTTTGCTAGGCAGTAAATACCTTCTGGACTGACAGGTCTGCCCACAGGGCAGTCAAAACATCAGCACTTGGGCAAAGCACCATAAATCACTCACCCTCTCCAAGGAGGTGTCTGCTGTGAGGGGCTCATGTCATCGGCCAGCTCTGGAGTCCTGCTGCTCCAGCAGCACCCACTGTGCCTCCAAAACATGGGACAGGGGCAGCAGACTGCCACAGTGCTGAGAAATCAGATTCAATTAGCATGAATTAAATGTGAGGAGACACTTTTTCACAGGTAAATTTGGAAGATTGAGGAAATGAAGCACTTCTCCATCCTCTACCATGGCACTGGACAGGGAGAGGTTTCTGATGGAAGCACAGCATCCAGCATCCAGTTCACATTCACGTGAATGTAAAGATTCCCTGCAAAAAGCTGGATTTGACAAAGGACTTGCTCTGAGCTGCTTCTTCTCTCAAAAAAAATCCTTCAAGAGGTGAGTGAGGTCACCCCCACGACCTGCCAATTCCTCACTCTTTTCATTAACTGCAATTTATCCTGCAGCAGCTTTCTTAGATCAAGGCAGAACCTGGCCACTAGCTTTCCCTTGTTGAACTCGGGCTGAAACCCAGCCAGGTGTGCCTGCTCATCCCTGCTGTGCTGCAGAGCTGCCTGGGTGAGGGATGGAGAGATGGATGGATGGATGGATGATGGATGATGGATGATGGATGATGGATGATGGATGGATGATGGATGGATGATGGATGGATGATGGATGATGGATGATGGATGGATGTATGGATGATGGATGGATGGATGATGGATGGATGGATGGATGGATGGATGGATGGATGATGGATGATGGATGGATGGATGGATGGATGGATGGATGATGGATGGATGATGGATGATGGATGGATGGATGGATGGATGGCAGTCCCTGGGGTGGGACACTCCTGCTGCCCTGCCAGGGCTGAGCCAGCAGTGACCACAGTGCTGGGAGAGCTGGCACCTGATGGGACGGTGCTGCTGCCCTGGCACTGCTGCCAGCTGTACTTGCGGCTTCCCTGCTCTCCTGCTCCTGGAAGTGTCTCCCTTTGCCCCTGCCAGCCTTCCTTTTGTCCCTGCTGGTGAGGGGCTGCAGGCCTGGCCACTCTGCAGTACCTGGTGGCCCTGCCATACCTGGTGGCTCTGCCATACCTGGTGGCTCTGCCATACCTGGTGGCTCTGCCATACCTGCTGCTCCAGTCCCTGGCTGCAGCACCAGCCCTTGCCACACGCTGGCCCCACAGCCTCTCCACAAAAGCTTTGAAGGATGCTTACACTACTAATGGGGTATATTGATACCTGTTTATCTCTGTCAGTTGGGTGGAAAATTGCCAGATGTGCCGTTTGCCTTCCTCACACAGCGTCTCCTGCATCATCTGGATGAGAGCACTAGGAGGGGTCACTGCCAGGGAAATCCTCACTGCTGCTTCTGCTCTGGGTGTTGGTGGGATCTGCCTTGGCAAAGACTGAGAGCAACACCCTGGAGGGAGGTCTCTGTGAGACAGATCTCTGTCCCACACTGCTCTGGATTTGGGAGGAAAAAGGAGCAGTGGAGCCAGGAGCTCCTCTCTGAGGTGCGAGCAGCCAGGGCTGCAGTCCTGGAGAGGGGTGTCCTGTCCTGGGACAGCCAGCACTGCTGCTGCTGGTGGTCCTGGTGTCCTGGACTGGCACCACGTGCCACCCACGCTGCTTTGGAGGCATCAGGAGAAGCCCTGGTGGCATTTTCCTGCTGTCAGGGGTGCTCAGAGCAGCCAGGGCAGCCCTTCCTGGGGATGCCCCGCAAGCAGGAGAGGCAGCTCAGAGCCAGCAAATACCCCTTCCAACACAGAACAGGGCAGAAGGATAAGAATGGCTTAAAAAGAAAGAAATTGCCTCCAAAATAAAATGTTTTTCCTCATTTCCCATGATACAGTGAAATTTCTTCATGGGCAGGTAGTCAGAGTAGAGTCCATTACACTCCACACTTTTTGCCTTGAAACATAAATAGCTGCATCTCATATAAGTGTTTGTTATGAGCAAAGGCATGTGCCTAGAAAAGTTAGACATTAAACCATTATTTCATGCAGAAAGATATGCTAAAGGGAGAGGATTACTGACTATATTAATTCTGTCTTCCAGCTACCCGTACGTCTCTCTGCACATAATGACTTCAGTCACAAATGAGGTGCTGCAACAAATCCAGTTCCCTCCATTCCCATTTCCTTGAAGACTGCACACAGTGACCCTCCCTCTGGGCCCTGTGGGGGCAAAGGGACAGTGGAGGTGAGAGCAGAAATCTGTAAACCTGTGGGTACATCTGTCAGCCTCTGTTCCTGCACAGGGTACATACGGGCAAGTGTGATATCTGCTATTAGTCCTTACATTGCAGCTAAAAGCTTCAAAATATCCCTGCTGGTGGCATAAAGTAATTGTGATGTGACCCTCAAATATTTCTTCCTGTACTGGAAGTTAGAAGATCATCTTAAAAAGCACCAAAATTTTTCTGATCATATCTTTTTCCCAGCAGTGACTCATAGAGGGAGAATTTCTGAGGCTAGCAAAACCAAAAAACAAGCACAGGGCCCCAGGAAATCTGGGGTGTGAAAGGTTGTTTAGGTGTTTCTGCCTAGGATGTGACAGGCTGCTGGCACAGGGTGCCAATGGCACTGCAGGGTGCAGGTGATGGGCACTGTCACTGTGCCAGGGAGGCAGTGGCCAAGGTCAGGGTGGTTCCTGCTGGAACAGGGCATGGCAGGGTCACAGTTTGCCCTGCTAAATAACCCCACCCTGCCACGCCCTGGGCTCGGGTGCCAGGACAAGCCCCTGGTCCCACAGTGTGAAAGCTGGTGCAGGATCTCTCACCTGAAGCTCTGGGCTCTGTGTTTGCTGGTGCTGGTGCAGAGACATGGGAACAGCAGTGAGCAGCAGGGACTGACAGCACCATCGGGTCAGAGCCCATCTGGGGCACAGAGAACCCAAAATGAGAGTGTTTGGGTTCTTGGAGGAATAAGGAGGGTCAGCAGAACTGCCTCCGTGATGGCTGGAGGGCAGGCTGAGCTGTTGAGGAGCCTGGCTGACACATTTCCTTGGGAGGGCACAGAATTCCTCCAGGGAGCTGCAGGCCTGTCAGTCAGACCTTGGTGCTGAGGGAGCTCAAGGGCCACATCATCCTGAGTACCATCACACAGCACACACAGAGCCCAGGCCCAGCTCAGACTGGATATTAGGGAAAGATTTCTCCATGGGAAGGGCTGCCCAGCCTGGCACAGGCTGCCCAGCACAGATGAGATGAGATCACAGTCCCTGGAGGGATTTAAAAGCCTTGTGGCCCTTGGGGATGCTGCTGAGCAGTGCTGGGGGAGAGGTTGGACAATTCCATGGCTCTATGGTGCTATGTAGTAAGTCATCCTCACTCAAAGGGCTCTGTTTGAATCTGGCATCAGCAACACAGAACATGTTGCATCTTTGCTGGTACCTCTTCAATCTGGTTTGCAAGACGTGACCTTGCAGGCAGGCAGCACATGGAACCTGCAGCATCTGAGCATCTCTGCACCAGCTGCAGCCTGCTGGGGACCGGGCAGTTAAAGGATAACGAGGATGTCAAAGATGACAGCAGGGAAGTGGGAGCAGGGAGCAGCTTTGCAGCCAGCTCTGGCAGCCCTCAGCAAACTCCAGTTCCGAGGTGTGGGCTGGGGCTCATCGTGGGGAGTGTCTGGCACTGGGGCCGTGCTGGTCTGGGGTTCCCCCTGCTGGGTGCCAAGGGGTTAACTCTGCTGGGTGCCAAGGGGTTCACCCTGCTCGGAGCACGGATGCAGCTGTCGAGGATGGAGCTGTCGAGGATGGAGCTGTTGAGGATGGAGCTGTCGAGGATGGAGCTGTCCAGGGACATCTGACCCAGCTCAATGTGCCAGTGCCTTCCCCGGGGTTTGTGGGACAGCAGGACACCGACCAGCGCTGCCACAGGACACCAGCTCCTGTTCCCAGGGGTTTCCTTCCAGGCTTGACTTCCACCACGCCACAACTCAGAGATTAGGAACCTGAGGTGTAATTATCTTCTGATGGCTTTTCAAATACCTGAAAGGTGAAAGGGGGCTGCTTTCCAAACAGCACAATCTACACCAAAATGATCTTGATTTGAATATGTATTCCATCCTTGTTTGGTAAATATACCCAGTGTTAATGGTGCTTAATGGTGCTTGTAATTGGTGTCTAAAGTTATTTAAAAGTAAATTTACTAGAAAATAATTAGCAATTTTATAGTTCACTACTTCCTAATTTTGTCGATAAAAGTTTTTCTGTGGTTTTTATCAGACGACACAATAGGACCATGCTGTGAAATAACCTTTTTTCAAACAAGCAGGAAATTGTGCACACAAAATAAGATTAAAAAATTTTCCTCCTAATTTCTTTGCCTGGCAGCCAGCCCTCTCTCAGCCCGCTCTTTTTATCAGCCACTGATTTACCCTTAATCAGCAGCAGTGAAATTTCCCAGGGGCTGCTCCGGGATTTGTTCTTGGTGACCTCGGGAGCTGCACCCCAAACTGAGAGGTCAGGGAGGAAAGCTCTCCCCCACTCCAGGACCTGCAGGACCAGGTGCTCCTGTCCTGCTCCTGCTCCTGTCCCTGTCCCTGTCCCTGTTCCTGCTCCTGTCCCTGCTCCTGCTCCTGTCCCTGCTCCTGCTTCTGTCCTGCTCCTGCTCCTGTCCCTGTCCTGCTCCTGCTCCTGCTCCTGCTCCTGCTCCTGTCCCTGCTCCTGCTCCTGCTCCTGTCCCTGTTCCTGTCCCTGCTCCTGTCCCTGTCCCTGTTCCTGCTCCTGTCCCTGTTCCTGCTCCTGCTCCTGGTCCGGACTGATCCTGGCTGCAGCGTGAGCCTTCCCCAGCCCTTCTGGCTGTGGGGCCATGGCCTGTGGGGCAAGCTGGGCTGGCACAGGACAAGCTCGGCTGGCACAGGACAAGCTGGGCTGGCAGGAGGCAGGCTGGGCTGGCAGGGGGCAGCTCATGGCCAGCATTTCCTGTTGTGGCTCCTGTTGTGCCTTCGTGGGCTGCTGGTGCTGCTGGGGGGGCCAAGAGAAATGGAGCCGAGAACTGCAGCTGCTACAATGATTTATTGTTTAGTGCTGGGGTTCCAGGGTTCAGCTCAGGACAGTCACATCGCTCAGGTACAGAGACACTGACGGACAGAGACGCACTGGGGAGGCAGTGACAGCACAGCAAGGAAGGTTCAGAACAGAGCCACTCTCCATTTCCAGTCTCTGAACCAGAAAGTACCAGCTTTTCCAGAACAATGAATCACTCAGTCTGTGTATAAAATTAAATATAATTTATGCTTTGCTAATTGAAACCAAATACAAAATTCACTTTCCTGTGTACTCTAATGCTGACATTTGAATAGCTTTTTTTTAAAAAAAGTATTATTAACCTGACTCTCATTTGGCAGGCCTCTCTCTGGCCAGATAGAAAATACCCCCCCCATCCAGCCCCAGCTGCAGTGGGGCATACATGGGGGACATTTCCAAAGAACAGAACAAAATAACACCACGCCCAGCCCAGCGTGTCCCTGCTCCCTCCCAGCCCTGCAGGGCTGGCAGCACCGGGGGACAGGGCTGGGTCCTGTCCCACCCTGCTTGGTGTCCGTGGAGCACACTCAGGGCACAGGAGCAGGGTGTCCTCTGCCAGTGGGCACCCTCAGCTCCTGCTGAGCTGGAGATGGCGTCTGGTATAAAAAATAAACCTCTGAATATATGGCAGAAATAACAGGAGTGAGTGTGGGGGCAGGCAGAGGGGCACAGCGTGTCCCCAGCCCCCCAGGAGCCACCATGCCCCAGAGCTGAGCCCCTGGGGCAGGCAGCAGAGCCACCAGCCCAGCCCAGCCCCACACCGGGCTGGGTGCAGCTCGGGGACAGGCAGAGATTCCCAGACATCCCTCTGGTGAGGGGGACACTGGGCCTGGAGCCCCTGGCCCTCCATTCAGCATCTTGCACCAAATGATGCAACAGCAGGTCTCATGTAGGACCTGCTCTGACATTTTAATGATGTGTGAAATACCTTAAGATCATTCTTACATACTTCCAATTTTCCTGTAGTAATTTGGGAGTTGGTGGGTGTGTGAAACCTGTGCAATGTCAGGAGCTGTTTGTAAATGTGCCCAGGCTGATGGGAGTGATGTGATGCAGGGACCTGCAGTAAATGGTGCAAATGGCTTCAGCTCTTCTCACCCAGTCCAAGGCACCATTTCATGGCTGGTGAGCCACAGACAGGAACCCTGAGCAGGCTCAGCTTGTCACCCAGGGAATGCAGCAGTGATCCCATCCAGCCAGCTGGAGCTGCAGGAGTTCCTTCACCTCAGCCAGAACCCAGCCCTGGAACCCCCCCTGCCCCGTGGGACGGGGCTCTCATGTGCCTACACCCCAGGCTGGAGGCAATCTTAGCCCTCAGCAGAGCCAGGAGAGCCGCCAGCAGTGTCTGAGTGCCCTGAGAAATCACCATGCCAGGGACCCTTCCAGCAGCTCTGCATTCCACCTTTGCTCCCCACTGCCTGGTTTCCTGCAGCAGTGGAGGTGGAGCTGTGCAGTTGTGTGAAAGTGCTGCTCTCGTTGTCTGCTGGGCCCAGCAAACAGCTTTAGTGACACTGGGGGACCGAGTGAGGATATGGGTTTGTTCTGCACTTTCTGCCAGGATTTGCCAATTTGGGTGACTTGGTCATTTCCACCAGAAAGCAGAGGTTTTGCGTGCTGGGCAGTGCTTGCCCTGGGAATTTACAGCTCTTTTGTAATTCTGAAGTAAGATGAAGGCTGCTTCCCTGCTCTGCAACCCCAGCTGTCCACAGCAAGCAGCAGGGATTGCATTTTCAAGGTGCAAACGTGTGGCAGTGCCAGGGTCCTGCAGCCACCCCCTGGGTCCCACTGGCTCCAAACCGTGGAGCAGGGCCTGGCACAGCCCTGCCAGGAGGTGCCATGGGGACACGTGTGGCACCACGCTGTGCCTGGGCACAGCCTGGCAGTGGGAGCCTGGCTCACTCCTGGGGAGCTGGGAATGTTCCTTCAGCTTCCAGGAGGGTGGAGACCCGGGGGGACCCCAGTTCTGATCTCACAGAGCATCTCAGCACAGAAGGAACAACTCTCTTCCAACAGTGGAGGTGCACCCATCACTCGGAGGAGAATTGAGGCCAGGTGGCACTTGGTAAATTCTAGTTTTAGTGCAAGAAGTAATTGAAACGTTTGGTGCAAATGAAGTTCCTGTACGTAGTTCCTTTGCAGCATAACTGGCTTTATTCCTTCCACACACAAAGACCAGTGTGCATGTGAGTGCACACTGAATTTACCAGATCTGAGGCTGCTGTTTGGGCAAAACTAAAGTGCAGGGCAGGAGAAATCCAATCTGTAGGTTTGTCCCAGTGCTGGGGTTTGGGAGCCACCCTCTCGCCCTGCTCACCGTGTCCTGCCTGCAAGGGGACACCAGCAGTGAAACGGGGACACAGAGTGCCCACGACCCTGAGGAGCCCTGCTCCCCCTGCTCCCCCTGCCTCCTCCTCCTCCTCCTCCTCCTCCCCCTGCCCTGACCCCAGCACTGCCGTGGGGAGAGCCCGAGGGCAGCCCGGGGTGACAGGACACGACAGTTCCAGAACTGGACACGTGGGGCCACTTCTGCTGCAGCCCTGGCAACACAAGAGCCTGTGACACACAGGGCTGAGCCTCTGGCCCCAAGAGAGTTTTGGGTCTCAAACGATGATTCACATCCCAAAAACAAAAAAAGATTTCTTCCTGATTTTTGTGGTTCTACTTATCACTTTCTTCCTGCTCCCACTGGAAATCCTGGCCTGTCATTTGGTAAAACATGACATTGAAGGGTTTGTAAAACTTCCTCAGTCTGTGGATGACGTCTGGGTCTATTTTGGGGTGAGTTCGACCCTTGGACTTGCCCAAACACCGGGGAGCACTGCTGTCCTCTGGCTTCTTTAGACAGGGAAATCCCTTCGTTTTATTAAAATAAAAATGCTTCTCTGTCACAATCCTCTTGAGGCCTAAGAAGTCCTGGACCTTGGCCATTTCCCCAGCTGGGTCAGTGATGAGCCTCTCACCACTGACAAACAGGATCTGGGACAGGGGGAAGTACTGCAGCCAGTTTTCCAAGTGCAGGGCGTAAATCCCAATGCGGATGGCACTCCAGGAGGCATCAATCAGCCCCAGGGTCCGGTTCTTGAAGGCCAGCACCTCGAAGGTGGGGATCTCTGGCTTTTTGGAGAGGGTCTGTGTGTAGTCAGAGATGGCCCTGGTGACAGGGTTCCTCACCACCACGATCAGCTTCGTGTCCTTGGCCATGCTGTGGATGCGCCGCGGGGCCTCGTTGGTCACGAAGTAGCTGGGGGTCTTCTCCATGGTGATCTGCCCCTCCAGGGTCTTGGGCATCACGTTCCTGTGCAGAGGCAGAGGGGGTGGTTAGTGAGGGGCCAGGCACAGCGCTGGGCACCTGGTGCAGGTGTGGGTGGGACATGCAGGATGAGGGATGCTGTCACCCCTGTGTCACCCCCTGACCCAAATCTTTCTGCCTCGGTTTCTTCTCAGCCCCTGGCCATGGGCACCCAACATGCAAAGTCAACCTTGGTGACACATTATGCAGACAATTAGCCATAGGTGTAGGCAGAGCAAAGCTAATTGACAGGAAAGCTGCACAATACCTGCCTGTTCACAAAGCCATCTGCTCCATTTGCTCAATTAAGCCCATTCACTCCAGAGCCAGTACGAGCGGCGCAGCTCGGATTACACAGGACCTTTTTGTTATGATGACATGCTTTTAAATGTCTCAGCTAATAAAACTTAATACAGAATAAGATCCCTTGCTTCTAGTACAATAATTAAATTTATTTACTATCTTGTGTGTGAGGAAGAATGACTTTTCTTTTATCTCTAATTCACATGCTCTGTCAATAATTAATTGCTGCTGGGTGTTGAGCTTCCTGTGCAAGCACTTTTATTAGCCAAAAGGAATTTGCCTACTGGATAAATTAGCATGTAGCAAGATTTTCCTGGATAGCATATTACCACATTGTAAAATGAAACTGCAGTGAGATAGCAGTTATGTCTAAGAAAATGAAGAGGTAAATTCTTGTCCCAGCGCCACCAGTTAAGGATTATCACAGCCAGCCAGAGGGTGATCACAGAATCACAGAATAAGCTGAACTGGAAGGGACCCACAAGATGCCACCTGCAGGAGTGTCACAGCCCCGTTCACCCCTGTTGTGCTGCCAGGTGGCACCAGGGCTGGAGGCTGTGCCACACCAGGGAGGGACCTGCCTGCTGCCCACAGCCACCACACTGTGCCCTGGCTGGGGACAGCCCCAGCGCTGCCACAGTGCCAGGGACAGGAGCGGGGTGGCTGCCCCAGGGTAGCACTCACAGCACTGGGCACATCTCCTGTGCCAGACAAGGGGGATGGCAATGCCCATGGCCTTGCAGGATTATCCCTCTGTACTGCAACTATTTTTAGCACAAACATATGGTGAGGAAATAACGTGAATAGGCCTGAAATGGCTCTGTGAGAGCACCTTGGGCAGCCACAGCCATGCTGACGTCAAACTGCTGGGGCCCAGGAAGGGCCATTTTGGGAAGAACAGCTGGAGCCTGGAGCAGCAGCAGGTGACAGGCACAGCCCCCTGGATGTGCTGTCAGTGCCACCTGGTATTACACTGCCTTTAACCCCCCTGGCATTTGTGTTCTCACTGCTGGTGCCATCCAGCCCAGCAGCCTTGTGCTGCTCTTGGGGGTGATGAGGGGTCTCGTGCCAAGGCAAGAGTGAGGCTGGGTTTGGTGCTGCCACAGGGCTGCCAGTGTCCTCAGCACTCTGGGTGAAGAGGCTGGCGTTCCTCGGCTGCCCCTGTCCTGTGCAGCACCTTTCCTGCTGCACAGTGTCCGTGTGAGCAGCAGCCATGTGCCTCAGGGCTGCATGGGCACATCCCTCTGGCACCTGCTGGAGCTGCCTTCCCAATGGCAAGGCAATGCAAGCCTGTCCTCAGAGCCCTCTGGGCTTCATGCAGGCCTTGCATCAGCCACTGGAGCAGCAGGGACACGAAGGGAGCAAGGAGTAGTCAGAACAATGCATCCTGAAGTATTTATTCCTTTAAGAAAGACCTGAACAAATATAGAGGGATAAGAGCACTTGGGGACTGCAGAAGCTGCAGAATTACAGACCAGCTTCCCCGGGGAATCCAGTATCCAGATTTAACAGTCCTGTGGGAAGGAAGCAGCTTTTATGGCTCTGCACATCCCAGCAAGCCCCACAGCAGATCAGAGATGAGCCCTTGGGTGCTCACTGCTGTGCTGCAGGGGTGGAGGAGTGGGAGGTGCAGCCCAGCAGCGCTGCCCTGTGCCCACTCTGAGCCCAGGGCTACCAGCTGGCAGGGGAGGATGGGCAGCGAGCCACCTGCAGCAGGGACAGCAGCCACCATGCTGTCCCCTCCCCACAGCAGCTCCAGATGCCCCAGGGCGTGTGGTTTGGTTACTATCAAACAAACACACTGGGGGTTTATGAAAGAAGCATGAACAAACATGTTAATTACCACTGCCCCTTCAGATGATGTTGCCACAATAAACAGGAGCCAAGAAATTGCAGAGCTAATAACCTGGAAGTGTGGCCACATTTAAGGACTGCGTTTAACTCCGTGCACAATAAAGACAAATAGATGGACGGGCTGGCCCTGAGGAGAGAAAATGGGGAAGCAGTGATCAAGGAAAAGAGGAGGAGAAGCGGGTTCAGCTTTTGCTGTACAGTTTTAAGCATAAAGCTGGAAGCCACAGTGTGTCCTCGAGACAGCCTGGCCTTGCAGAGCTGTGGCTCTGGGACACACACAGAGAAAGGCTTTACCCCAAACCCTGCTGTGTTTCAGAGTCCCTGCCCTTGTGCTGCCCGTGCAGGTGAAGGAGGCTGGAGCCTGCAGCCCTGGGGTCAGGTACCTGCACACGGTGAGTGCTGCCAAACACAGAGCAGCACTCAGCGCGGGCAGCTCCTGCTGCTGGGAATAACAAGGGTGTTAAAGCTGGAGCAGCCGAGCCTCTGGCACAGCAGGAACGCTCCTCAGAGCAGTTAACCTTCACAGAGCTGCTGCCATGTGCTCTGCCCTAATTGCGTGTGTGCCGCCGGAATTCCAAGCAGCTCCGTGTGTGAGGCACAGCCCTGCTCTGCATCACTCCCTGCAGAGGCTGGTGCAGAGCAGCGTGCAGCCTGGGGCCGGGCTCTGCTCCCTCCGGAGCACCCTGTGCCTTTCCCTGCGGGGTCTGTGTCCCTCTCCAGGCGGGTCTGGCGCTGAATCTGCACAGCCTGCACAGATGTGCTGCACAGGGCAGCAGCTGAACTGCTGGAATGGGATGTGTCTGCTCAGGGCTCTGCCTCTGGTGTCCCCTCACCTGTCCCTTTTCTGTCTCCATCACTCACCTGAGAAAGGGCAGCAGTGACAGCAAAGCACTGGCAGGAGCTCTGCTGGCACTGGCATGAACAAATCCTCTGCTCCCTTACGGGACAGGAATCACCCCCCTGTGCAGCATCCCCACCCTGGGCAGCATCCCCACCCCGTGCAGGGCCAAAGCTCACCTGTCTGCTGGCCTTGGAGCCAGGAATTACCTCCTAGCAGATGATCCAATACATCTGATTCTATTATACATCACTGAGTACTTGCCTGGGCTTTTGCTCTTTGTCTCCTTTGCTGTTCATTCCCCAGTGCAGTGCCCAGAGGCTGCTCTGTGCGCCCCACACCCCTGAGCCGCCCAGGGCCTTCCCTGCTGCTGTCCCCGTTCGGGTTTGTGCTCTGTGCCCCCGAGGGTGGCAGCAGGACAGCTGGCTCCTGCCTGCCCTGCCTCGGAGCAGGGGCCAGCCCTAAGCCCTCATTGGGAAAATGTGCTGCAGTAATTGTTCTTAACTGCCGCCTTCAAACAAGCTCTTTATTTTCAAAGGATACATTTTATAAATTTGCGAATTTGCATGTTGCCAAAATCCCCTTGTGGTTTATTTAAATCCAGATTATCTTGTTTATTCCTTCAGACACAGCTGTCATTTATCTCTGTGTAGGCAGCTTGTTCACGATGTTGCAGGTTTCCTGCAATCCCACTCAAAAGGAGTCTTTGTTAACTGTATTTTCATGTTCTCAACAAGAGAAAAAAGTTCTTAGCAGCTCCCAGGCTTGGGGAATCGCAGAGGAGGACAAGGATTTGCACGGCTGCCATGGGAAGAGGAAACGGCCAGGTGCTGCAAGGTTCACCTGCCCACAGAGCTCCTCTCTGCTGCTCCTTGGGGTGGAGCAAACAGCTGCTTTTGTCTTCTGAAAAGACAAACATGAATCCTTTCCCTTTTTATTATTAACACATTCCAGTATAATTGCTTGAGCTGTCAGCTGTGACCTGCCAGTAATTCAGCAGGCGTGGGACTTTCAAGGGGAGAGCGGCATTGCAACTGAGCCCGCAGTAAGCATTTAAAGCAGAACCCATTTGCTATAAGCCCCCGAGTCAAATCTCTTGTTGAATTTGTTCAAACATAAATTTACAGCTGAATTTACATAGGTTTAATGTTTTATAATCTTTTCGGTCTGTGAATCTATATTCAAGAGTGAGTGCATTAGCTCAGAAATATTGTGCTTAACGCTGAAAATAATTTTAATCTCTCCAAAGTCCAATCCTTTGCACATCACTAAACCTCAGAAGCCAATCCCTTCTAATAAGAGACACAAAACTTGCATCTGTCGCTGCCTAATAGATTCACATTGCTCTAATTCAAACAGCTCACATATGTCTGTTAAAAAACACTAAACGCAAATTAGAAAGCCCTTTCAGAAAAGCGAGTGCCAGGTCAGACTGGGGGCCAAAGGAACACGAACCATCCCCAGGAGACTCAGTGGAAGAGTTTAATGGTTAGAAACCTGGGAGGAGCAGGTGAGCCACCCCTGTCTGTGACTGGTGTTCTGCTTTTGCAGGGTTTATAACCCCAAACTAGTGGCTGCCTGTACCATTGGTTTCCCTCTCCAAGACAAGGAACTTTCCCTCTTCCCAGAGTTTCCAAAGCCATTCAGCGTCCGTGAGGAACACTCTGGGAACGCTCAGCTCAGGATTGCCAGGACACGTCCTTGCTCTGTGCCAGCCCAGCGTCCCCCAGGCCGTGCAGATGTGGCAGCCCAGGACGCCACAGCTGGATGGGGATCCCAGTGCAGCAGGGGCTCAGGAATGTGTCAGTGTCTCTCAGCAGGGCCAGCCCTCCTGCCAGGGCTGCCTGGAGCCGTCTGTCCGTCCGTCTGTCCATCCGTCCATCCAGCCGTCTATCTGTCCATCTGTCTATCCGTTTGTCCATCTGTCCATCCGTCCGTTTGTCTGTCCGTCCGTCCGTCCATCTGTCCATCCGTCCGTCTGTCCGTCCGTCTGTCCGTCCGTCTGTCCGTCCGTCTGTCCGTCCGTCTGTCCGTCCGTCTGTCCGTCCGTCTGTCCGTCCGTCTGTCCGTCTATCCGTCTATCTGTCCGTCTGTCTGTCCATAGGTCCGTCTATCCGTCTGTCTGTCTGTCTGTCCGTCCATAGGTCCGTCTGTCCGTCTATCCATCTGTCTGTCCGTCTATCCGTCCGTCTGTCCGCAGCGCCGGCGGATGCGGTGCCGGTGCTGGTGCCGGTGCCGGTGCCGGTGCCGGTGCCGTTGCCATACCAACGCAGGTGATAACGCGCGTTCACCAGCCGAGAGCTGATGTGATCTCCGAATGGCAGCTCGGGGCTGCCATGGCAACCGAGATGCCGAACTGGGAGCCGTGTCAATAGCGAAGGCATCGGGAGCGGCAGGGCCAGCGCCGGGGAGCTGCGGCCACCCCGGTGGCTACCGCCCCACACAGGCTGGCATGGCCCAGGGTACCCACGGCTGCACCTCAGGGCCACCCCCAGGACCTCCACTGCACGGGCACAGCTCCCCTGTCCCCTCCCTGTCCCCTCCGCTGTCCTGCCAGGGCTGGCTGTGCCCCCCGCAGCCATCCAGGGCTTGGCTCCCAGCCCAGGGGCTCAGGGCCCTGAACGGAGGATGCCACTCAGAACAGCGTCCCAGCCACACCCCAGACACCGAGCAAAATGCCTTTGGAGCACAGCCTGTTTCCAATGCGATTTTTCACAATATCGCCTAGCCTAGAGTCCGACAGCCACAATGAAAGGGCTTCTGTGTCTCCACAAAATGCAAAATCTTTAATGGCTCATTGGCATGTGCTTAAGTTTGCCTGGATAAGAAGTTACTCCTGAGAACCTGCTATTGATTCTGTCAGGGATTCAAAGGTTTTATAGGCATCGCTCAAGATCTCTTTAGTACTTGTGCCTTCCTAATGGCTCTCATCACCGACAGAACTGGAAACATCCCCAGCACCCTGGGGATGCCGTGCCTGTGCCAGGAGTCAGAGCCACGCTGCTGGCCAGGACTGTGGCCACCCTCCAGACGGCCGGGCAAGCCTCCCTGGCACCCTGAGGGAACACTCAGCCTTCCTGTGCCTCCTCCGGGGTCTCTCAGGAGGGGGGGCAGACACTGGGGCTAGCGAACGGGGCAGGGGGCACACTGGAGTCTCCTCTCCTCCTACCACTGTGCAGCAAAAATCAGTGGGCAGGTGGCTGAGTAGCAGACAAAAATAAAAATATGCTCAGATTTCACTGGGACCATCTGGCTCAGGCATGATAGGTGGGTAGGAATGCTATAATCATGGAGCAGAGCACTAAGCTGATCCATTAAAGTCTTTTAGCAGAAGCAACTATGGAACCTATATTAATCTAGGAATGCTTTGTGAACAGACATCACAAGGTTAGATCCATTCAGCTGCAATTAAAACCAACCCTCACTGATCAGGCTAGCTGGGAGAGCTGCTGCAGCATTGTGCTCCCCAAGGCTCTCATGAGTACAGACTGTTGATACTTGCACAATGTAATCTGAAATTATGATCCTAATGCTAAATCTTGCTTTCTTCTGTTCTTTGCTCAAGTGGATCTCCTCTGGGATGTGGCTGCTGCCTCGTGCTGAAAGCCCTTGCCTGTCAGTGCACAGCTCTCACACAGATTGCACAGGCTCAGGTCAGAGCTGTGGGGCTCCTGATGGGGAAGTGTCTGATGTGCCTCCTGATGGGGAGCCCTGCCCTCCTCCCCAGCAGCTGGGGGATCTACAGGGGCATCCTGGCTGCTCCAGCTGGGGAGCTCCCGGCAGGGAGCACATCTGTGTCAGCACAGGGCACATCTGTGTCAGCACACACCTGCTCAGGTGTCACAAACAGCCCTCAGCACCACTTGGCTTTGGCTGTGCAAAGGAACCTCAGCTCTGTGGATGGAGATGTGTATTCAGTGGAACATTGTCTGACCAGGGATAAATTTGGCCCAATCTCTCCAATTTTAGTGCAAGATTTATTGTTGGTCAGCAGTCAGCCATGGAACAGGTTGTAAAAAAGGCTGAAAATGTGTATTTCTAACCCCTCTGCTGTCAAAATTATTTTGACAAAGTCTCACTACCATTCTCTACAGAAGCACCATGATCCTGCTCACTGGGAATCTCTTAGTGTCATCTGCCAGATTTAATTACTGTATTAGTCACAGTTACAGCAAAGCCCTGGAATGAGGACCCACGGGCTGGCAGGGGTGATTTCTGCCTCCTCTCACTGAGGATGTTCAAGTCCAGCTAGTCTGCTCCCAGTCCAGATTTCCCTTCCACACAGGAGTTCAAGTCCCCTCAGTGCCAGGTCACTCACTTTCACTGCTTTTTGCCTGCCCCATGCCGGCGAGAGCTACATGAAATGCTGATGCACATGCAGTGTCTGCAGGACAGAAACCTTTGAAAGATGCACATCACACACCTGCCCTTCCCACCCGCTGGGATCCCAGTCTGGAGCTCAGGACCAACGTGCAGCAGGACGAGCCCCCAGCCCCAGCCGTGCTCTTCCTGCCCCAGGCAGGGCAGCAGGAGCCCACAGGGACACCCGTGCAGGATGCTCCCCCCCAGCTCAGCCTTCACGGTTGCTAAGTGATGCCTGTGGAAGTTTCCAGGCTGTCAATAATAGATGCTGTTGGTATTGCAGGCTGTGGTTCCTGGAACAGCCAGTTGGATGTGGGAAAGGTGCAGCTCATGGGGAGAGCTCTGTGCTCACAGTGCAGCTGACACCTAACACTGGCCAGACTCAACCGGGTGGCTCAAACCACTCCAGTTTCCCAAAGATGGGATGGGCCCTTCCCAAAGACGGCCAGGGAAGTAAAATATTAAAATAGAGTGGTTTGGAGCTGCATATCCCGAGGAATCCTTGTTCATCTTCTGGAAAATTTAATTCTACCAGGCAAAACACCCTGGCAATAATGGCAGCCTAAGTGAAAGCACCACAGCTATATCATACTAAAAGCTTTTCAGGGAAAAGAGTAAATAAATTCCATTCTTCAGATGTATCTGGATCTTATCCTAACGCAGTGCCACAGTAATAGGTAAGCCATCAACAGCTAAAAGGCTGGGAATTGTTATGGAGGAGCAATACTGCGAGCAGGCAGAGAACAGCAGCAATCGTTCACACCCTGCGCTGAGCTCCAGACGGGAGGGGAACTCCTGCCCTCCTGCCACAGGGAACAGCACAGAAAGGCTGGGCACAAAACCAGCACCAAGGAGCCCGGGCTGGGCAGAGGGGGTGGCCAGGACCCTCTGCAGCTTCACCCCTGCAGTCACCTGCTCCTTTTCTGGCTGTCAGTGACATGGGTCCATGCAGCAGAGCAGCTGAAGGGGCAGGAGGGGAGGTCATGGGCCCTCAGCACTCCCTCGAGGTAGCCAAGCCAGCTCCAAATCCCTCCCCAGAGACAGAGTGGCAACGTCTTCCCAATTGTACCAGCTTCTCCACTGTCCAAAGCACAATATCCCACCGTGAAATCCGCAGTGCTCCGGTGTTTGCACCCAGCTCTGGAGCCCAGCAGAGCCCCAGGGCTCCCCGTGATGGCAGGCAGCAACGCTCAGCAGTGCCCAGCCCCTTCTCTGCCTCCTCCCCATGCAAGTGGGAACCACAGCATCACACAAGTCCTGTAGGGGCCAAGGCTTCTCCCAAAACAACTGCCAAGGGCCACCCAGACCCAAGACCTGGCCATTCCCACCCCAGAGCTGCTCCTCTGCCCTGGAGGGAGGGATGCCAGCCAGGCTGCTGCCGAGGGCACAGCTATTTATTATTTGCTTCTGTTGATTATTTTGGGGTTTAAGTTCATTTATTATGTATGCAAGAATGGTAATACACTGGCATCTGAATGTCTTTTAGGCATACAATATCCTTATTATTCAAAGTGGTTTTTCCTCCGTAATTGAATGGTTTACCTTATTATTACACTATGTTAATGACCCAGCATTTCCATTTTTCTATAGGATGCTTAATTGTAAGCAAAGTGCAATCAGAATCAGAGATGCCATCTGTAATTGACGACATCATAATAACAGCCAGAACTGCAGGAACGAGGTACCAAAATAAATAAGAGTGGGGAGAAAGCCGCCCTGAACCCCCCCAGGAAGCTGCTCGGGGCTGGGACAGAGCCCACCCACACAGGATCCTCTCCCCAGACCCTGACAGTCTGGGCATTAACAGAGATAGAGTGCTATTGATATCAGTTTGTACATTTAATCGGTTTTTTTGCAGTTTTCAGCGAGATGCGAACTATATCCCTGTCCAAGGCATTTGGTTCAAATCAGCTGAGACAGAGAATAATCAAGATTTATGATTCTCATTCTGACTCGGATCACACAGTCAGTACAAACGGTAGCACAAAGCTTCCTCCCCGAGCCCTGTGCTTGCCCTCACGCAGTGATTTAATGTCCATCCCAGGGGCTGGCACCACGCTGCTGCAGCCCCGCACAAAGGGGACTCTGGGCTCTCTCCACTGTCCCCGGGGGTGGCACTTGCACCACAACCCAGTCCTGGGTTGGTTGGCAGAAATCAGTAAAACAGCACTCTGCAAAATAAAAGGGAATTCACGTTGCTGTGGCTCCCAGCACAGGCTGGAGCAGGAGCAGCCTGTGGCACGTCTGACCTCCCCTGCCCAGAGCATCCCTGCTGGGGAAGCACACTGTGGGCTCTCACAGGTGAATCACACCTGCCTGCGGGACTCAGGGGCACAGGAGCAAAGTGAGCCCTGGGAAAGGCCAGGGATGGCTCAGCAAGGGCCATCAGCACATCCCACAGGCAGCTCCATTTCCAGGGCTCAGCAGCAGCCCAGAGAGCCAGAGCTCTCCAAGAGCTCAGCTGGGAAGTGAATGTTTAGATAAAAATTCAGTGATCCAAAACCAACTCTAATAAAACCAGCCAGGTGATGGGAACAGAGCGATGGTGAGGCAATTTTCAAGCCATTTTGAGCACACAGCCATGCTGAGTGTTGCTGGCTGGCCAGAGTGTGCTGTTGCTGGCTCCTGGGATGCTCTGGTGGGCTCCTGTCCAGACACCTGCTCCCCTCAGCACAGCACGGATGTGAGACCAGGCCAGGCAGTCACAACTGCAGGGGAGGGTCCTGGCACATCCAAGCTGGGAGCTGCCCTCCCTGGGCAGCACAGCCCCAGCACCTCAGCCATGAACCCCCAAAACCCACAGCCCTCCAGTGTGTGGTGCATGGGAAGGGAGTGCTGTGATCCTGCTGCCCAGAGCTCAGCATCCAGGAACAGGGAGATGGGAGCTCCATCCAGGAATGGGGAGATGGGAGCTCCATCCAGGAACGGGGAGATGGGAGCTCCATCCAGGAACGGGGAGATGGGAGCTCCATCCAGGAACGGGGAGATGGGAGCTCCATCCAGGAACGGGGAGATGGGAGCTCCATCCAGGAACGGGGAGATGGGAGCTCCATCCAGGAACGGGGAGATGGGAGCTCCATCCAGGAACGGGGAGATGGGAGCTCCATCCAGGAACGGGGAGATGGGAGCTCCATCCAGGAACGGGGAGATGGGAGCTCCATCCAGGAACGGGGAGATGGGAGCTCCATCCAGGAACGGGGAGATGGGAGCTCCATCCAGGAACGGGGAGATGGGAGCTCCATCCAGGAACGGGGAGATGGGAGCTCCATCCAGGAACGGGGAGATGGGAGCTCCATCCAGGAACGGGGAGATGGGAGCTCCATCCAGGAACGGGGAGATGGGAGCTCCATCCAGGAACGGGGAGATGGGAGCTCCATCCAGGAACGGGGAGATGGGAGCTCCATCCAGGAACGGGGAGATGGGAGCTCCATCCAGGAACGGGGAGATGGGAGCTCCATCCAGGAACGGGGAGATGGGAGCTCCATCCAGGAACGGGGAGATGGGAGCTCCATCCAGGAACGGGGAGATGGGAGCTCCATCCAGGAACGGGGAGATGGGAGCTCCATCCAGGAACGGGGAGATGGGAGCTCCATCAGACAAAGGGTGGGACAGGGACTGCAGGCTCTCCTTGCCTCCTGCACTGCTCACAGTGAAGGCAGGAGCATTGCTGCCACAGGCTGTGCCACTGGCACTGCTGGCACCGCTGCCCTGCAGGCCCTGCTGTGTTCTGTCTGTCTGTCTGTCTGTCAGGGTCTGCCCAGCCATCCTTCCCCACACACTGTGTGAGGCACCACGCAGGGTTAGCCAGGGTTCTCTGTTAATTCACACATGTGGTGTAACATCCAAGTGAGTGAAAAACCACTCCAGTCAATAGAGTAAACAATTCCTGGTTTGGATAAACAGAATTACCAGTGTTGGAGAGCTCTGGGCAGCACTGCACAGTCTGATTAGTGTAAATGCTAAACACAAACCAATTAACACTCTCTAAGTCTGCTTATCTCATGTCACTTAGTGCTAAAATAAAGGCTAACACTAAATACACACATTGATTTAGCCATTAAATCTAACATCACTCAAAACAGCTCATTATATCACTGAGAAACAAATAAAGTCACCTGAATTTTCAGAAGCTTCTGTATTATGAGCAATGACCCAATTGCTCCATCCAGCACTAGGGAGTCACTGCTCAGGCTGAGAACAGACTGACACAGCTTCAGCCAAAAATCCAACCTGGGCCACAGGCAGAGGTGACATCCCTGCAGCAGCTCAGGCAGCTCTGCTGTGGAAGCACGGGGGGCTGGTGCTGTGCCACCAGCTGCAGTGCCCAGGCACAAACATCACCATCACTAAGAACACCATTGCCTGGAGCCCAGGCATCCATCAGCTCTGCTGAGGAAGAGGAAAACTCACCACAGCCCCAGCAAACCCCACCAGCTGCCAGTGCACTTTTCCAGAGCAAAGCCAGCACTGACAGAACACCCTCCTTAGTCCCTGATTGGGGCTTTACATGCTTCTTCAACTAGAAATATTGAATGCTGCTATGCTTTGTGGGAAGCTGATGATAGGAATAGCCTGTCTGGGGGTATCCTGCCCTAACAAGCACCAGGAGCAGGCAGGGAAGGATGTGTGGATGTTAGCAGGCAGTGTGAGATGTTTACATTCCTAATTACAAGGGCTAATTCTCCACTTTGGCCAGGTATCCCTTCTGCAGACAAGGTTAATGGGATGTGAGAGACCACAGCTGCCACAGCACCGAGTGAGGAGGACAGGCAAGAGACAGCAGCATTAATCAGCAAGGAGCCATGCAAAAATGGTTGTATCAAGCTGTTTGGAGGCACAGAGTAAAAATAAATCTCCCCGAGTTTAATATTCTGCCAGTCAGCTCCTTTTTGTAGGTGGAATCTATTAAAAATTATCTTTCTGCTAAAATGCTAAAGTGTTTCTGACATTTAACAGCTTGCTTCGAGCAAAAAGGTGCAATAAATACATAGGGGAGCTAATTGGCACCAGAACACCCAACATGCACCCAGCACGAGCAAGCACTGCTGTGTCAGCCCCTGACACCTCCAGCATCTCCCCTGAGTGTGCTGCCCCTGCTCCCACCTGCCCTGCTCACCTGGGGGAACTGGGAGGTTCCCACCATCACCCAGCACCTGCACATGGAGTGCTGCAATCCAGTCCTACCCAAGTCTCCACTTGAGCTACTTGGTTGCTGCAAGACGCAGAAGGAGCTGCTTGGCAATGTGGTCTCAATAAAAATTAACGCTTTAACAAGAAGCCAAATAGCTACAGCTAACGTTCTTCTGAATGAGATCTAAATTTTATTCATAAGCATCAGTGTCAGGACTAAAATAACAGTTTTATGGACACTGTGAGCATAAACAGCTCTGCTGATTCAAAAACAGAAACTGCACTTCTGAATGAATCAACGTGTTCATTTGGAACAAAAGCACTGCTCCAAACACATGCCTCAAATAACAGAGAGAGCCAGAGAGTGTTCTCCTGCTGAGGCTGCTCCCAAGGAATGCCCTGCAAGGGGAAGGGAGATGAGGGAACAGTGGCTGGGAATGTGCAGGGAGAAGGAGCAGGGCACACTCGGGGACTGCCTGGGACACGGCTGGAGGCGGGGTGGGATGGTGCTTCCACCTCATCTGCACGTGGAAAAGAATCACAGGGGAGAAAGAAAAGTGCCACACTCCTGCAGAAATCCCTGCTGAGCTCCAGCATTCGGGACTGGATGGCTTCTGCAAATGGGAACAGGACCAACAGGACTGGGCACTTCCAGCCAGCACTGAACCCCCCAGACACCATGATCCCTGTCCAGCCCTGAGAGCCCCCAGGCCCCTGGGGTGAGCCAAGCCCAGTCCTGTGATCCCGGGTTCTGTGGGGAGTCTCTGTCTGGGAGAGCCTGACTTTGCTGCTGCAGTGTTTCCCATAACTGGGGTAATCTATCTGTGGCCACAAATGAAAGATCAATATTTATTTAACAGACACACTACCCTTTAGAGGCACTTAATTGTAAATTAATCATCATTAGCTGGCAGTAATTGAACAGGCTGAGAGCTGTGATCACAGCTATCCCCCACAGCAGGGCTTGGTGCAGCAGTGCCACCTGCACCAGTCGAGGGGACTGGGATGGAGGTGACAGGGGGGACAGGGACCCACAGAGAGCCCTGCAGGGATGCACTGGACTGGGATGCCAGAGGTTTGCTCAGCCCACAGCAGCCCAGCACTGGTGGGACAGAGCTCTGCAGGCTGGGGACAGAATGAGGGACAAGCCCTGGAGCAGGCAGGTGCCTCTGTCCCTGCAGAGGACACACACTGCTGCTCTGGCCCCAGCCCCAGCTCCAGCTGGAAAGGCAGTGTGCTCCAGGCCAGACAAGCCCCCCTGGCCTGTGTGTCCAGCACAGGGGGCTGAGAGGGGAAAGGACAGGGGTGACAGCCCCATCAGAGAGGAGACATGGCTCTGCTCTGCTCTGCTCTGCCCTGTCCAGCACCACGAGCACAGCACAGAATCCTGACACTGCTCATGTGCTCACTGTGTGCTGCTGCTGGGGGCACAGCTGTGCCAGGCTCTGAGCCCAGGGCATCCCTTCCCTTTGGGAGGCAGGAACTGCAGGTTGTTTCTTCCCAGATTTTTCAGGAATCCAGAGCAGCAGTGCAAGCAGCAGCTCTCCCTCCCAGCTCCCAGATCCATGGGATCCGTGCTGCTCACAGGGATCTGTGCTGCCAGGGGGATCCAGGGGGACCCAGGGGGACACGGGGACATGCACAGCCACTGGCACAAGGGTTTTGGCCAGCACTGCTTTTCAGACACATTGGAGGGCTTTGGAGATACTGGTGTGCTCTCTAGTCTGGGGCTTTGGGCAGCTCTGCCCTGTTTCTGGTGTCACAGTGATTAAGAAACAAAATTTAACATCGTCCTTGGTGGGAACACAGGCGAGTGCACAGGCCCCAGTGCCAGAGGGCTGTGTGGGGACAGCTGGCAGAGGGAAATGCAAATTCTCTTTCTGTGAGGATGACTGTGGCACGAATGCTGACTTTATTAAAATGCAGAATTATTTCAGGGCCCTTTGTTTAGCTCAGAGCCCGGAGGTAATTTATGCACAAGGATGGAGCAGCAAGGGCTGTGCTCGGCTGCCTGGCGTTGCCAGCACTTCTTGGCTGGTGCTCCTGGTGTGAAGGTTTGCAGCTCTGGAGGGAAGGGCTGGGAGCCCACATCTCACTGCTTGCTCTTGCTGAAGAACTTTTCCTGTCCTCACAGCTCCTGTGTACAGCTGCTATGGATGGAGGCTTTAAGCACTAATTAAGTGCTTGCTGATCAAGTCAGCCATCCTGTGTCCAGAGACACTCCATCCCTGCCTGGAAACAGAGCCCTGGGGTCTGCTGCAGCCAGGATCCATCCCTGAGAGCTGCTGAGGGCATCCCCCCTGCTCCCCATGGCTGCCACTCTGAAGCCTGGCCAAGGAACCTTCTGAGGTGAGAAGGGGCCCTGCTCCCTGCCCCACCATGGCTGTGAGCCACCAAACACCAAACATCATCACCTCTGCTCTGCCCCAAGCACCCTCAGCCTGGGCAGCTCACTGACTTTGCAGCCCATGAATTCTCTTTGGGTTTGGAGCCTCGCAAGGCAATCTGAGCTTCTGCAAATTCTGATCAAAACTTGGGGCTTAGCTGGCACTTGCACAGCTTTGGCCTCTGTATCCAAGGGACGCATGCAGGATTTGGCAGAAGAAATTCCAGAACCTGGCACAGGGATGACAATTAGTTCCTTATGAATAAATACTACAACTTGAAGGGGTGAGGTGCAGAGCTCCAGCATGGCTGGAGCTGTCCTGGTCCCATGGACAGCTGTGGGGTCCTGCAAAGGGACAGGGAGAGCAGGAAGCAGAGCTTTCCCACAAGCAGGAGAAGGTGGACAGAAGAGAGGCCTCAAGGTCCCTGAACAGCAGCAGGAATCTCACTTGCCCATCAGCACAGTCCTGGGAGAGGGTCCAGCCACCAGTGCTGGAGCTGCCTGAAGGCTCACACCACTGCACTTCAGAGGAACAGCTTTGGCAGGTGCTGCAGTGAAGCTGCAGAGCCCAGGGGCACAGAGGGATGCCAGGATCTGTCCTGGGGGCTGCAGCAGCACGGGGTGCAGGGACCAGCACCAGGCACTTCACCTCTCCAACCATCACTGAAAGGCAAACAGAGGCTGGAGCTTGTTAACAGGGAGGTTCATTGAAATTAAACCTTTTCAGCAGGTTATGTGCTCTTGTTTCGAGGAGTTTAAACCGTGTCCAAGATCACGCTAGATAAAATCCTTGACTTCCACTACTGCCCAGGAAGCCTCATCTAGGCTGATTCACGTCTTCATCTGCATGCTAATGCTGGGCTTTAATCAGCCAGGAAACCTCCCAGCACACTGCTTCAAAGCTAGATGTCTGCAGTGGAAGGCAAGCAGGGAGCAAGCCCCTGCCAGCTTCTGTCCCCTCTCCCATGTCACATACACCAGATTTGCTGTGTCTCAACTCAAGGGACACGGGGCTCTGCCTCCTGACCCGTGAGCTGCGTGCCTGCCATCAGGCTGAGCACTGCTGGGGCTGTGCTTGGGGAATATTACCGTGTCTGACACAAAGCCTGGCTTCACTGAGCCAGGTTTATCACCTGGGAAAGCTGCTGTGCCCAGACATCACAGCCAGAGCAGAGGGCCTGCTATTAACAGGGAAGGAGCTGGGGAATAAATCCGGGGCTCGTGCTTTTGTGCAGGTGGAGTACAGATTGATGTTACAGCAGAAGATCCGTGCTGTCTGTGCGACTCCGAAATCCCAGCCTGCCCCTCACACATCGATCCCAGTATCTGGTCACAGCCTGCAGGCTGACAGGAGGAGGGATGGAGTGCTGGGAGCGCGGGGAGACGAGAGCCTGGAGCCAGCCACCCTTCTGGAGGGAAATGCTATTCTTAGGCGGGTATTTGGAGGCAGTTCAGAGGAACCTGCCTTGTCACACTTTTAAATTCCTGTCTCTGCAGTGGCACAGTGACAGAAGCCTTCCCGTATGGCAGCGTGGGAGGGAAAGCTTCCGCCTGCCATTGCCTGTGGAGGATGCCAAGCTGGGCACCTGCCACCACACAGGCTGGCACCCTGAGCTGCACTGCCTGTTCAGGGCACACACAGCCCCAAACTGGGCAGCACTGCCTGCTCAGGACACACACAGCCCCAAACTGGGCAGCACTGCCTGCTCAGGGCACACACAGCCCCAAACTGGGCAGCACTGCCTGCTCAGGGCACACACAGCCCCAAACTGGGCAGCACTGCCTGTTCAGGGCACACACAGCCCCAAACTGGGCTGCACTGCCTGTTCAGGGCACACACAGCCCCAAACTGGGCAGCACTGCCTGTTCAGGGCACACACAGCCCCAGCCAGGGCAGCACTGCCTGCTCAGGGCACACACAGCCCCAACTGTCATACTGTCACTGCAGGGCAGCACCACATCCCAATGTCACTGTCGCACTGTCACACTGTCACACTCACTGTCTCACTGTCACTGCAGGGCAGCACCACATCCCAATGTCACTGTCGCACTGTCACACTGTCACACTCACTGTCTCACTGTCACTGCAGGGCAGCACCACATCCCAGCCCGAGCTCCTGCCTGCCCCGGTTCCTGGCTGCCAGGGAAAACATCGACAGCTCTGGTTCCAACAGCAAGCACTGCTGCTCCACAGACTTTCCTGGAGGAAATGTTTCTCCTCTGTACTTGAAAGTTCCCTGGAAGTTTCCAGCGGACAGGTGTTGCAGGTGAGCAGGGCTGGGGTCAGCCTGCACCAGAGGCAGCCGTGCAGCCCCACTGCAGCACACACAGGTGTGAGGACATTCATCACCGCTGCTGAGCTCCTTTCCTGCCATTGTGTCACAGCCCTAATTGCGCTCTGTAAGTGCAGTGTCTTCCTGGCACTCGCCCGGGGCCACGGCTCGTTCAGATAAGGCGGAGCCGGATCGATGCCGCTTGACAGGCGATGACTCGGATGAGCTCCCGATGTCCTCGGGCACCGCAGCAGCCAAAACTGCCCGGCCTGTGCCCTCGGAGGGAGGGGAGAGCATCCTCCGGAGCCCAGAGAGACGGGAGAGCATCCTCCGGAGCCCAGAGTGCCCTGCAATGACAGTGTGACAGTCACCGCTGTCACAACCGCTGCCCCGTGCCGCCGGTCCCTGCCAGCAGCGATGTCACCAGCCCGGCTGTGTGCTGCCGGGCCAGCACCGCAGATCTGCACCGCCAGGAGGGCAGCAGCCTCCCTCCACCTCGCGGGGAAACTGCTCACACTGCCACAACAACAACCCAGCCACTCTCAGCTCCTGTGTGAGCCCCTCGCCCCCGAGGGGCTCTACCCCACAGTTCACCTGGCAGCTCTGCCCTCCATGGGTGTGCTGAGCACAGGACAAAGCCGAACACACCCAACGCTCTCGGCATCACAGGTAATCCCATTAAACGTTTCTGTGTTATCTGACCGGTCACAAACACCTCGCTTTAAGGCAGAGCCAGCCCCTCTGGCTCCAGCTGGTGATGCTCAGCCTGAATCCATCCCTGCTGCCCACAGGCAGGTGCCACACTGCATCCCAGCTGCCTGGCCCGAGAGCTGCAGCCAGTCTGGAACACACGCTGGCCCGGACCAAGCCACTTCCCCACTGTCACCCGGGGCTTCTCCACACTCTCCATACTTGCTGTGCCTTTTCCAGCTTGAAGGGACAGGCCATGCTTCTTTGGAGGCAGCAGCACAACTTTCCTGCCTGACACAGGGCTCTGGGCAGCACGGTCTCCATCTGCTCTGATCACCTGAAAAGCCTCAGCCCACACGGATGCATTTCCAACCAAAAGCATCTCTGGCTGAGGAGTGCTTGGGGACCAGCAGTGACGGATGAAGGTGGTGGCTGCCCTGAGCAACCTCGGGCTTGTATGGAGAGACATCTCCTTCCTGTCAGGGGAGAAAAAAGCTATAATCCACTCTAAGTGACGCTGTGATTTTCTTATCCATCACAGTGGCAGCTTGTTAATACCTAGCCAGGGCCCAGTGCTGCTCAGGCAGCAGAGGAGAAGCAGGGCAGCTGCAGCAAAGCTCGTGAGAGTCTGATGGACCGGAGCCACAGGACCAGCAGGACACTGCTGACCAAAGCCAAAGGCAGGTGCCCAGGGTGTGCAGCACTGGCCCTGTGCACTCCCAGGGCAGATGGAGACCCAGGTGGGTTTTGAGAGTGCAAGAGAAGATTTGGGGAGTTGTCACGGCAACAGCATCACTGACTGTCAGGGTATGCCAGAGTGGCATTGTCTCTGAATCCAAAACCTTCCTTCAAATTAGCTCCAGAGCATCCCATACTGCCTTTGGAAACATGGAATGTGCTCCTGTCAATCTGTAAAGCCTTCTTTGTCAAATGGCTCTTCCCTGCCTGAACAGCATCCTGCATGCCAGCCCCTGTGTGCCATCCCCTGTGTGCCACAGACCCTGCTGTACACTCACACCCTGTGCACACTCACACCCTGTGCACACTCACACCCTGTGCACTCACACCCTGTGCACTCACACCTGTACACTCACACCCTGTACACTCACACCCTGTGCACTCACACC
>VWZS01001835.1:29352-60416 GCA_013397075.1 Rhabdornis inornatus | reverse complement strand
ACACTCAGACCCTGTACACTCACACCCTGTGCACTCACACCCTGTGCACACTCACACCCCGTGCACTCACACCCTGTGCACTCACACCCTGTACACTCACACCCTGTGCACACTCAGACTCTCAGCTGGGCACAGCACCCACCCTTTTGGGAGCTGTGAGGAGTGCCCCTGCCTGGGGAGGGTGTGCCCTGCACGGCCCCGTACCTGTCACACTCCTACACATCCCCTCAACATTTACACACAGAAATCCTCAGCACATCGCAAGGAAAGGTTCAGCATTGCCAGCCAGACTTGTGAACAGCCTTGTAACCCACAACTCTAACACAGACATTTTAATGTGGCACTGCCGTGTGCCCAGCTGTGTCTGAGTCAGCAGCTGCCAGCTGAACCTGCTGTCCCAGGGTGGTGGCACGGCCACCAGCCCTGCTGGGGGTGCAGCTCCCGACTCCTCCTCCCACTGGACAGAGCCCTGAAGAGCTGAGAGGTTTGCAGTGCCCAGGCTGGGCGCTCCCAGCCAAGCCTCAGCTCAGGCGGTGTCAGCAGGAGGAAGTGACACAAGTTCATGGGGCTCTGGTCCAGAACAAACAGCAACTTTTCATCAGTCAATTAGCTCCCTGTCAATCAGCTCATGCTGAAATAAGGTAATTACCTTGTCACAGAACTCCCACTCTCCTGGAGAAGGCAAAGCTCCTTGCTGCCTGCTTGGCAGCAGCGATCCCCAGGCTGATCACACGGATCCCACTGCTCTGGTCACTGGATGCCCGGGCACAGCCCCAGCCCTGGGACAGGCTGAGCAGAGCTGAGCTGAGCCTCTGCCTTCCACACCCAGCTCCACGCCCAGTCTGGGCTCCCTTTTCTCCTGCTGCTCTCCAGATGCTCCTCCAGGCCCTCCCAAGAGCTGCTGGGCCAGGTGAAGGGGGGATGTCCTGGCTGCTCTCAGGATGCAGCACCTTATCCCAGCCAGCAGCACCTGCTGAGCTCTGCTCTGGTGTTTGGCTGATTCCAGGCTGCTCCCTGCAGAGCCAGCACAGCAACAGTCCCAGCTTCAGGAGCTGCATCTCCAGAGGCAGACACTCTCCTCGTGGTACCCTGCCATGCCCTGACTCACCATCACTGTGGCCAAGCAGCATCTCACAGGTGTGTCAGGATAGGAAATCTCCATTTAAAATAAAGCAAAATAAAAAGGTTCCATTGTAATCCTATTAATGCATCTCCACACAGGTCGGTATCTCCTGAAGAACACTTCCCATTAAAGAAATCAATTTAGTATTCGCCTTTCTTCCTGTGGTGCATATTGAAGTGGGATTTGACAATGATGGAAAACAGATTTGTGTTAAATACTGCCAATAATGTCTCATAGCTCAAGGTTACAGCTTCTGGTGAGCGACAGACGCTCGTAATCCAACGCATGGAAAATACTGCACTCCACTATCAATTATCTGGAGTTATTAGGTTTTAAAATAAACTGCACATCCGGACTTCAGGCCACATGTTTATTTTACATTTCCCTTGCAGCTGCTTCAGCCTGTCTGGGGCTCTCTGGTCTGTCTGAGGGCTCTGTGCACAGCTGGCTCTGGCTCCAGCCTGGAGTCCCAAATCCCCACAGGGTGCAGTGCCAGCATCCTTGCTGCCCAGGATTTCAGACCTGCATGCAGCTCCAGGCTCCAGAGAGGCTTGCAGCAGACAGGGAATTTTTTGATCCTCTTCTCTTCACAAATTGGGGTTTTCAGATTCACCAGTTTAGTGGGGAATTTTGAACGAGTGTTTTCCTTCCTCAGGTTCCTCAGGAGCCCACAGCAAAGCAGTTGCTTTGTGTCCTGATTCCCCACTTTGATGCTTTTTTCTCTTTGATAAACAGAAATGAAGCCAAACATTAATGGATCCTTTCCTTCCACTCAAGAAGGCTGGGGAGCCTTACAGGGGGTCAGGGGACCTTTTGGAGCCTCTTTTTCCTTTGAGGCTGCCGAAATCTCAGCCGAGGAGGGGAACTGAGCTCCTGCAAGCTGCTCCATGGAGGAGATGCCTGGGCAGAGCAGGGAGCCACACTGATCTCCAGGCTCAGGTGCCAGCATTGCCCAGCTGGCACTGGGAGTTTGGCTTCAGCAGTGCCACAGGAAAACTGGGATAACTGGGAAATGCACATCAGGCTGGATTTCAGCTCCTGCTCGGGGATGCACAGCACTGTGTGTCTGCGGAGGAGGAACTGCCACGTGCTGGGGAGCAAAAACAACAGCCAGGGCTGGGGAAACATAGAGAGAACTGATGGATTCAGCGACAGGCAGGGAGTGCCAAATGCACACACACCTGGACAGGGGGGCCAAGGAACCTGCACCCCCAGGCACTCACTGTTGGGCATCTGCCCTGGGGGTTTTTACCCTCATTTGCAAGTCAGTAAAAACCTGTACAGAAACCCTGCTCTGCTTTTGGATTGCATTGTGGAAGCAGCGTTCCCTGGGACAGGGAGCCTGCAGGAGGAGACACAAGGGTGACCAGAAAGCTGGAGCCAGCCCAGGGGATCATCAACTGCAACACAGTGAGACCACAGAAACATTTACTGGTCCTACAGAACCCAGGGCAACAGAGAGTGTTCTTCATCTCTTCATTAAGCAATCAGATCTACAGACACCTCTCTCCTATGAAATGTCCCCACATCAATGGCAATGGCCTGCAAATATTCTAGTGGCATAAACAGAGTTATTCATCAGGTGCTGTAAAGGCAAGAAATTAACATAAGGAAAACACAGACTGAATACTGGAGAAAGTTTTCTGGAAGCAAACAATGTTAATCAGGGAATTGCCATCCTAGGGAAAGGGGGAAGACTCCACAGCATGAGATGGATCAGAGATCCCTGGCAAATATCCCAGAGGGAATGCACAAGTGCTGGCTAGTGAGACGAGCAGGATGACCCAATATGTGCCTTGCTCTTCCTGACATAAATCATTGAGTGATTTCTAATGATGATTCAGTGCTCTGGGTAGAGGTGCGTCAATTCACACAGTGTGCTGCCCTGCCACAGGCTGGGCTTTGCACCAGGAGAGTTATTTCTTTGCAGCAGAATAACCAGGGACACTCCTCTGTCCTGCACTGTACCCCAGGGGAGCCACAGTCCCCTGCTCCCAGGGGTGCTCTGCCATCGTGCCCACAAGAAAAGCTCTCTCTAGCTGTGGCAAAAAAATCAATCTGAAGGGTTGGGATGTATTCAGCAGCTGCCAGCTGCTCCCTGCAAGCTTCTGGAAGGCCATGCCCCACCTGCTTGACGCTGGAGGTTGAACACGGTGAGAACACTGGCTGGTTTCACAGCACACGCCAGAACCTGGCACAGCACCAAGTGTGAGAGTGCAGCGTGTGCAGCTGCAGGGATGGCAAGGTTACCTGTACCTGCCACCAAGGGGAGCAGCTGCTGGCAGGACGCGCCCCTGAACACTGACAGATCATTTGCTCTGCGTGTCCTGCTGCAAACAGATGTCCCTGTGCAGCAGAGCAGCCACCCGAATGCTAAAGCAGCTTGTTCTGCCTCTCCATAAAGATGTCATATTTGTTCCCAGAAGTTAATCTTTAAAGATTTTTAGAGCAATCAATAAGCAGTGGCTGTGTGCAGAGCAGGCTGGAGCAGGGGCTGGGGACAGCTCCAGTGCAACAAGCACCAGTGCTGAGCCACAGCTCCAGTGCAACAAGCACCAATGCAGAGCCACAGCCCCAGTGCAACAAGCAGCAATGCTGAGCCCCATGGCAGCAGTGGTGACTGTCCCCACAGCTCGGGGCTGGGGGCACCCTGAAGGGCTCTGGGGACTGGGATGCTGAGCCCTGTGGCACTGGGGGCTCCTGGCACTGAGCCCTGGGGCCATCAGAGGGCCTGGGCAGAATTAAAGCAGGCCAGCACTGGTGGAGGCTCCCAGGACACACCAAGCCATGCTGCACAGACTGGCTGGGGGCTCACAGAGCCCCACCCTGCACAACTGGGCTCCTGCATGTCCATCCTGAGCCACAGGCTCTGGCTGAGTGCAGATGGCTGCAGGGAGCAAGGGGAAGTTCAGCTTCAAGGAGGCAGCAGGGCAGCAGGGAGAGGAGTGCTCAAAGCCAAGAAACTGGAAACCCACTTCTGGTGGGCACAGCACAAAGCTGGGCTGTGCTGCTGGCAGGGACAGTGTGTGCTGAACTGACTGAGCCTGCTCCTGCAGAGCACTGGTGCATCCCAGTCCCACGGTGGAAAACTGTCTGCACAGGGGCACAGGTAGCACAGGTCCTGTTCTCCTCACAGAGCTGCCCCTGCCCTGCCCTGGGCCCCTGCCCTGCCCTGTGCAGGCTCCAAGGGCCAGGGTGGCTGTGAGCACTGGGGGCTGCTTCAGGCATCACTTCTTGGAGCACACGCTGCTGCAAGGAAGGCTCCAAGGGTAGCAGCGCTTCAGGAAAGCACCCCAGGTCCCAGCACACCCCCTTCCCCCATCTGAGAAAAATTTCCATATTCATGAGCCTTATCGCTCCCCTCAAGCTGCTGTGTGAATGCTGCAATTCAAAACGCAGCACCACACAAAGACAGACTTTGGGGCTGTGGGGAATCAGCAGCATTTTCTCCCTTGCTCCGAGCCCGTCCTGCTGGATTTGAGCTGTGCCCAGGCAGTGACAGCAAGGCTGGCACAGGGCAGAGGTGCCTCCCAGCACTGTCCATCACACGGCAGCAGCAGGGTCAGTGCTGGCACTGTCTGTGGAGGGTGGCACTGGGCTCTGGTGAGGTGCCACAGGCAACAGGGACATGGGGACAAGGCAGCTCAGGGCTCGCAGCTTCTGTTTTGGGGAAAGAGCAGTGACAGTAAGGACAAGGACAGCAAGGGAATTCACAGCCAGAGCTGCTGCAGGAGCAGGTGTGTGCAACAGGCAGGTGCAGCCAGCAGGATCTGCAGAGGCAGCTGTGGGGAGAGGTGAGGTGCCCAGGTAGGATTTACCCAGGTAGATTATCACCCTGTGCCCAGGCAGGATTTACCTGCTGCCCTAGGTGTTCCAGTATTACCATCCTGTGCCAGGCAGGATTTACCTGCTGCTCTAGGTGTTCCAGTGTTACCATCCTGTGCCCAGGGAGGTGCAGCCCAAACCCTCACAGGTTCATTCCAGCACTGCCATCAGTGTCTGAGCTCCAAGCTCAGCTGGCTCCCCCCACAACTTATCTCAACTCTTCCCAGATGGCTTTTATCTTTAAACTACTGTACAGCAATACAAAAAGACAACAATAATTTAAGATCCTCTTTGACTGCAGGCTAATACCAATTCACTCTGCTTGCTGAGGGATGGCACTTTCCCTTTTTTATACAGCCTCTGTGATTTTTCTAGCGTATGCAGATAATCTCAAGCTCCTCATAAATGCAGCCATAAACTTTCCTCCCTCTGCCCCCTCGGAAGTGCATAAAACCAGTGGGATAACCAGCACCATGCTGGGAGGCTCTGAGGAGACACCAGCTGAAGCAGGGCTCAGGAGCTGGGCACATCTCATGGGGAGCTCCCAGAGCTGGCACCATCACCCACCCCGTGCCAGCCTGGGAGAGAGGAAAGGGCCAGCCCGGAGCAGGGAGCTGGGTCTCTGCACACCCAGAGTCTCTCCACATCCACAGTGGCTGCCTGGGCAAGGCTCCTGGCCAGGTGTGCTGGGATCTGCTCCTGGTCCCTCTCAGCCTGCCTGGCTCACACAAACACCTCTGGGCCTGTCTGGAAGGAATTCCTGCTTACAGACAAACCAGGAATGGTTGTCTTCCCCCGACAGGATTTTAAAATGAAAAATGCTCTTCCTGTGTGGATGAAAGACCAGCATCTTATGATCTCTCAGTAAATTATTTGGCATCTATGGAACTGTAGCTTTCCCTCTTCAAAATTCAGCCCTATTAGTTTTGGGGTTTTTTACATGCTAGGCCTGAAGTAATTAAGCCTTCACATTCTGAGTCATTTTCCAGCCTGTTCACCAGCACAGCTGAGAGAAGGTGTTCTGTCAACAATGGAACTTTTCCCCCAAACACTTTAAAATTCGAAGGTTCATCAAAATCAACTTTAGTTTGCAAACTGTTTAGGTTTTGACTTGGCAGCTTTTTTTTTTTTTTGTGGCAAAAAGAACGGTTAAGAAACACTCCCAGGCATCTCTGCTGCAGATTCTGGGAGAGCAAAGGGGGCTGGCACAGAGCTCTGATTCCCAGCCAATTTCTCCAGCACCAGATTATAAGCATCCTTCTTCCTCTTGCTGGAGTGCAGACAAAAACTGCATGTTCTCATGAAAGCCTCCAGCCATAAAGACAACAAGATGGTGTGTTGTTGAGCAGAGCAGGGCTGTGCCCATGTCCCTGGGGGTCTGCATCAGCTGCTCAGCTCCTTGCTGTCCCCCTGGCACTCAGTGTGGGGCACATCCCCGGCTGAGCACTGGGAATGTGCCACCATGGACATCGGGGTGCATCTCCCCCAGACAGGAGGAAAGCTCTCCAAGGCTTACTTGCAAAGAGGGAAAATTACTGGAAGCCCCTTTCCTGGCAGCAGAAACCCTCTGTGTGTCTGCTGGCTGCTCTTCCTCAGCTCCTCCTGAGAGTGAGAGTGAGAGTGAGAGTGAGAGTGAGAGTGAGAGTGAGAGTGAGAGTGAGAGTGAGAGTGAGAGTGAGAGTGAGAGTGAGAGTGAGAGTGTGAGACTGAGACTGAGACTGGGACTGAGCACCTGCATCTCCCCTTGGCCTCTCCCAGTGAAAGTCCTGCAGGAACATCTCCCAGTGAAAGCCCTGCAGGAACATCTCCCAGTGCTGGAAAGCTGCTGACACCCTGGCTCCCAGGTGCCCAGGCAGGTGTGACAGGCAGACTCGAGGCTCTGCAGGTTCTGCTGCTAAGGCCACTCGTGCCCAGCCCTGCCCTGGGGTTAATGGTGCCGTGCTGTGGGTGCAGCTCCAGCAGCAAATCCTCCCACTCTGCTCCCCAGCAAGCAGCAGCAGCAGCGAGTTTTTCCAGGAGCCATCTCATTCCAGGTGATGACAAATCACTGCCTGGACGGACGGGCTGCACAGCAGGTCTCTGGTTGAGCTGAGATTTCACCCAGAACCACATCCCCAGGAGTTATTACCAGTTCCATTAGATTAATGATTGCAGAACCACCAGCAGCATCGCAGATGAGGCATCAATGTTTGCATTCCCATACAGTAACACCAGTTGCATGGTTTTGCTTAAATCAGGACAAAAGACCAACTGGAGACTGACACAGTGAGGTGTGATTTCTTGCTGGCTCCAGCAGCAAGAAGACAGATTTATGGTGCTTAAAAAGCACCAACTGGACTGGGAGACAGAAATCTTGGTCTGTGCATAATGACACACAGGACTTTAACCCGAGTGACACACAGGACTTTAACCCCTGCATGCTATAAAATTCCTTGTCTACTCTCACATTAGGCTGGTGCTAGAACCCCCACTAATACAGTGGGGTAAGGAAAAGAAACTAGAAAACATCCATTCACTGCCTAAAGTGTCATCTGTGCTGCTAACAGTCATGGGCAAAGCACATGGTGGGCCTGCTGAGATAAAAGGAAGCTAAGAGATTATTTGTACCATTAATACATCTTGTGATAAATGATGTGTGAAGTTTTACTGCAAGGACTAGAGGAGGCTGTGAGCCTGGAATACCAGCTGAGGGAATGCCAGCTTGGGGGAAGAATTGAGAGGCAAATCTGGGGAGGCTGGGGAAGGGCCAGGAGCAGCCTGAGCCATCTCTTGCAGCTCCATGTGATTCCCAAAGGCAGATGCAGGGCACTGAGATTCCAGATCTGATGCAGGCTGGATGAGGGGGACTGGGGCATCACATCCACACTGAGAAGCTGAAGATGCCTGTGACAGCTGAAACATTGAGGCAGCCATGTCCAATCCTGGTGGCTAAATATGCTCCGAGGGGGATTTCTTGCTTTACCTCTTTTAATATTTTTCCTATGCTGTGACCCAGTGCTACATGCAATAAAACGATTTTTCAAGCTGAAAATGATGCTTTGTCCTCAGCCTGAGGCTGCTGAGGACTGTGCCCTGGTGCCCAGTAGCTGGAGTGAGCTGGGCTCAGTGCCTCTGGCCACAGTCCATGTTTGAGCCTCCAGCAGAACTCATGGAACAAATCCCCGGATCCCTGGGAAGCTGTCACCCACCCACATCTGTTCTCCCTGCTCATCCATCAGCTGCAAACCTGCTACGTGCATCCTGATGCCATGGGCAGATCTGTGACTGGGGGCACTCCAGCCCCCCTTCCCCACCAGGGCTTTGAGATTCCCAAAGCAGAGGATTGATGCCATGACTATCTCAGAAATGCCACACAAATGTGAAAACCGAGCAAATGATAAAATGTAGATGAATTTTCAGGAGCAGAGAGATGGAATAAAAAAAACAAGGCATTAAACTATGCAGTTTATGCACAATAAAGATATATCTTGACAAGAACTAATATTTTATGAGGAGCAAATAATTCAGTAGTAACAGATTCGCACATTTAAAAATGTGGTATTAGGAAGAAAGTCCTGATTTCCCCTACTTCTCATCCAAGCCCCTGACACACACAATCTCCTCACCCTGCCCTCAGTGCTGCCTCACATTCCAACACCCTCCTCTTCCCTGACCTTCTCCCTCCCCACAGGAGCTGCCCTGCTGGAATGGGGCTGGGGCTGCAGCTCTCCCGTGTGGAGAGGGAGCACCTTCTCCCAAAGTCCGATGGACAGTGCTGTGGTGGAGTCTGGGTGCAGAAGAGCCCAGCCCACACCCCCCAATGCCCACATCCCACAGGGGCTGCCCCAGCCCCACTCCCTGTGCCAGGGATGCTCTCCAAGATTCCAGCCTCAGAGATTCACTGCCTATGGTCACTGTTCATGGGGACATTTGAGAGCAGCCCAGGGGAAGATGGAATGCTGGGGGACTGTGAAAACAGTGGCCACAGAGGGATGGGAGCTGGGACCCCCAGGTGCTGCCACAAGGCCACCAGGATGTGTCTTACCAAGGGTGGCTCAGCAGATGCCCACGCTGCCTGTGCCAGAGACTGATGCCATTTCTTTGCTGTACATACCATTATTTGTACCATCTGTCAGTGCTCCCCATCTCTCCCTGCCACAGCCACAGATTTGCACAGTCGAGCCCATTTAACTGATGCTGGAATCTTCCTACCTGGGGTGAGGCTCTAAGCCTTATCTGCATTTAGGAATCGTGCTAAGCCAGCAGATCTCCTGCGTATTTGCTCTTTGAAAGCCTGCTCTGAGGAGCTCTGGCAGGAGGGCCACATAAAGGGAAAGCCCCACAGCTCCAGCCCACAGATAAAGCTCTGCACCATACAAGACATTTTGATATTTTATGCCAGCAGTTGGCATTGCTCCAGAAGAGCTCTGAGTTATCTTAAGCTTCATAAATGCAGAGCTAAAGCATTAGCAAGGGAATTGCTCCTAAGTCAAGGGTTAGAGGCACACAGCAAGATGGGTTCTTAGGGGTGCTCTCCCCCTGGATTTGGGGGATAAGTCTGTATTTACCCCCCCTCCCAACCACCCTGGGCAAACCGTGATGCTTCCCAATGCTAAGCTGAAGGGCTTTACTAAAACACTCCAGCAAAACAATTCCTCCTGGCTCCTAAGTACATAAAAGCATCAAAAAGTAAAAACGTATTTTAAAGTATGGTGATTAATTAGGATGATGGATGAGGACAAAAATCTGCTTCCATTGCCTCCTTTGCAGAGATGCAGGAGCTGGTGTGAGTGGAGGACCCCGGGGAGGCCAGAACAGGAGGGTCACACTGGGCACTGCCAACAATGGCAGGACATGGCTGTGGCCACCAGAAACGTGCCAGAGGCTCTCTGCCCACACTGGCACAGCAAGGCAACCACATCCACATCCGTGCCCACCCTGGGCTGCCCACTTTGCAGGAGAGGATGGTGGGAGCTGAGGAGCTAAAATAGATGGTCCTGAAATAATCTTGAAGGAGAGAACGAAGGCAGCTGCTCAAAGGCTTGTGCCAGCCTGGAGCTGAATCTCAGGGAAGGTGCTGCAGCAAAGGGGACCCTGCCTCTGATCAGGGAGCTCAGTCAAGAGCTGGAGCACTGAAACAGCAACAGCAAAGAACTGGGAAACAGAAAACAGGAAAGAGCAAATGGCTTCTAAACAGTGGAAATGTTCTGCTATGGAGGAGGATGGGGCCTGGAGAGGGAGGATTAGCCAGCTATAAATACAAGCAGTGCTGAGTTAAAAGGCTAATTAGAATAGCAAAAAGAAATACAGCAGTACATTTCAGAGATGATTCTGACTAACAAAGAGTTTTTCAAATCTGTTTGCAGAAGTGAATATGAAAGAGAAAATTGGATTCCTATGAAATGATTTCAAAAATTGGAGGAGGAAAAAGGTAATGGCAGATCTCTTCAACAGCCAGGCAGGCTCCTGACATCTTCATCTGCTGTGAAGGCAAAGAGAAAGGCGACAGGTCTCAGTTTCCATGTCTCGAGAGGAAAAAAGAGCTGGTGACAAAGAATGGTTTGTGCAGAAATGGGGCACAGACATCATTGTCCCTGAGGAAGCCTGGAAAGAAGTGACCAGCCTAGCTGCTCCAGGATCAACCCCAGAGGCTGCAGCTCTCCTGTCCCAGAGGGCTGGGAGCTGTGACCAAACACCTGGAGGGGACACTGCCACCCAGCACAGCCCCCACTGCCCACGGCCAGGGCAGGGATGGGCCCGAGCTCACCCTGGCTTCAGGTGATGGCACGGGTGAGCCAGCCCCTGGAACGCTGAGGCAGCCCTGTGGAAACACTGAGCCCTCGGTGATTAACCACCTACAGCCTCAGCACACACCAGAAACGGCTTCAGCTGCCCCCAAAAGCTGGAACAGATGGTCCCCGAGTTCTTAACCCAATAAATGTGTACAGACACACAGAGCCACATGTACATAGATGTAGATTTCTATAAATACACATGTACATAGATGTAGTTATATATAAATACACATATACATAGATGTAGATTTACATAAATGCACATGTACATAGATGTAGATTTCTATAAATGCACATGTACATAGATGTAGTTATATATAAATACACATGTACATAGATGTAGATTTATATAAATACACATGCACATAGATGTAGTTATATATAGATGCACATATACATAGATGTAGTTACATATAAATGCACATGTACATAGATGTAGATTTACATAAATGCACATGTACATAGATGTAGATTTATATCAATGCACCCTGTACCCCTCCTCATCCTGCAGACACACAGGCTGGGCTGTGCCACACGTTCCCCAGCCATGCTCACCCTGTTCTCCTCCAGGAGTAATGCTCCACTTCTCCCAGGTCTCTGGGACACAGCAACATCCCAACATTAAGAGAGCTTGGACCTAGCCTGAGGGAGAGCTTGTCCCACACATCTGCTGGCCAGAACAGCATGAGGAAAGGAGAGTGTCAGCACAGCAAAGGCCAGTTTGGGTTCACATCCTTCATCCTGGCTCCCAGCAGTTTGGGCTGTAGTGTGGGGGTGTCTCAGAGACCTCTGTAGCTGGGGGAGAGGGGCTGACATCACCAGAGCTCATGGCGAGGTAACAGCTGAGGATAAATTGGATGGCTTTTATTCCTCATCTCTTCATGACAGCACTGGTGGCTGCTGTGGCCAGAGCCACAGGTCACAATGACATCAGGCCATTAGTAGGACAAAGAGTGACAAGTGGGATGATTCAAGGAGCAGGGATGGGGCAGGGGGGAAGAGGTGCTCAGGGGGAGCAGACAAAGAGTGCTGCTGTCTCCTCCCTGGCAGACAGCACGAGCTGGTCTCTGTGAACCTGTCTGAGGCACTGGGCAAACAGGGACAGCACAGGGCTGTGCACAGAGCTGGCTGCCTGATAACTCTCTGAAATCAAACTAATTGCATCTCCAAGTAAATCCTAACAGCAGCTACAATACCTTTGCTCTTCTCCAAAGATGCCCGAGTGGCTTTACGAGCACTAATTAACTGCGACTCACACAATAAGCCTGAGGCAGGTACAGCCAGATCCGTGGAGAGGGAAGTCCACAGCCCCAGGTCCCACAGCCTGACCGTGTGCAGGGGGTCCCTGCAGGACCTGCTCCCTCCCCAGAGTGCAATTACAGCCCAGGAGATCCCACTCCCAGGATCCACTCTCATTAACCATCCCATCTCCCTGTGCATTCACATCCATATTTATCGCGACTTCCTAGAACAGACAAAAGGCAAAACCAGGAGAAGTTCCTAATGAACAGCCACCAGCAGCATCCCTTCATCCTGGCCAGACCCAGACGAGTCCATCTGTCCTCATGCCATGGCTCTCCACTCCTCTGCTCCCACCCCACACAGCCCATGGGGCCCTGCAGCTCCAGCTCAGTCTGCTCCCACACCCGGCTGGGCAAGGGGCAGCCCTGGAGGATGGGACACGGCACGAGGCTTCCAGACACTCTGTGGGCTTGGCTCGGTGTCCCTGTCCCCTCCCCTCTGAGAGCTACCAGAGCCCGTTCAGCACAGAGCCTGCACTCCAGAGAGTGCTCCCTGGGGTGTGGAGCAAGGCGAGGAGAAGCAGAAAAATCCACAGACACGCACCTAAATAAAATATTTTAAAGTGGATTTCCCATGGGGTGTCAGCAGCTCTTTAATATCGTGCTGCTTCTCCTGGCTGATCATGTTGTCACTCCAGCTGCCCTGGGGAAAGGATGACAGCAATGTCTGCTCCTGCCTGGACACCTGCACGGCCTCATCCTCCTGTGGGATGGCATGACCCTGGCTGGGTGCCCTGCCCTCCCCAGTGCTCCCACCCCACAGCAGAGGCTGTGGTGTGCAGTGGGGACAGCTGTGAATGTCCCTGTAACAGCAGGGTCACCTTCACTGGACACAGAGCTCTGTGCCCCCTGGCAAAGCCAATGCAGCTGAGCTGCACAAACTCACCAGGTCAGAGCTGCCCAGCTGCAACTGCAACTTCTGTGAACGGGGAAGAAATAGTTGTTGTCCTTAATTACAACTTAAATGCCAAATAAATGCCTGTCCACCATGGTAATTGCAATGGCACTGGTGACTAAAGGCTGCTCTGCACCCTGAGAACCTGCACCCCATCTGCAAAGCACAAAAACTGCACCGAGTGCCCCAGCTGCAGCCTGCCCTGCCTCATGCCAGGAGCTGTGGCTGTGTCCAGCCCACTGCCCAGCCCCAGAGCAGCTCTGTGTCCCCAGGGTGATCCCAGGGCAGCTCTGTGTCCCCAGGATTGTCCCAGAGCAGCTCTGTGTCCCCAGAGCAGCTCTGTGTCCCCAGGGTGATCCCAGGGCAGCTCTGTGTCCCAGGATTGTCCCAGAGGCTCCTGGAAGCTGCTCTTGCTGCAGCCAAGTGACCCACCATGACCCACCGTGACCCACCGTGACCCATGCCAGGCTGAACTCTGGTCCCCAGCTGCTCTCGGGTCCCAGTGGCAGCACTGGAACCTGCCAGGGGTTCCCGGGCACCTCCCATTGTCCCTTGTACCCCTGAGCCAGCTGGGAATGGGGGCTGGCCCCACCACTCCCACCTGGTAGCCACAGGGCTCAGCCAGGGTGAGCCGCACATCCTTGGCTGCTGCCATTCCTGACAGGCACGGAGAGGCTTTCAGGTTTGGCTTCATGTGTACAGGAGGGTCTCAAACAGTGACATTGCTAACTACAGTTTAGAAAACAGCAAAAGGAAATTTAGAGAAAAGCTCAGCGTTTAGTCTCACCCCCACCCCCGTTCTTTTTCCTTATTCAAAAGAAATAATCTTTCAAGCATTAAAAAACTCCCCAGTGCTGCTGTTACAAAATGCAGTGTAACCTTGAATTATATGTAGCAGGGCTGGCTTTCATTATTTATTAGCAAGATCAATTAGAATATTCTGTTTGCAGAAGAATATAATCCAATATGTACTTCAAGCACTAACAGCTAAATATATGCTTATTTAAAAATCAATCTAAAAGTCCAGGTTTCCTTTGTAAATCCTTGCTACAGATTAAAAAAGCAGCTTTGAGTGTTACCACCTGCTGAATGCTGTAGTCTCAAGGAGACAGTTACACATTTTAAAACATTCCAAATGGGAATTGATTGTAAGAGGCAAACAATTGCTGAGCCCCAGCAGGGAGGGCTGAGAGCCTGCAGGATGGCTGAGCAGCTCCTGGGGTGAGCACCAGGGACCGGGCAGCCCAAGGGAATTGGGAGCCAGCCCCGAGCCGGGCAGTGCCAGCCTGCACAGTGCCAGCCGGGAAGGGCACCGGGATGTGCCAGCAGTGACTCACTGCTGCTCACAGATCCCAGCACAGACTTGTTTTCCACCGACTTCCCCGGGCTGACACGGAGCCAAGGCACCCCCCTGCCAGCCCGGCGAGGATCCGCAGTGTCCTCGCCTTCTCCCCGAATCCTAGCAGGCTGCTAAGATTAATTGTCATGTATAATTTATTGACCTCAGGCACGACCTTGGTTTCCTTTCTCTGCACGGTGGAGCAGCAGCTCTGGCAGGCCAGGGAGCACGGGCAGCTCAGGCTGGGCACTTCTTCTGCCCCACAGCCCTGCAATGCCCCAGCCCCTCTGTTTGTGTTCCATCCCCACCCTGCAGAGCCCCTGCCCACTTTCATCTCCCCCCTGCTGCCAGCCAGGCACAGGCTGCTCAGCCAGCTTCTCCTTCTTCCTTAAGCCCTCTCTCTTTCGTCTTCCATTTTTAAATCTTATCTCCAGGTAAAGAGGGTATTTGATGGGATCAAAAAGCGACCTTTAACAAGGGTAGCAGAGCTTCAAACAATATCCCTGCAAGTTCACGCACACTCAAGTGTTAAAGGGAACAGTTCTCTGATCTCCTGTTCCTCAGTGGAAAAGTCATTTCACAAAGATTTCTGCCAAAAGCTGCTGCAGCAGACTGAGGAAACTTTCTTAAAACCCAGCACCTAGAACTTGGCACAGGCTGTCCTTAGCTTCTGATAAACCAATCCTCCAAAATTTTTCAGTCTCAAGTCTTCACCAGCAAGCGTTCCAGCCACACCACCCTGCACCTGGGTGCAAGGAGGGCTGAACTGGATGATCTTCAGCATCCTTTCCAACCCAAACCATCCTGTCAATCTCTGGAGTGTTTGTTTCTCCACTCAAGTTCCCTATCTCTTGCCAGTTTCCTGGGTCTGACAGATTCCTGACTATCCCCCATCTTTCACTCTGCAGCTGAATAAAATCCCTGAAATGCCTCTTAGGTAAAGCATTCCAGCCGTGCAGGGAGGCCAGGCAGAAGCAATCAGAGGGATCAGACAGTGATTAGTGTGCTGAACATACAGCCAAGCCGAGCACAGTGCACAGACACCCTGAGGCTGCCCAAACCCTCCCCAGCAGCACCGTGTCCTGCTCCAGCCATGCTGGGACAGGCACAGCAGCACGAGCTGGCGGGTGGCACGTCCCTTCCTGAGAAAACCAGGCTATTTGATCTACAAGCTGGGGGTCACTCAGTCTTGGTTGAGACCAAGACCTACAGACCTCCCCTAAGCACCTTGTGGATAAATTCCAAGCGGGAGAAGAACAGCCAGAGCCAAGGGACGATGTCTGCACAAAGCAGTTTGCCTCCAGAGCCTCCACTGTGCCATGAGGCCAATGGTTCGCAGTGCCTTGTCCCCCTGGGACCTTGGCAGACCAGAAGGGAGCAGAGGGGGCCAGAGGCCACGTTATGCCACATCAGGACAGTGCCACGCTCTCCAGGAACAGCCCAGAGCCAGCACTGGCAGTGACATGACCCCCAGGCCACCAGGAGAGCAAGGGGACACGAGTGGGGTCCCCAGTCCGTGGTGGAACTTGCTGGTGCCTGCACAAGTGGCACGGTGCCCGCAATGAGGTGGCCAGACAGGAGCAGGGGGTGGGTGGCAGTGACAGCAGCGTTCATCATTTCCGTGGCAGAGCACGAAGAGAAGGCTGGCAGGGAAAGCCTGAGACACACTGCCAGTGCTGCAAAAAGAAATAGGGCACAGTGACACTGTGTGTGCCTGCACAACGGGAACAGGGCACAGTGACACTGTGTGTGCCTGTCACCACTGCCAGTGCTGCACAATGGGCACAGAGACACACTCGGGCACACTCACACACACTGAGACACACTGAGACACACTCACACACACTGGGACACACTCGGGCACACTGAGACACACTCACATCCACTGAGACACACTCAGACACACCCAGGCACACTCACACACACTGAGACACACTCAGACACACTGGGACACACTCAGACACACACTCACTGAGACACACTCACACACACTGAGACACACTCGGGCACACTCACACACACTGAGACACACTCAGGCACACTCACACACTCACACACACTCAGGTGACCGTCTGTGCCTGCCCAGCTCAGCCACCAGCGGCTCTCCTGGCCGAGAGCGTGTCCCCTCCCTGTCCCCTCGCTGTCCCCTGCTCACCACCGTGCCCTCGGCAAGAGGAGCCCAGCTCTGGGTGCTCCTGGACGGGACAGACAGAGCTGTGCTCCCACCTGCAGCTGCACACACACATCCCTGCAGCACCTCGCCAGGGCATGGACCCAGCCCCGCAGGCCAGCAGCCAAGGGGTTAAAGTGCCTTGTTACTGCCTCTGTAGCCAGGCTTCACTTATTTGCCGGAATTCCCCAGGAGCCACGGCTTTTACTGGTGGCTCTGCTGTAGAACCATGTCATTATAGATTGCAAGTTCCTTAAAGGTCAGATAACACAACACAATTGAATCATATTAGTGAGCACAGCGAGCTGATATTTTCCTAGGAAAACCCATAAAGCAGATTGTTTGCTGCAGAGAAACACACTGTTGTATAGCAAAGCCAGTGTAATCGCCTGCACAAACAAACAAGTGGTTGAAGAGAAAACCAGAAAACCAAAAAAACCAGAAAACCAAAAAACCCTCCCGTGCTGCACATCCCTGGGAGCCAGCAGGACCAAGCAGCTCGGCAGGCTGGATTTCAGCTCGGGTTACAGCACTGGAATACATCGCAAAGGACAAGCAGGGAATAAACAATTTCCAAGTGTATTGTTGAGAGACAAATACTCGATAGTTTGTTTAATGTCTGGATGCAGGTGGTGGTTAATCCAAGCCAGTGCTATTAAAGAAATGCAGAATTGATTGTGAGGATGATTGAAGATTTCTGAAGAGCGCAATATCCAAGGCTATGATGACCCCACCTTTTTTTTTTTTTTCTAATTTGCCTGTAATCTATTTGGACAAATCCTTTTATCACATTTATTTCCTTTCCAAGTTCCAACAGTGTGATTAATTACAGAACTTTGCAGTCCTACTTACCCTGCTACATGCTCTCATTTTGCTTCCTTTTCAAATGGCCTTCCATCCCTAACAGACACCTTTCCTTGTTCCACCCCTTCACTTTGTCCCTCTGAACCTGCTGTCACTGACCCGTGGTGCTGGCAGCCACCCATCCTGCCCGAATCTGCAGTTCCATCTGGAGGCAGCCAGCACCAGTGGCCACTCACTTTCTGCTGCAGGGGGTGTGAGCTTTTCTGTGGGCACAGGAAAGGCACAAACCTCTTCTTCCAGAAATGTGCTTGGCAGACCCCAGGGTCTGCAGCCCCTCCACCAGCCCAGAAATTCTCATTTGGTTCTAGATTTAACTCCAGAATGAAAAAGCAACTGGAATCAGCACAACTGCATTAACCTTCCCCAGTCACAGAAAGAGGAGGAAAAGTCATTAAAAATAGTTTTGAATACACAAAGCCACATCTCCTCTCGTTGACCTTCAGCACCTGCGTGAGCTGTGCAGGGCAGCAGAGCAGGAGCAGCACAGCTCCCACTGCCACCCGTGTCTGCTCCCCTCCACTGCACTCCATCATGTCCCAAACACTGAAACACAGGCAGAAAAACAATTAGATTTAAATCTTGTTTCCTCTTTCTATCTTGCCTTTTTCTCTTCTCTACTTAGATGCTCCTCAGTGCACTAATAGGATTTGTGTTTAGCACGGTGCAAAAGGAATGATTTATGGGTCTGTCTGCACTACACAGTCCCAATGCCAGTGCAGCCCTGAAAGGGCAGTCCAGGAGCAGCCAGGCGAGTGTTCTGGCACTGTGTGTAATTCTGTGCACACACTGCCACACCGTCCCTGCTGTCCTGGCTCTCACAGTGCCTCTGTGCTCTCCTCACACTGCCCTGGGTTCTGCTCAGGGAGCAAATGGGACCGAGACCCTGGAGCAGCTCCAGCCCCTGCTGCCACAAACCCACTGCTGGTTTAATTTCTGCTTCAGCTCACATTGGTTTGTGCCCATCTAAGCCGGGCAGGGCTCAGTCCCTGCACTTGAGCAGCAGGTAGAGCACAGGCTGTGTGAGAAGTGCCCAGCCCCACAGCTCAGGCAGCTCAGGAGCACAGCACAGCACGCTGGAGGCTGCAGGGACCCAGGGGCCCAAGTCCCACACGAAGTCTCAGGTTTTCCTGGTGGCTCTGAGCGTGGCTCTGTCAGTGCAGCTCCTGCAGCTCTGCACCAGCAATGCCCTTCATTAATTCCTAATGCTGCCCCAAGAACACCTCGTGTCCTCCAGGGCTTGGCAGCCCCTGGGAGCTGGGGCACGGAGCACAGCTGCCTGCCTTCCTGCCACATATAACAAGAAGCCAAATGAAATAATGAAAGAAACTCATTTTAATGCCACAGAGGGAATTGTTTTATTGCTAAAGCAGCAAATAGAACTAATTGAATCCACTGGAAAAAAAAATAAAAAAGCAAAGGAATGGAAAAGGTAGGTGTGGAGCACAGACAAAAAGGGCGAGCTGGAGCCTGAATATTCATGGACCTAGAAACTGCAAATCCTTGAATGCAAAATATCTTCATAACTGCTCATACTGCCAATGGCAATGCATGCACAGCTCGGAGACAGGCTTGGAATGTTTGCATTTACAAGATTTTTTTAAGTAATACTATGGAACAAATTGTCTGGTTCATTAAGCTGCTTTGCACCTCCCTGGTAAAAGGGAGCACGCTGGGAGTGAGCAGCAGGACTGGCACAGGTTCCCAGAAGTGCTGAGCACGGGGCAGGTGGCACAGCACAGCCCTGGCACAGCTGTGGTGTCCCCAGAGTCAGGCTGTGCCATGGGGGCTACCAAGGCAGCTCTGACCTCAGCCCCTGCCACGGGCTGAGCATGATACTGGCATGGCTGGGGCACTGCACCCCAAATCACTTCCCCTTTCACATGCCACAAGCTTTTAAACTCAGCTTTCAGTGAATTTCAATTTTCAGTGGCAACATACATATTAATATGGGGGTTACATTTTAATTAAGCAGCACTCATGTTCTTCATTACAATACTAAGTCATCCAGCAAGGAACACCGAGGATATAAATCCCATTAATGAAGGAGATGTGTAACCTGCACTGTACACTCCAGCACAGAGGCAGCAGTACAAGATGACTCTCATATAAAGTGCAAGGTGAGAAAGCTGGACTAGAAATGCAGTTTATGCTACCAAGGGCCAAACAACGTTCATCTGGCACCCCAAAGGCATCCAAAACACCAGTCCTACCTCAATCTGTTTTCCCCACCCCGAGGCAGAGCCCAAGGCTGCTGGGTGTGCTGGGGGCACGCAGTGCCCAGTCCCTGCCAGCCACACTGGGAGGGGAAGGGGTCACTGAGACCCTTCCCCAGCCCAGCAGCACTGCTGCAGGGTGACAGTGACAGTGACAGTGTCTGCCCAGCCCTGGGCTGCCTGGGGGCTCAGCTCTCCACGGGCTCACTGCAAGGCAGACACAGATGAAATCCCCCTCTCTGCAAATCCCCCTTCCTCCCCAAATCCTCTCCCTCTGGGTACAGCTAAGAGCTCCAGGCTCACCTCTGCCTGCAACACTCCCCGAGCATCAGAACGAGTTAATGGGGGTCATGGGGGAGCTGCACTGGGCAGTGCCATGCCAGAGCACCCCGGGGAAGGATCCTGAGCTGGGCAGCAGGGATGGAGCCACCACGGTGCCAGGCAGAGCCCTGCTGCCACATCCATCACCCTGCTGACAGCCAGCACTGCCAACTCACCACTGATAAACCAGCTCCTCACAGCCTGGCCACGGCAGAGCACTTCCTCACCACTGCCCACTGCCAGAAAACGCCTGAGGAGCTCCTGATAAGGTTTTCCAAAGGAACCCTGTGCAGCAGAGACCAGGATCACCTCCCACTGAGACGAGCACATCCCAAGACGAGAGTGCTTCAGAGTATTGTGTGGGAACAGAGTAATAATAAAACACCTTGCTGGAACTTTAGCGGCAGTGGCTCTAGCAGAAAAGCCTGTAATGATCTAATAACACATTTCCCTTGCTGCCACTCCAGCCTAGTGAAATCCAGGGTAGTTTAAGCCATAAATCCATCCCAGCTCTTCCTTTGTCATTAATTGTTAGGCTATTTGTATCACACATTTCACATACCAAATAGACTCCAATTTCATGGTGGGCTAGACTGCAGAAATGCTTCTTTTAATCTTTTCTAATTTTAAAGTGGTACCAAACTTTAATATTTTCTAATGGAGTGTATATTTTACTCACATCTAATAGTATCACTACAATTTAGGAGCAATAAAAGTCAAGCTCCCGTCTGTACAATAAGCTTGCAGCTCTATTTCCAAAGTTCAATCAGTTAACCTAGGAGAGCAATAACTTCCCTACAATGAGTAACGGTGCAGAATAATATTTAGATAGAGATAAACCCTTTTTGCATAGGAAATTGCATTATGATTTGCTGGGTCTATGAAATTCTCAGCAAGATGCTTTAGTTTACCAATGAAGTTGTTGCCTCAGGCGTTTTTCCACACAGTTTCGATTTTTTGGGGGGGTTCTAGATGACTTGGAGCTGAGTAAGGAGCTGTTATCATTCCAGACCCCGGCGTGTGCAGCAAGCCCAGCCCCAGAGCTGCTGCAGCTCCTTCCCCAGGCTGGCAGTGCAGGATGAGCAGCAGCTGCCCCATCCCAGGGATGTGCAGCCCTGCAGCCTCTGCCCCTCTACCTGCACAGCCCCTCGGGGCTTTGCCCTGCCAGCCCCAGCTCCTGGGGTCACACCCAGGGTGACAACAGCGGTGGCAGCAGGTCCCTGCGTGCCCTGGACTGTGCTCCTTTGCTCACACACCCGATTCTCTGGGCAGCCACTAACAAGGGCTGAGAGCAGGAGCACTGCTGAGTGCCTCTGTGAGCCCTGGGCAGGTGGAACCTGCTCTGTTCTGGGGCACAGCTCAGCACAGTACAGCACCAGCACCAGCCATGGCCCCAAAATCCTCAGCACCAGCACCAGCCATGACCCAACATCCTCAGCACCAGCACCAGCACTGACACAACAACCACANCAGCTCAGCACCAGCATCAGCCATGGCCCCAAAATCCTCAGAACCAGCACCAGCACCAGCCATGACCCAACATCCTCAGCTCAGCACCAGCATCAGCCATGGCCCCAAAATCCTCAGAACCAGCACCAGCACCAGCCATGACCCAACATCCTCAGCTCAGCACCAGCATCAGCCATGGCCCCAAAATCCTCAGAACCAGCACCAGCACCAGCCATGACCCAACATCCTCAGCTCAGCACCAGCATCAGCCATGGCCCCAAAATCCTCAGAACCAGCACCAGCATTAGCCATGGCCCAACATCCTCAGCACCAGCACCAGCACCAGCATCAGCATCAGCCGTGGCCCAAAATCCTCAGCTCAGCAGCATCCCCACCCCTGGCCCCAACATCCCCACTCATGCTGCACAATCACCATCCCACACACGGCCCCGTGCCCCAGAGCCCCTCCAGTTCACACCTGACTGTGGGTTTGCCTTTCTGTGCAAGGTGAACAGCTCGTGTAGAGTAGGCAGAGCCTTTCCCAGGGTACCCAGAGCCCTTTCCTCACACACCAGTGTCCCCCAGTGCACCCTCTGGCTCTGCAGGCTCCAGTGCCACAGAGCACGAAGCAGAGCTGGTGATTGGTAATTCAGGAATTAAAAGGGTACAAATAAAGAGCCCTAAAATGAGCCTGGAGATTGTGAGTGCTGACAGTGCAGGGGAGGGGCACTGTGGGATCGATGCTGGTGCTCCCCAGGGAACAGACCAAGCAGGGATGAACCAACAGCCAGTTCAAAACCTCCAGCAGCAACAGCTTCAGGATCCGTGATCTGCCAGAGCATTTCTGGAGTCAGCACTTTGGATGGAAAACAGCCAGTCTGGTGTTGAACCAGCAGGACCAGAGCTGAGTAAATGACAGATTGTCACCTGCACAGGTGACAGCACCTTCCCCCCAGGGCTGAGGTGGGAGGTGACCCCTTCCCACCTGTCTGGGGCTCAGGGGTGGGCAGCAGCTGAGCCTCCTGGGGCACAGAAGCACCTGGAGGAGCCTCAAAGCCTCTGGGGCTGGGGCACCCCCCATGCTGGGTGGCATTGTGTCCCCTGGCTCGGTGGGTTTGTGGCCCCTGGCTGGCTGGGTTTGTGGCCCCTGGCTCGGTGGGTTTGCGTCCCCTGGCTCGGTGGGTTTGTGGCCCCTGGCTCGGTGGGTTTGTGGCCCCTGGCTGGCTGGCTGGGTTTGTGGCCCCTGGCTCGGTGGCAGCAGCTCCTGCTGTGGAATCCTGGCTTTAACACCCAGCCCTGATGCTGATGTTGGCTTCCCTCGAGCATGCTCGTGGTTTAATTACGAGTGTCCATCAAGAACAAACACAGAAAAGGCAGAGCTGGGGCTGAAGTAAAGTTATTTGCAGACGTGGATGAACACTAACACTAAATACATCACTGTACCCATCTCAGTGCAAGATGAAAGGAAATACACTCTAAAACAAAGGAGAACTGTGGATCTGGGCTACCACAGCAGTGCTGCTCTGCTCGGATCCAAAATGATTACTGCTAATAAAGAGGAGGCCAAGTCCAGTCCAGCCTGGCTCTGAAGGGAATGGAAATCAGATTTTGGCTTGAAATGTGTTACAGCAATCTCTGTAATACAAAATAAAGTCTGGCAGATGGAGTTATTTTTATCCAAAGCTAGTTCTGTTTAGTAGGTCAGTGGCTATAACTGAGGTACCTCTGCTATTTCCTCTTCCCCCAGGTCCGCCTGCCTCAGTTTCTCCAGGCACTGACAAGATTGGAGCAGACAACTCCAGTATATTTTGGGAGGATCCTACTTAGCTGTAAAAATCAATTGTGAATTTTGCATCCACCCCCAGCATTTGGCCTGTTTATACTGCCAAATATATTCTGTAAAGAAGTACTGTACTTCACAGGAGAGCTTGTCAAGGTAAATACCTTCATTTACATAAAATGTGACTAGCAATTGAAATGTTAAAGCCATAAAGAGCAAGTTTATGATCCATCCTTGATGCCTGGATGTATAATATGACAAGGGGGGAAATACTGTGCCTTGCAACATTTACTAAATTGGTGTGTTGACACTGGGGAGGGAAATAAGAAACTCTGAAAAAAAAAGGTTGGAGGGGCTTTCTGAGAGGTTTTTTTTTGGCTTTTTTCTTCTTCCTTTTCATAAGTATGCATATTTTCCCCAGTCTTCTACAGTCAGCTTTCAACACTCTACTTCAGCTTAAATAAATAACAAATGGGGGAGCAGTGCCCATGTGCCATCATGGAGCAGAGCCTGGCTGTGCCCAGGGACAGGAGCTGCTCTGGGCAGGGTCAGGGCCAGTCCTGCCCAGCCACTCCCCTCTTTGATCTGAACAGGAATTTCTCACTGTAATTGGACAGACTCTTGTAATTCTGGGGTTTCCTTTAAACTTTTTCAATATAGGGGAAACCAATTTAAACCTCATACAACCCTAAATAATACTTATTTAAAAGTGGATTAAAAGGCTAAAATGAATGGCTGCTCACATGCACACAGCAGTGAGATTACAATATCCACACCAGATGCTCTGGAAAGTTTGATTGAGCAGGTTCCTCACCCGGACTCCATACAAATGTTTCAGCCATTCATTCATGCTCATACCCTCATACCCTTTGCAATTCATTGAAACCACTTCAAGCAAAAATCATTCGAAAGAAATTACCTCTGTGTATCACACTCTGAGCAGTGAGAAATGTCCCACATGAACCAGCCCAGCCCCCAAAGCAATAAAATTTCTGCTGAAGTGATGAAATAATGACTCAGAGAAAAGGAGTCCCCATGACAAGAAGAGGTGAAAGAAACCCATGAAAAGAAAAAGACTCTGACCTTTGTCGAGACAAGGTGTCACAAATTTGTGTTGGAATTTTGACTTTGAAAATCTAAAGCCTTTGCCCGTAACTTTCTTTGAGGAGCTGTTGTTCCTGCTCTGCCAGTCTGGGCTCAGCCTAGAGCAGAGTGAGCCTTGCTGAGCAGGGAGCAAGCAGGGGTCAGGTGCATCGTTTAAACCAGAGAACACGACCACCCAACACTTCCCCTTTCGCTTCTCCAAGGGGCTGTTTCTCCCCAGGCCTGTTTCTGAGTTTTCTGTAACTCTACGAGCACGAGCAGCACTGCACTCACAAAGGGGGCGAAGCTCACCAACTCTGACATCACAGAACACTTAAACTGTCAGCAGCAAAGCACCAGAGTGTTTACAAAGTGGGTTACTGAGCAAAATCCTAGAGAAAGGATCTTCTTGAGACTACAGTGCCACAGTTCAATGATTTCAGGGCTGGTGACATGTGCCAGTTTCCTACGCGCTCCAAGGGATGTTCCAGCAGTCCCTGGAAGAGGCTGGTGTGCTGAGCCCTGTGTCCACAGCCCTCCCAAGGGAGCTGTACAGGTACAGCCCACACAGCCAGGTACAGCCCACACAGCCAGATACAGCCCCCACAGACAGGTACAGCCCTCAGCCAGGTACAGCCCACACAGCCAGATACAGCCCCCACAGACAGGTACAGCCCTCAGCCAGGTACAGCCCACACAGCCAGATACAGCCCCCACAGACAGGTACAGCCCTCAGCCAGGTACAGCCCACACAGCCAGATACAGCCCCCACAGACAGGTACAGCCCTCAGCCAGGTACAGCCCACACAGCCAGATACAGCCCCCACAGACAGGTACAGCCCTCAGACAGGTACAGCCCACACAGGTACAGCTCACACACGGGAAGAGGCTGGTGTGCCGAGCCCTGTGTCCACAGCCCTCCCAAGGGAGCTGTGTGGCTGCTCCTGTCCCCAGGACCAGGGTGGGAGCAGGGCAGGACGCCAGCTGGGCACGGTGGTGGCACCTGGCCCAGGTCACCCTGCTGGACATGTCCCTGCCAGGGCAGAGGGGACCAGTGCCCGGGGCTGCCAAGGGCACAGACAGCACCCTGCTGCCTCCCCCTCCTGCCCCCACCTTTCTCTCGGCACTCTGTGCCCTCAGCCAGCTCCAAACCCATTTCACATGGAGGCAGAGGCAGCGACAAGCCCTGCAGGAGCGAGTGCTCCAGAGCCCTGCTGCCAGTGTTGGCCCTGGCACTCCTCTCACTCTGTTTGCAGGAAGAGCCAGAGCAGCACGCAGGGGCTGCAGGTGCTGAGAGCAGCTGCCATTCCCATGGCTACAACTGAGCAGCACGTGGATAACAATCATCAGGTGATAAAACACTGCAAACAGACACAGCTCATTCCTTCATCCCATTCGTTGAGCTACAACAGAGCAGAAAGGAGAGAGGGATGACAACTGCTGCCCAGGAAGGGCGCAGGGTGGGTTCCCCGGGCCCAGCACACAAGGCAGGGGCAGAGCCAGGAGGAGATGCCCAGCTCTGGCACACAGCAGATTCACTGCAGTGGCTGCAGGATGCAGAAGAAAATCCATGCCCGCTGCTGGATCTCGTCAGTCCCCAAAGGGTAAAACACGGGGGCCAAGCAGCACAAAACGTGACCCTGCTCACAGCCCCCAGCCCAGAGCTGAGCCAGGAGCCAGCAAAGTCCAACACACTGCATCCACACAGGACAGAGGCAGCTGAGTCACTGCATTTCAGCAAAAGCCAGCTCACAGCAGGGCCCAGAAACAAATCAATACACTTTCCCCAAGTTACCAGAAGTGCAGTGGGTACAGCGCTCTGGGAAGGCCTTTTGCAGACCAACACAGCAGTTCCCAGGCTCTGCAGCAGTGCCTGTGGGCAACAGCAGACCCCAACCCACCCATTGTAGGTGTGCCCACCTGCAGCGCTGTCAGCACAGGCTCACAGTGCTGATGGGAAGGGTTTGATTTCCTGAATGCCCTGAGCCATCAGAACAGCACAGGCATTACCCAGCAACACAATTACAGCTCACACAGCCAGGTACAGCCCACTCAGCCAGGTACAGCTCACACAGCCAGGTACAGCTCACACAGCCAGGTACACCCCCACAGAGAGGTGACACTGTATGGGATGAGGCTGAACTGGCCTCAAGCTATTGCTGCCCAACAGCTCTCAGGGATGTTGAAGAAGGGTCCCACACACATCCCTGGACACGATTCCTGCCAGCAGCCATGGCACAAAATCCAGGTGCTCCAAGGCTGGATCATCCCTGGGCACGCAGGGCTGGCCAGGCCAGCACAGGAAGGAAGGTGAGACAGCCCCGTGGGGAGCAGAGCCCCACGAAATAACAACACACAGCAGCCACCTCCCCATACACACTCACTCAGCATCCACAGGGATGTGACCAGGAGTGCCAGCTCGGAACTGCTGCCTCTGAGCACGTGTTTATTACTGAGAGAAGAGCTCCCTGGCATGGCATTATTCATTATCTGTGTGAGGGCAGCAGCTCACCAAATAACACGCAGGCCTGACTGCTCGGGAGAGCACTCCAAAAAACCCAGACAGGCGGTGCAAATAGCATTAGACATGCAAGGCATTCCCCTGCCTGCCATGGTGACTGCTCCTGCAGCGGGGCCACTCCACACTCGCAGCTACACCCTGCCCAAGAGCTCAGCACTCAGCCCAGGGCAGAGGGGGGAATGTGATCTAATCACAGACACGGCTGCAGCTTCTCCATGAGGGTTCCACCGAGGAGGAAACAAGGAGTAAAGCAATGTGCATGTACACACAGGATTTAATAATCAATCAGCGAACCTTAGAACTCAATTTCAACTCGCCACTATCAGGTGTTCTCTTTGTGTTACGAGAAACATATTTGTGTCAAAACTGCAAGTTTGTTTTCAAAATACTGTTACAAATCCCCAGTTTTTCTGCTAAAGGCAGGATGCAAAGACAGCCTTGAAAGCATAACACGACAGAACTGAACCCCCTCACCGTGCTGAGCCTGCAGGCAGCTGGGGATGGTGCCTGGGAGCACTGGGCTGTTCCACTCAGCTCAGAAAACCTCACGGGTGCCCGAGTGATGAGGTCTCCTATGCTGGTCATTTGCACCAGCAGAAACACACAACTAAAGCCTCCCCATGCCAGGGCTCAGAGCTCTCACTCCCTTCACACAGCCACCTGCAACATTTCTCTTCCTAAACCCCCAGAGCAGTCACCAGCAGCACCCGAGCATCCCGAAGTATTGGCACCTGCACAGGTGAACCTGGGCCACCACTCTCAGCACCAGTGCAGGGCAGTGGCCATGGCACAGTGCCGAACAGAGTCACCTCCCCTCCTTCTCCAGTCACACACTGGAGCCACTGGGACCAGCCACTGGGACCAGCCACTCCAGGGCTCCCCTGCAGACCCCAGCCCACCTCCCTGGGTGCTCTCCTCTCTGAGACCAAACCAAGGCCCCTGGCACCACAAGAGACAAACCTGTCCAGGTGTCGGACACTGCAGGCAGTTTGCAGTGCCATTATCCACAACATCCCTGCACAATCGTGTGCCCTTGATCCCTGCCCAGGCAGGGAACTCAGGCATGTCCCAAACGCTGCGCCTGTGCTTGTAACGAGCATTTATGGATGTAATCTCCATTCCCTGGCCTCAGAGGCCACTCTGTCATTCTGCCATCCTTTCTGTGCTCTGAGAAAGGCTCTCAGTGCTTTTCCAAGTGCGGGGTAGCTCAGGGCAGAGCTCATGGCATGGGACATGAGGCATGAGCATCACACTGGAGAGAGCAAATGCCTGCAGTCCAGCCTGGCTGCAGGGGACATGTGGAGATCACTGTGCCTGGGCATGTGACAGAGCAGGGGGACACCTGGACACTGGCTAAAAGTCAGCAGCAGCTCCTGCAGGAAAGCTGGAACATCCTGGGGAAGGAAGGAGCAAGTTAAAGACAACGGCTTACAAAGGAACAGCAGAGGAAGACTGGATGTCATGCAAGGAAATCTGTACCATGGAACTCGTCCTTCAGACAGCCCAGCATGAGGTCGGACAGAATCACAAACTGCAACCACACAAACAATTCTGGCAGCACAGCAGAAACTAACCAAAACTAATCTTGGTCCAGTTTGGACCAGTTTGTATGTGGGAAAACCTCTGTTTGCAAATGCCACGTGAACTGAGCTAAAGACATCAGAGACAGCGTACAAACCTTCACACAAACCTTCAGCTTTCCCTACAGGCTCCCAGGAAAAACAGAGCAGGCAGTGTGGAACTGCAATCCTGACATGCCACCGTGTCCCCAGCAGCACAGAGCTGCTGTCCCCTGGCCCAGTGTTTGCAGCAGCTCCAGCCCCTGAGAGAGATCCTGGAGCAGACACTCAGAACATTTTGGGGGCTCTTCAATCTCACAGCAGCAGAGACACAGGTAATGTAGTATGGAGTGCACACAAAGAAATGCCAATGCCTTGGTGCTGTCTCCGTTTTACAGATGGAGAAACCAAGGTGGAGAAGGCATTTCCCTTTCCTCCAGCTCTTCAAGGCTGGGAGATAATCTTGTGACTGAACAACCAAACAAGGAACCCTGAAGGTCTGCCATTCCCATATTTCACTACGTAAGAAAAACCCTGATCATGTTAAAAGCTCACAGTGTGTAATGCAGAAGTCTCCATAAGGAGATGATGGAAAAAACTTCAATAGTTGCTTCTTTGCTAAAAGAACATTGACATTTCTGTGGATAGGAGAAATCCCCAGTTACTCCACCTGGGACAGAGCTGTGAGCTGCCAGCCTCCCCGGGGCACTCAATCAGGTAATGTCCCAGAAGGTCAGGAAGAAGCAGCTGTGGGATGGACGGTGATCTTCCCCCATTCTGCTTTTGTTTTGTGTTTGTATGGCACGAAAAGCCAGCCCATGACGACAGCCTGGCACCAGCACAGCACCAGGGAGGTGGTGGCTGCTGCTGAGGCACAGACCACCAGCAGCGTCCTGCCCCTGCAAGGCTGAACTCTGAAGGAGAGGCTGAGGAGCACGAGTTTGGGCTGGGCAGGTGTGAAGGTACCTGCAGGTCAGGGCTGCAGTGGCACAGGGCACCAGAGTCACCTCTGTGCCCAGAGCATCCATCCCACAGCCTGCTGTGCCCAGACCCTCACACACCAAGGGTGCCCCAACCTGTTCTCCCACTTCTCCTGCCCCAGCACAGAGCTCCAGGGCTGGAAATGAGCAGCACACGCCAGAGAGCTGCTGCAGGGAGAGAAAATACCAAACTGCATTCTGCAACTGAAAACCTGTGTGTGCCTCTCACTCCACGAGAGGAGCTACACCCACTCACTAGCCCTTTTCTAGTAGCAGAACTTTAAAGATGAAAAAGCAGCTGCTCGTCATATTCAGTGCTTGATCTTCTTCTGCCTGTTTTGAATAAAGCCAAACTTTTTTTTACATGCCATTTTCTACCCTCTTCTAGTCAGTTTTCTAAACTTATTTTTTCAAGGTAAGCCTTTCCTCAAGGAAAATTCAGTACAATAAAATATTGTGTCTGAAATTATATCTATAAACACAATAACCATAGCCAGTCCTTTAGTTCTTCCCCCATCAGAGCAGTACACCCAAAACACCCAGGGACAACCTCACTTTCTCAGTGCTAATGTCCACTTTCCTGAAATCCCTGCAGAAAATCCCACAGCATTTCACCAGAGCCAAGCAGATACCACACCAAGTGTCACGAAGACTTTGCTTCCACAATGCCCACAGAAGACTGCCTGGAGTTTCTCACATCTAAATACCCCTGACACAAAGACCATGTACTTTATTTCAATAAAGAGTGACCAGATAATCCACGCAGTAACTAGCCTGTTGCCTCTCATTTTTAGCTTCATTTTCAGAGCAGCTAAGCAGCTGCCATACTAACCACGACAAGAACTTCACCAGCTCAGCCACAGATCACTTTTTAACCAAGAACCAGCACGGTTTGCTTTGAACAATGAACTACAGAGCTGGGGATTTTTAAGCTCTAAAAACGTGATGATGTGCTGCATTCTGCTCAGAAATTTTTAGAGAGAGAAACACTGAGCCATCACAATCCATTGATTTCCTAAACCTGTCAAGGCATTTAACACCTCCTTACTGCAGTCCAGTGTTTTCGAATAACCAGGACTTTTAGCATAAAATTCCTTTAAAATGTTACCCAGCGTCAGACAACAGTGTTTAGAGACTTCCTCATGAGCAGAATTAGATCTCGTCAATGGAAAAAAACTTCCTAACGTGGAACTTGTTGAATAAAGAGTAAACCTTATTTGTGAAGCAAAGCCTGTGCTCGCATGAAGGCAGCATCCTTCAGCCCTAGCAGCACCCGGAATAAATTGCGGTCTTGTTTATTTCAGTAATTATTAATTACCGACCTATTTAGGCGTGTTTTTACACCACGGACAGCTGAAGTGCTACGGTGTGCTCACACACTCCGAGCAGCCCGGGAGGGATGTCATTAGAGCTGCCCTGCTTTCCCAGCAGAACAGCGCGTTTCGAACCACCGCCGCTGCCAGGCGCGGCCCCGCGGCTCGGCTGGGCTCCGTGCGGGGCTCCCGGGGCTCCGGGTACCCCCGGGGGTAGCGGGGACCCCCGGGCCGGCGCAGGAGCTGCCCCCGGCCCGCACCTCCCCGCACCTCCCCGCCCGCAGCGCCGCAGCCCCCCGGCCTCACCTGTACCACTCCAGCCCCTTCTCGTAGTTCCTGTCGAAGAAGTGGGGCTCGGTGCCCACGGCCCGCACGTCGGGGTGCGCCCGGATGGCCTCGAGCAGCGCCCGCGTCCCCCCCTTCTTCACGCCGATGATGAGCGCTTGCGGCAGCCGCTTCTCCCCGTAGTCCGGCGTGGTGCTGCTGCTGAGGCTGCTGCCGCCGCGGCTGCCCGGGCTGCCGGCCCGGCTCCGCTCCTCGTCCGGGGTGCTCGA
>VWZS01001835.1:0-28602 GCA_013397075.1 Rhabdornis inornatus | reverse complement strand
GCCCCACAGCCCACGGCAGCCCCACAGCCCACGGCAGCCCCACAGCCCGCCTGCCCCCTCTGCTGCCACCCCTCGTGTCAGCGCTCACGGCACAGGGCCTCAGGAGCAGGGCGGTGTCAGCTGGACCCTACAGATCCTCCTCTTTTTCCCCTGCAAAAATCACCGCGCCGCTGCTCCTTGGTCCCTTGGTCTGGCCTGCTGCCCTCCACCTCCCCCGAGATCTGCTCTGTCCCCAGCCCACGGCTCCGGTACAGAGCCTCCAGCTTCTGAGGGACAGCTCCTATGGGACAGCTCCTCTGGGACAGCCCCTCCGGGACAGCCCCTATGGGACAGTGGGACAGCTCCTATGGGACAGCCCCTCCGGGACAGCTTCTCCGGGACAGCCCCACGCAGCAGGGCCAGGGCACTTGGTTCTGGCCCTATGGGGATCTGGGACCGCTTCTTAGGGCAGGCTGCTTTCTCCCGGGATCCTGAGGAGAGGTGGCAGACCGTGGGCAGGGACAGGCAGGAACTCAATTTGGACCATGGAGGGTTCATAGTTTAGGTGCCAGGAGCTGCGCTGGTAGATGAGGCTGATTACACCCTCATGTAAGCGTGATGCTCTTCCAGGAGCCGTGTCCCAGCCTCGGCAGAGCAGCCTGGGGCTGACACCCTCCCTCCTCACAGTTTCCTGGAGCAGCCGTCGCCTCTTCCCAGCTCCACGTTCTGTCACTTCCCACCTCCAGTTCTCAGGTTTGCCTTTAGGATGTATTTTGTGAGGGGAAGGAATGCGTTATTGTCTCTCAGCTTTCTCCTCTACCTTGTCTGGGGTCTCCAGGAGTCTCTCCAATCATGAGTGTTGCCCTGGGATATTGGGGCATGTCACAGCCCTTGGCACCCTGCCCCACAGAACAGCGCTGGCAGTGCCATGTGCAGAGATGAATTGAGAACACGGCCATTTGCTGAAGCCCTCACAGGTGAACGAGCAGCAATCCAACCTTGTGCACCTGCACTGCCAGCACTCCCTAAGGGCAGCAGATCACAGGAAGATCACAGCAGATCGCAGCACCCAGTGGCAAAAGCTGCAGAGCAGTTATATGTTCACACATTCAGGGGCCACAGCTGCACTTCTGAGCCAGCAGTGGGAAAATGCAGACTGTGTCTCGTGCATCTGTGCATGCTGTGTAACTCATCCTGCCTGTGAGCAGGACGAGGACTTGGAGTGCAGTGACACTTCTCCAGTCACCAGTCTGAGGAACTGCTGGACTGTGCATCCCATCTCACAGAGGTGTTCTGGATGAGGCTGGAGGGGAGAGAGCTGGCAGAGCTTCCTCATGCTCCCCCAACTGATGAGCCATGGCCTAGGCTTGACAGGGGAAGCTCAGGGATTGCCCAGGTTTGACAGGGAAACCCAGGGATTGCCCAGGTTTGACAGGGGAAACCCAGGGATTGCCCAGGTTTGACAGGGGAAGCCCAGGAATATCCCAGGTTTGACAGGGAAACCCAGGGATATCCCAGGTTTTACAGGGGAAACCCAGGGACTGTCCAGGTTTTACAGGGAAAGCCCATCTCCAAACCTTGCTGTTGCACAGGGAATGTGGAATCATGGAATATTCTGAGTTGTAAGAGATTTTTCAAGGTCATAGAGTCCAACCCTTGCCATGGGCAGGGACACCTTCCAGCCTCCCAGGCTGCTCCATGCCCCATCCAACCTGGCCTGGAACCCTCCCAGGGATCCAGGGGCAGCCACAGCTTTTCCAGGGCCTCCCCACCCTCACAGGGAAGGATTTCTTCCCAATATCCAACCTGACCTTTTCTTCTGTAAGTGTGAAGCCATTCCCCCTTGTCCTGTCACTGCTTTCTTTGACCTCCCTTTTCAGCTGACATACCTGTTCAAGCCCTTCTTGTTATTCTTGTTATGTCCCTTGCCAAGCTCAGCTCCAGCCTTCGCCTTCCTGCTTCCATCTCTACACAACCGTGCAGTTTCCCTATGCTTTTCCCTATACCTCCTCCTGTTGCCACTGCCTGTGCATTTCCTTCCTCCCCTCGAGTTTTTCCAGCAGGTACCACCTCAGCCATGTCAGACTTCTGCCTTCCTTGCCCAATTTCTTGTGCCCAGGGATCACGAGCTCTTGTGCTCCATGGAAAGTGTCCGTAAAGACCTGCCAGCTCTGCTCCTTGTCCCTGAAGGCAGTTTCACCAGGGGTCACATTGACTGACTCCTTGAAGAGCTGGCAGTTTGCTTTCCTAAAATTCAGAGCCCTGACTTAACTCTTCACCTGACCTCAATCCCTCAGGCCTGCCAGATCCACCAGAGCAACCTGCCTTTGGAGTCCCAAAGCTACACTTGGTCTCACTGCAAAAGCAACACTTGGAAACAAAAATTAAGTGCCTGTATTAGGTAGCTACTCAGAGCTGAGAAATGTATTCATAAAAAAAGAGGAAAAGCACCAATGTTTCCCATAATGAACAAAAGCTCAATGCTGCTCTCAGCTGGACATGTGTTCTCCCTGTGCAGCTCCAGTTCCAATGGAGATAATTCCTTCATAATATATTTTTTATGGCACACATGAGACCTCTGAAATGCAGTGTCTTGTGTCCTGTAAATCATTTCCTGTAAGTTGTGGATTCCTTTTGAACTGCATTACGGTAATGTGAATGTTGGGGACTGGCTGGAGCTGACAGAAGCTCGTGGCACTGCTCTCACCGTGTCCCAGGCAGCGCTGGAGCAGCAGCACAGCCACCCCAGGAGCAGCCCCTGGCCTCAGGCAGAGGAGCAGGGTTCCTGCCCTGGACAGCCCCAGCCCAAGGAGGGCTGCTGCAAATTCGGAAATCAGGCTTGAACCCTAAATGAGAATCGCAGCAGGCGTGGTGTGGGTCACACTGCAGGATGGGGACAGACAGACACTCCTAGGAAGCCCTGGCACAGCAGGTTCACTTGGCTGCTCTGCTTAGCACACACACAGCCTCTGGTACAATTGTTTTGTATGTATGGATTTACCTTGAGAGAGATGAATCCTTCTCATACGTGGAGACACGTTTATTCCAAATGAGAACCCACAGAGAGCCCTCTGGCAGCCACAAGCCTGCTCTCGAGTTTCTCAATATCAAAAAAAACCCTAACCCAACCCAAGCCAAAACCCAAATAGTTTTAAGTTTCAAAAAGAAGATAAACCTCAAACTAGACTCTACTTAATGAAGTCACAGTTCTTTGGTCTTTCTGTCACTGAGAACACACCCAAGCTGCAGCGCTTAGCAGAATGCCCCAGCTTGACATCCCTGTGGCTCTGGCTGCACAGGAGACTAACAGGATTTACAGCAAACCACACAGAATGGAGAGACAATTTCTTCTTGGGCACCAGCTTCCAGCCCAGAAGAAATTTTATAACCAGAATGTAAAGCCCTCTAAAATAAATGGTTCAGCCTTAAATGCCTGCTGCTGGGCTCGGGCTCCTGATTCATCCCAGAGTGTGTATTTCTCCTGCACGGATGTCAAACGCATCCATGAGCAGATGTGAGTGTTATCCAATGCTGGCTACTGCTGCTCAGCCATGGATGCAATAGGAGCTGATGGAGTGTAACACTTTATTTGACAGTTCTGCTCTTAAAGGCTTCTGTATTTACCCAGCATACCTGCCTCTCCAAGGCACATCAATTAGCAGTGAGAGCACTTCCCAGGCAGGCAGCATGGCCAAGCCAGCAAAGGAGAGTGGGGAATTGCCCGGGTGGGTTGGCTGGGTGGGTAACTTAGTTCATGCCCCACATTTTGGCAGGGAGCAAGATCAGTGGATTTTGACAAAGGGAAAGGAATTCTGTTGTGGGCAACCGTGGAGAAGCCGCCCTCTGCATGCAGTTTTTTCTAAGTTCCCATCACTTGGAGTGACTTGTGGCTGCCCCACCTGGGCAATATGCCTGTGATGCTCTCGTCCCCACAGGGACAGCAGTGCTGAGTGCCCAGAATCTTGGTTATGGGGACATGTGACAGTAAGTCATGGTAGGCAGCTGAGAGCCTTTCCCTGCACCAGCTGCCAGGGTCCAACTGCACGTGCCGATGGCCAGGCTCCAGTTAGAGCCATGTTCCACACATCATAGACTGGGAACCCTCCAGTTAGAGCCATGTTCCATACATCATAGACTGGGAACCTTCCAGTTAGAGCTGTGTTCCACACATCACAGACTGGGAACCTTCCAGAGGTGTTGCTGCCCCAGCTGTGCAGAGCCAGTGTCCTGGCTCGTGGGGGGAAGCAGAACTCCACTCCAAGGCTGAGATGGCAGTGGTGGCACACTCACTGCTTAGACACGGCATTTTCTGCTCCAGTATTCTCACACCTTCGCTCCAGCAGCAGGAACTGGCAGAGGAGCAGGGCAGAGTCAGACTCTGAGGACATCTTCAGGCTGCAGAGCCCATCTGGGAGGGACCTGGGCATATTTGGCCAGGTGAGAGGGGAGCTGGAGAGCATGTCCTTGCTCTCTAAACACACAAGCAGATGAGCATCAAGAAAGGAGGAAAATGGCCTCAGATAATAGGCTGTGCTGGCACAAAAACAAAGAGGTATGACTTGGCACAAATAACTTTTGGCTGGAAATCAGATGGTTTCTAACAGTGGGAGAAATGTTGTTCTGGAACAGATTCCGGAGAAGAGCACTGGGGGCAAGGTATGCAATTAGTTTTAAGATTGAGTTTGAAATGGACTTTATAGTATCATTGCCAGCAATTGCAGGGAAATGGGATTTGCTGGCCCAAGCTGTCCCTTCGAGTCCCATGCTCCTGTTGTCATTCACAAGCACCGATCAGAGCAGGAGCCCTCTAACAGGAAAGGGCTCTCTAATCTATCAAAGGCTTAACAAGATCCATTGAAGAGAATCTGGAATTAGACTCATTCGAGTGCAATGAAAAGGGTGTATTTTAACAAGGACAGTAATTTCCTTTTGTAATAATTTGTGAAGGAATATCACAGGACACTTCTCTTGGAAGGCTTTACACTGCAACTGGAATTCTTTGAAAAGAACTGGGCCCAGCTGTGAGCCAGGATGTGCTCCCTGCAGGAGAGTCTCTGGCCTGAGAACCTCTACATGCCAATACCCCAATTATTGCTTCTGCTAAGGACTAAGTTCTGGAGATTATCACCTACATTTCCTGACTTTTACAAACACTAGGGATATATTTTTCAGGAAACTTCAGAGGCTAACCTCCCATAATTCCTCCTCATTATTTACTTGTCAACAGAAGCAATGAAACACCTTGAAAAGAAGTGGATTAATGCACACAGTGCTCTACATCCTTCAGGGAGTGAATAAAGTTTGTAAATATATACTGAATAGCAAAAAAACAGTAAAACTGCAATGACATTTAAACTCTAGTCAAAGAAGGCACTCAAGATGCTTTGCAGTGACATTCCACTCTGTCAAACCATTTTCCCATTCATGGAAACAGCTTCAGGTTTAGACTCATTGGTAATTCTGATGGTTGCTAGCAGCAGCTCCTGTGATCTAGACTGCACAGTCTGGGAACCTACATTCATTTCCTTGACCTAAAGTTACAAAGGTGGAAGAAGACATCGCTGGGCAAGCTGCTCAGGGCCCAGACCCACTGTTCCACTGATGCATATCAGTGCATCACATCTGAGCACCAGCCAAGGTGCTTTTCTTCTCCCTTTCCTTCTCCCTCACCTTTCCTCCTTGGGCCATGGAGCAAAGACAGTCCTACTGCCCTTTGCTGGGAGCAGCAATGCCCAGTGGAGTTCCTGTAAATCATCTGTTCTCCCATTCCTCCCTTTCCCTGTATGCTTCCTTCTCCCTCCTCGCCTGCCACTCAGCCAAGCCCTGCTGATTTCAGTAATGTAATCCCTGCTTATTAGATAGATCCTCCACCTACCTCATAATTGCTGTAGCTCTTCTGTGAGCTGCCTAATTTATCACTCTGCCTGGTAACGAGGTACCCAGTGTGCTACTACTAAGATTTATTCTTCAGAAACACCCATGCCACCTCCTTGGCAGGGCCCTGCTCTCTTGGCTCCTGAAGGATTCTTCCTTTCAGGATTTTGAATTATTTCCCTTGGGATTCAGTCTGGAAGCATTCCCTGGAGATGACATTTCCCATCCCATAGCTGTCAGAGATGGAACAGTCCTGCTCTGGAGGAGAGAACATTGAGGGGATGATGAGAAGGACCAGGAAAAAAAAATGTGTGTTTGCCAGAGATAGTCCTCTCTGATGAATCCTGCAACCTGAGCTTATCCCCTGCTGTGAGAACACAGCACACATATTCAGTTTGTGATCCTGTCCAGCTGCAGGAGTGAGTCCCAGGTAGAACCAACTCATGTAAAAAACATTTGGCTTCATTGGGAGCAGCAAACCCTCGCTGTGTGCCAGGGGACTGGCTGGGCAAGCCGGTGTCAGTGCCTGTCAGGCCAGGGTGGTACCTGCAGCTGCAGCCCACAGACCCCAGGAGCAGCCCCACACCTCACACCAGCTCCTCCCAGGGCTTGCAGGGCACTGGGAGCCAGAACCCACCGTGCCTGATGCTGCTGAATCAAACTGCAGCTTCACCTGAGCAGAGTTTCTAAAGACTCTGCCATAAAGGTCAAATAGTCCTTCCCAGACCATGAGCCTTTCTTAGAGAAGAATCAACTACAGCTCTCATTATGGAAAACAGTCAAAATAATACAGCGATGCTCCCTCGGAGGGAAAATAGATAGTGTGAGTTATTCCATCTTCCCATTCTGTGATATCAGTTTAGAAAAGCGAGGCTATTTACAGAGAGCATTTTGCTTCCAGTACTTCTGAAGTAAGTGAATTCTGAATTAGTTTAAGTGCAGGATAAATCAGCGAAATAGGAACATCTTTACACTCCAATAAGATGCTATTACTCATAAGCATATTGCACTCCAGTTTGTGGGCTAAAACTACCAGTGCATGACAGGACACCAAGGGCATGAAATACAGGGGATCCATGAAAATTAGCACAGCACCTTTGGCGTGAAGAGGTAATTTGGGATATTGATTGGTGATGATGGCAGCCCAGTGCTGAGATGCTCTGACCTGATCCTGTAATCCCAGGTGCTCCAGACAGCCATGAAAACCCCAAAACCCCTTCCAAACGCAATCTGTATTTCTTCAGATTTCACATCAGAGGCTGCAGCAAGAACACGGAATTAAATGTTGTGCAGCTGTTCGGGACACTGAGGCCCCATGACTCGTTTGGCAGAGCCATCCCACTGGCAAGGAAGGAGCCCAGGCAGGAGCTGAGCCCAGGCAGGCACACAGCACACCTGGCAGGTGACAGGTACCTGCAGTGAGTGTGACCCAGGCTGGAGCACGGTGCACAGGGTGGCAGCTGCACAGAGGTGGAGACAAAGCAAGGAGCTGAGGCAACTGAAGAGGAAGATGGAGCACAGGAAGTTTGAAGAAATATTTTTTTTCCTTTTTTACATCTATGACCTCCCTGGTTGGGGGACAGCTGCAGCTGGCCACAGGAAGATGGCAGAGGTGGCAGAGGTCTCAGAGGTTGCCCCATGCCCTGCTCCCTGCTGCACAGATTGTTTGGCCTGTGGAACAACACTGGGCAAGCCCAGATGGAGCTCCTGTGTTTCCAGTGTCGTTCTGCAGGATACAAATAGGATATGCACTCAGAAAGACAAACCTGGAGGGCTCCAGGGGTGATGGGACATGATGGATTGTGCTTCATGGATTGATCAGCTATTGAGCACAGGCAGTGACTTCCAGCCCTTTGGACATCTCCAGGGAAAGAACCTCCTTGGGCTGCACGTTCAGACAGAAGCTGGTCAGAGGAACAATGCTGAGTCTTCACCATCCACAGTCCCAGCTGGCTTCAAGCATGACAATAGGAGGATGAGGAGCAGGAAGAGCTTTGCAATTTCCACTGTTTCTCTCCCCCTGTCCTTGCAATGGGGACGGAGACTGAAGCTCCTGGGGCAGTTCCAAGCATTGGGTCGGTGACCCAGCCAGCTCATCACAGCACCACATCTCAGGTACATTGTGCTGAGACTCCCCACAGGCTCCCAGCTGCTTTCCCACTGCCAGGTGCCCTTCCCATGGGCTGGTGTGGGGGTCCTGTGCTTCCAGCTCTGCAGCAGAGGTGCCACAATCCTTTCTGGGAAAGGGAACGCAGCCACGGGCTGGATGCAGAGAGGCACCGAGAGTCTCTCCCTGATCCCTTGACATCTTTCACCCTACTTCTCACAAGCTGCTTGGATTTTGTGTCAAGAGGGTGATTCTGCAAATTACATCGGTTCTTGTCTCCTCTTGGTTGGCATGGCAACCCGGGAGGATGGATGGCACAGCCTTGCTGGAGCTCTCAGTGATGCAGACACATCCCAGCTCCTGCCTGCCTGCTCCCACTGATCAAGGCAGAGGTGCCACCATCCCAAACAGAGCAGCTCTGTGGAAAATGCAGGGTCCAGCTCCCGGGATGCTCCTGGGCTCTGATTCCCACAGTGGAAGGGCTGAGCTTGGCTCAGGTGAGGCAGGAGCAAACTCAAGTGCAGGACAGGGGTGCCCAGGCCAGCAGCACTCCAGCCCCACCTGCCAGCATGGCCACATCCCAGCTCCTGCACCTCCTAGTCCTGGGCAGGGATCCACCATTCCTGCTGTCTCAATAAATAAATTTAAGCATTTTCCAGCTCAGCAGTCTGAGCCTTTGCTGGACTTGCATTTGTGTCTGATTAATGAGACAGTTGGTCATTTACACATCTCTTGAGGTCTCCTGTCTTTCCTGAGTAATTCTGAAGTTATGGCTGTTTACAGAAGAGAAACATGTCACCTTGCCAAGAGCACAGCTGGAGTGATCCATGTGGAAATTGATCCTCAAGGACCTGAGGCAATGGCACTGCCATGGAGTTCCAGTGAGTGCTCATCATTTCCTGGAAAACAGCTTCTGCAGGTTGAAAGTTGCCCACCTAAATCTTGGGGACACTGGGGCCATTCCTGCCCCGAGGATCTGAAGTTCCTGAGCCTCTTTGACTTCACCTTCCTTGGGACAGGCACCTGCAAGCCAAGGGGACTGGGATCATGAAAGCCCTGAATTGTGGATTCCTCCCAGCTGGGGATTGATTTCCAGGAGCAGACTGGCTGTCAGACCATTTGTGATAAATCTGTTTGCAAAATTATTATGTTAAAAGGTTTTAATTATTAGGGACATGTTAGGAAGACAGCTGGGATTTGCCTTCTGTTGTTCCCATCAGGCCTGATCAGTCCTTGGTTTTCTCACATCCCAGCATAAATCTGGAATAATCCTCCAGGTCAGAGGAATCAGGCTGCTGTCACGGCAGAACCCAGCCTGGGAAGAGTGCTCTGACACGGATGATTTGGGGGATGTTTTTACAAACCAGGACTTGTTCCTGAGTCTCAGACCTGGGATTAGTGCCGGCACCAAGTCCTGAAGATTCCTCTGTGTGTGACCTTGGAGCTGCTCTGCCTTTGAGGAGCAAATGCTGCAGCCCAGCGTGGCTGGAAGCTCCCCAGTCCAGCTGGCTTTCCAGGAGCCTGGAGCCCGTTCAGATCCTCAGTCCTGGCAGTCAGGAGCTGCTGTCCCACCTTGCTGCCATCCATCCCAGCCTTTCCCAGGGCAGCAGAACTGCACTGGGTGATCCTGAGCAGGTGATTCCCTGGGGCACCCTCGCTGTACCTGGGCAGCTCTGCCAGGGGAACGTGGGGTCCTGGTGCCAGGCTGAGCACAGCAGCACAGGTGAGGTGACACAGGCTGCAGTGGCACAGCGTTCCTGTGGGAAGGGGTGGGTAGGAGGTGCCCCACAGGTAATTTACCACAAGACCCCACTGGGGTACCCCACTCCAGCACTACTGTTATTCCCCAGCAGCCCCCAGGAGAGTGACTGAGCAAAGGTGGACAGACAACTTCCCTCTTGCTTTCCCTGCCTGGGTGGACCTGACACCAAACTTTGCCAGCAATGTGGGTTTGACACCTCCCTGCTCTCTAGCCGAGCTCTCATGTGGCCCTCTGAAAAATAATTTCGATTTAATAAGTTCAGTTAACCTATAATTAATCAAAAACAATTTTACACAGGTTCCTTTTTCGTTATAAAAAATTTCTAGTTTGTATTTTCATTTCTCAAAATCGTCTTTCTGTGGTCATTTTCCTTCTGTCCCCTCTCCTCTCCTGCTGCCGATGCAATCACCTTTCCTTTCCTGGCCTGTCAGGGAGAACAAAAGCCTCAGAAACTCCTTAACCGCTGCACCTTCCCATGGGAGAGGCACAGGGAACTGCTCCCTGTGCACCTGGCACACAATGTGTCCCCAGGAGAGACCCTAAAAATCCCTGCCCAGGCACCGAGGTAGTGTTTGTGCCCAGCAGCGTCTCCCTGGCACAGAGAGCCCTGAGTGGGAGCACAGCTGGCAGCAGCTGGCACTGCCTGGGCTGTGCCCACCCCCAGGTGCCCCCAGACCCTTTTTCCGTGCCCTCCCGTGCCAACAGGCTCGGAGCTCAGCCTCACTGTGCTCCCACAGGCACCTGCAGGGGCTCAGCCTCTGCCAAGGCTCCAGGGGAGGCTGTGGCTGGGCAGCCCCCTGGGTCCCGTGGCCAGTGGGGAGGGGGCTTGGGCCACTGCTGTGTCCCCCAGGGCCAGCACAGAGCGTGTGCCCGCAGTGCTCCGGGTGCCAGGGCTGTGTGCCCAGGGCTGTGTGCCCAGGGCTGTCCCTGGCCTGCTGGGCAGGAGGAAATCCATCTCTCTGCTTATCGCTGTGCTGCTCAGGCCTGATTTACTGTTATTGGCAGGCAGCAACCTCTGCCATTTATATTCGGTGCCAAGGCTCAATTTACAGAATACTTTCTGCTTCAGCTCACCCCAGCCTCTATCTCCACCTTCCACATTAATGCAGGATATGTGTGGAATTCATCTTGGAATTTATTTAAAAACCATCAGCCATCCTGGCTTTAATACAGTCCCTCATCAAGGCAGCACAAAGCTCGATTTAAATGAAAATTGGGGAATTATGGATTGTCACCCAAGCCAGGCCCCATTTTGTCCTGCTGCAGTGGCAGTGTCCCCTTTGGCACAACCGCAGCCAGGCACACAGTGAGCCACAGCCACTGACTGGGATAAAAGTGATATGCCTGGGAAAGTAAAATCTGTGACAAGAGCTGCCACTAGTTTCATCAGGACTTCGGGAAGAGTCTCTGCTGTCACAGTCAGCAAAGCCAGCACGTCCTGGTGCCAGGGCCCCTGCACAGCTCCTGCCCTGGAGCTGGGAAGATGCTGCCCTGCCTTTGGCCTCAATCCAGCAGCAGCAATCCGTGATGGCTGCTGCTTTCTTTGAAAGAGTGTGGAAAATGGGTTTACAGCTAAAAAAGGAATTAAAATACTGAAGCAATAGGCCAGCAGTGAGTAGTAATCCCTGCAGAATAAGCAGAGCTAAAGAGCTGAAAGCAAAAAAGAGCATAAATATAAAATCTGCAATTGCTGTGCAGCTTTGCTCCCTGGGAGCTGTTCCAGCACCTGCACACCCCCCAGTCCCTGTCTGGGGGCCAGATCCTGCACCCACAAACCCGGGCACAGGGGCCAGCACAGGGGCCAGGGGCTCTGGCCATGCCTGCCAGGAATGCTCTGGGTGATGAGGAGCACTGGGCGGCCTCAGAGGATCCCACAGGGGAGTTGTGTGTGCAGGGAAATGATCCACGTGGCCAGGAGAGCACAGGACTGAAGGGGTTCTGCAGAGCCCCCAGGAGAGCCGGGGGCTCTGGGGCACCCAGGGGACACAGGCAGGGCTGGCAGCGGGCACAGGCACAGTGGGTGTCCCAGCAGGACAGACAGGGTGGGTGTCCCAGCAGACACAGACAGGGTGGGTGTCCCAGCAGGCACAGGCAGGGTGGGTGTCCCAGGGGGCACAGGCAGGGTGGGTGTCCCAGCAGCACAGGCACAGTGGGTGTCCCAGGGGGCACAGACAGGGTGGGTGTCCCAGCAGGACAGACAGGGTAGGTGTCCCAGCAGGACAGGCAGGGTGGGTGTCCCAGCAGGACAGGAGGGTGGGGGTCCCAGGGGGCACAGACAGGGTGGGTGTCCCAGCAGCACAGACAGGGTGGGTGTCCCAGCAGCACAGGCAGGGTGGGTGTCCCAGCAGGCACAGACAGGGTGGGTGTCCCAGCAGGACAGCAGGGTGGGGACACAGTGGCTCTCACCCAGCTGACAGATCCATCCGTTCTCCTGCAGTTACACATGGTGCTGTGTGCAGTCACACATGGATGGTGTGATGTGTGCCCGGTGCTGCAGCCAGCAGGGTGGCACTGGGACAGCCACTGCTCCACGGGGGGACCTGGGCATGAGACCCCCGAGTCATGGGCCAGCGAGTGCTGAGCTCTGGGCCTGGGGCAGCTCACTGAGGGCCTCTGGCTGGAAACTCGCTGGGGATGTGAAGGTTCCAGAAGGGAGCTCCAGGCACTGCCCACCAGCCAGGGAAGGGCTGGGGCCACGTGTGCTCACTGCTGCGGGAAAGGGGCTTCTGCACAAAGTCAGGAATGAATGACAGATTGCAGAAAAACCCTGCTTCCCACATTTGGCATCAATTTATATTCTTTTGGAGAACCAACTATTGCTCCTTTGAGGAAGGGACAAAAGAAATATCATTGTCAAGTTTTCCACCTTCATTACAATATTCTGTAAAACAAATGTGCCAGTGTATAAGAAAATACAGATGCTGGGGCTGCCATTTGGGATAACCTGATTATCCTTTTATTTCTAGCTTTGTTCAAAATAAATCAGCTGAGGTAGTCTGTTCAGAGAGATAATGAGGGTCAGGCTAAACACTGGAATGTAGGAAACGTTCTCCAGATCAGAGCCACACCAGGCTGTAGAGCCAGCCTTGTGCTCGAGCCTGCCCATCACACCGTGCCCATCACACCATGCCCATCACACTGTGCCCATCACACTGTGCCCATCACACCATGCCCATCACACTGTGCCCATCACACCATGCCCATCACACCGTGCCCATCACACCGTGCCCATCACACCGTGCCCATCACACTGTGCCCATCACACCATGCCCATCACACTGTGCCCATCATGCTGTGCCCAGGCTTTCTGCTCCCTTCCAGAGCCCCTGGGAATGCTGGTGGCAATCCTAGAGCCCTGGGAATGGTGCTGAAACACTGGTGCATGGTGCTGTTCCAGCCCTGCAGCTCCAGCCCTGCTGTTCCAGCCCTGCTGTTCCAGCCCTGCAGCTCCAGCCCTGCTGTTCCAGCCCTGCAGCTCCAGCTCTGCAGCTCCAGCTCTGCAGCCCCAGCCCTGCAGCCCCAGCCCTGCAGCTCCAGCTCTGCAGCTCCAGCCCTGCTGCAGGGCTGCCAGGCCCAGGCTCTGCCTGCGGGCAGGGCACACCCCGGAGCCCCCGGGGGATGCTCCCTGGCAGCCTTGCCTTGCTGCAGAGGAGGTCCCTGAGGCTTTCCCAGCACTGAGGGAGCTCAGTGACAGACGGGGCTGCAGTGCTGCAGGTGCTGCCCCAGGTGAGGCAGCTCTGGGCAGGGCTCCCCGCAGGGCTCTGACCTGCACCCCACTCCAGCTGCCCATTCACACTGAGAACTGCTTTGCTCCTGGGGTCTGATCTCTGTCTGATCAACAACCAGATCCAGCACCACAGTCTGTGCATAGATTACATGCCCCCATCCCCGTTATTAACTCCAGCCACTTTTTAACAATAAAAAGTGAAGACATTTTTTGTGCAAGTCTGATGTTATTTTGGCAGCTGTTGAACATGTCAATCTTTGCAGAAGCAAACTGTTCTGAATCAGGCCATAGTCAAATCTCTTTTTCTAACTGTAGATATTTAAAGCCCAAATGATTAGATAATCCCGAATACAAATTAATAAAACCCGAGAAAAAGGAAAAGGGAAAACAAGCTGCATTAGTGAGGTCCCATCCCATATGTTCTGACAAAAATAATGCAAATAAAGGCAGGTGTAGGTGTGCAGCAGGACTGGAGCGTGACTTCACAGGCTCAGTTCACATCCCTGCTTTGTCCGAGCTCCGTGTGATGTTTTTGTGGGGTCCCATCACGCCCCAAAGCAGCTGCAGGCCCTTGGGCCAGGCTGGCTCCGGTGCCACGGTGGGCGTGGATGGAGTGGGAGACTGAGGAGCCAGGGCCAGTGGGTCCATCCATCATCCATCCATCCATCCATCCATCCATCATCCATCATCCATCCATCATCCATCCATCATCCATCATCCATCCATCATCCATCCATCCATCATCCATCATCCATCATCCATCATCCATCCATCATCCATCCATCCATCATCCATCCATCCATCCATCCATCCTTCCATCATCCATCATCCATCATCCATCATCCATCATCCATCCATCCATCCATCATCCATCATCCATCCATCATCCATCCATCATCCATCATCCATCCATCATCCATCCATCCATCATCCATCATCCATCATCCATCATCCATCCATCATCCATCCATCCATCATCCATCCATCATCCATCCATCCATCATCCATCCATCATCCATCCATCCCTCCATCATCCATCCATCCATCCATCCATCCATCCATCCATCATCCATCATCCATCATCCATCATCCATCCATCATCCATCCATCCATCCATCATCCATCCATCATCCATCATCCCTCATCCATCATCCCTCCATCCCTCCATCCATCCTCTCTCCTCTGTGACTCAGAGTTCCTGCCCAGCTGGCAGGGAGCAGCTCTGGCTGCTCTGGAGCCTCCCCCGCTCCCGATGGAGGTGCAGGTTTGCTGTTTCACTGACCAGGAGTGACTCCAGCCCCAGGAGCGTGGCTGGGGCAGGGAGCAGTGCGGGCTCTGCCACCAGCACAGCGGGCACAGGCCGGGCTCAGCCCGCAGCCGCTGGGGATGCCCCGCTGGAGCTGCCCCCTCTCCTGTGGGGCTCTGCAGGACAGGGGAGCACTGGCTCCTGGCTCTGCAGCAGCGTGTGGGAGGAGCTCAGCTGTCCCGGGGGTTTATTGGCCCCGTGGGGAATCGGAGGGTCGGGAGCAGCCCTGCAGAGCAGGTGCTGAGCAATGCTGGGGCTGGACACTCCTCACCCAGCAGGGCTGGCTGCCCACACGCTCATAAATATTCTCGGTGCAGGCAAGACTGGCTGGGTTTTGATGGTGGTTTTGCTAGAGAGCTTTTGCAGGGATCTTTATCATTCAGTGTCTGTGTAAAACACTTTCCAGAGTCTAAATTCTGCTATAGAAAAACTATATATCAAATGCCCCCCTCTGCTGATACACTGGGCAGGAGTTGCCAGCCTGCACTGACAGCCAGCTCCAGGCAATATGATAGATATGTGGCTAATAATCAATCGATACTTTTGTTTAGGCCTCTGTCTATCAGTCTGGCATTGTGTGAACTAATTAGATGATAAAATGTGATGAATGTGTATTAAAGTCAGCTTCCTCCTGTTAGCACTCCAGGGACCCTTTCCATTTTCTAGCTGACCTTTTAGATCTCAGCTTTATTGTACGTGAATGCAATTAAATCAATTTGTCAGATATTTGCATTGCTCCTGCTAGTTCAGAATTCAATTAGTCAGTGTCACTTTACCGTCCTTGTCAGCCTCTGCACCAGCTCGGGCGAAATAAACAACGAAAAACCCACCCTAAAAAGCCTGTTCAAACCAAACCAAACCAAACCAAACCAAACCAAACCAAACCAAACCAAACCAAACCATACCAAAACTCAGCTCCTCTCTCTGGCTCATTCCTCCTTGGCTCTCACTATTTCCTGCTGCTGCCCCTGCTGGGGCTGCATCCCAGCTGGGGCGTGGGGCTGTGACACCTGAGGCTCCCCTGTGCAGGGTGGAGGGGACCTGACTGGAGCAGGCAGAACCCTTGGGGCTGCTGGGGCAATTAGCAGGCACCCCTTGTTACCACAGCTCTGTGCCGAGTGAAATCTTGTCTGGCAAAATTATTCCCAGAAGCAGAATGAACCTGCAGCAGCCATCGCCACGCTACAAGGGTTTTAACAATATTCAAATGAGAGCCAACCTTGGCAATTATTTTTCTTCCTGCTGCTCTGAAGTGATGGCTCCTTTATCCATATTTTATCAGCCAGCAAGGAGCTCTGATAGTTAAGATTCTGCTGCTTGCTTAGATCCATGAGAGCACATCCTGCAAGTCTGTTTGAAATTAGCACACAGGAATGGGGCTGTGAGCCAGGGCTCGGTCTTTGCCCTCCCCACTGGAATGTGGAGTTACTCGTGAGGGTAGAGCTGGCAGGGGTGGGAGCTGCACCGATGGCCCCCAGCAGCATCCCTTGGCTCCTTGGCACCGTCCCCAGCCCCTTTCACCCCCAGCTGGTGTGTGGCAACACAGCCACATCCATCCTGCACCTCCTTGGAACTAAACACTGCCATGGGGGACAGCCAGCTCCGGGCAGTGCCAGAGCCCTGTGCAATGCTCCTGCTCGGAGCTGGCTCAGCCTCCTCAGTCCCCAGGCTCTGACCAGACTCCTGCTGCAGCACAGAATCCTCCCTGTTCAAAGCCACCCTGGATGGGCTTCCAGACAAGTTGTCTCTGGAAAACGCTTGCAAAGGGCTCTGCAGGTATTTCCAGTGAGAAGCTATTGCTGGGGCCTCACAAAGTGAGAAATGCCACAGGGAGAGCCCCAGAGAGGGGCTGGAGCAGGGGATGGGAGCTGCTGCCCTCCTGCTTTGAGCAGCACCCAAGAGAGGAGAGACAAGGCTTGAGGGATCTGATGTTGGGTGAGAGGAGCTTTGCTTGCACAAGCTCACCTTCCTCCTCTGAGTTCTGGCTGGGATATGAATATCTGCACCATGGCAGGTATAATTAACAGATGGAACTGGCTAATTATGTCCTTTGCATGTGCACAGAAGACACAACTGTTAATTGCTGTTTGCACATTTATTATCCTGAGCACCAAGGCCGCTGGCATTTACTGTGACATGTGCCCTGTTCAAAAACAAACACCCCGTGCTCCTGGCTGTGCTCTGCTAGGATTTAAGGTGTAATGAATCTCAGCTGCTCCCCTGCCCTGTGCTTTGTGAGGCTGCTGGGAGGGAGGGTGGCAGTGGCAGCCCCCAGACCCCACGATGGAGCTGGGGCTCGGTCTGGCTGCACAGTGGGGACAGCACTGCAGGCTGGAAAGGGTCACAGGGGCTGAACCAGCCATTGCCCCACTGCCAGCACCACAGGGCTGTGAGTGCTCCTCACCGAGCTCCAGAGGCCACGGAACTTCCCGTGGTTCTTCTGTGGATGGCTCAGGAGCCAACACAGAGACCCTGGACATTTATGGGACTGTCCTCAGGTGCCACTCAGTGTCTGCCAGCTGCAAGAGCTGAGGCCAACTGCAGGTCACAAGTTGCTTCCAAAATCCCCACCACGAGTTGGAGCATCCACCATGCCAAAGCCTTTTCCCTCCTGAGCAGGTCCCAGCCCTCACCCCATCCCCAGCTCTGCTCTGAAATCAGCAGCAGGAGCAAAACTCCTCATCAGGGACACACTCCTCCGGATCCTCTCTCAGCTTGGGGCAAGGGCTGGGCTGCCCATGAGGAGTGACCCCACATGCTGGTGGTGGACCAGGGGCTGCAGGGACTGAGGAGGGGTCAATCAGCACAGCCTGGTCCTGCCTGGGCACAGCACAACCCACAGTGCAGCTAGGAATGGGCCAGAAAAGCCACCCTGCCTCTCTCTGCCTCTCTAAAATATAACAGGGAAAATAACAACTATGCTTTCAAAGTAATGGTTAAATCTTGAGTCTTGAATAAGTATTTGTTTTAGATCAGTGCTTGGAGCTCAGCAGTTTGTTATATAAACATTGGAAATGAACAGCAGAGGAATTTCCACCTTTTCTGTTAAAGAGCTGAGATGTATTCCAAGGAGCACACTTTCACCAAGGGGTCTGGGCTAACAATCTCCAGCTGAATGCATTCCTTTATGGTTACAGGGAGCTGTCTCTGTCATTCCCAAAGAGGCAGGACAGGCTGCATGAACCTCTGCTCCTCGACTTGCCAGAGGTGAGACCAACCCCCCACCAGCACAAAGAGAGGCAGAAACAACCCCAGGAGAAAGGAGGGAGCCCGAGCCCAGTACCAGGGTGACAGGTCTGGGGGTGCAGGGTGTCCCAGCTCCCTGGCCAGGGAAGCCAGTGGCTGCTTCCCCATGGAAGTGCACATCATTGCCTCCATGTCCCCTCCTGCAGTGGCACCAGTGCTGCTGGCAGCCCAACGCCTGTGCTGAGCACCCAAACACCTGGGAAGGTCAGGGGATGCCCTGCACGACTGAGACCCAGCTGCCTGGTGGGCACCCAGAGAGCACTCTGTAGCCAAGACTGAGGAGTGCCACTCATGCACTGGTGCACCACACACTTCAGAAAATGTCCTGCATGAAGCATGGGGTCCCCAGGTATGAATAGCAATCTATTCAACCTGACCCCACCAGTGAAATTATGGATCAGAAATTTCAAACTCTTGGAAATGCACAAGTCAAGTTTCTAATGCTGATGGTAGCTCAGGCCCAATTGAATTTAACTTGTCCATTTTACATAATATCTCTTGATACACACTTTGTCATGGAATTCAAAATAGAAAGTATTTACTTGTTACAAAGATGATGAATTTGTGTTCCTGTTACAAATACATATTTTACACACCTTTGACTGATGACTTTCAGAGCCAGTGTAGTGTTGTGATGTGGGTTTATATTTTGAGAGCACAGAAAGGGGGGGGCACACGGGCAGGAAGGAATAAAACCCACAGAAGAGCTTGGCATTAAGCTGCCCCAGAGCTGTATTCCTGCCTGCCTGGGGCACGTCCCTGTGCTGGCTTGGCAGCTCAGCAACGCCCCTGGCCCAGGGCAGGGAAGCTGCTGGGGCTGGTTGGACCCCGCTGCAGTGATTTTGGGGGGACTGGAGGGAGATTCCTGGCTGGGGCTGATCAGACCCAGAGTTGGGCTCCTACAGAAAGGGAGAGGCTGTGGAGCAGGGACCAGTGAGTGCCCAGGCCACAAGCTGAGATATTCAGGCAGGAAATGTTTAGGCTCTTTTTAAGGAATTTAATTAAAATATCAAGGAAGCAGTAAATGCTGTAACTGTTTNTTTTTTTTTTTTAATTTCTTCATTTAAACACTACAAAGTTGGTCCTGGGTACTTATAAGCTGCTCCAGTATCAACCTTGTGATCTGGATAAAATAATCATAGACCAAAGTGGGATCTTCTGCCCTCAGAAGGCCCCAAAGGTGCAGGGTCTGTGGGGAGGATTTGGGAGGTTGTGGGAGGTGGCTAAAGGAGAAGGAGGTGAACTCCTGCGTGGAGATGCCCTCTGTCCCTCCCTCCACCACCCTGCACTGCTGTCCATCCCAGGGGGTCACCAGAGCTGCCCGTGGGCTGCAGCAGCACCTCCTGGTACTGTGCAGGGACTGTGCACAGGTTTCATCTCCTGCCTGTCCCATCTGTGCACAGGGAGCTGTTCATTATTCCTGCTGGTCCCCCTGTGATAAATGTTTTCCAGAGATCAGTTCTAAATGTCCTTTTGCAGAGCCTGCTCCCATCCATCCCTCCTGCACCACTGGGCAGAGCTCTTCGTTGTGCCAGAAGAATTACAATTCTGCACCACGGAAGGAGGAAACAGAGCTATTAATTTCCTAGCAAGATTGCAGGGCACTTCCAGGACAGATGCTGCCTGTAGTGAATGCTGCTCATTTCTGGATGGACCAGGCAGGACCCACACAGGGACCTGGCAAGGAGTAGCTGCTGGTGCCAGCAGGACAGGGCCAGACTGGGCTCTGCTGCTGCTCAGGGCCAGGAACCAAGTGCCAATGGCAGGGATGTGGCTCAGCACACGACCTGCACTTCCAGGACAGGTCAGTGGGGCTGGCTCTGGGGTGCCCAGTGAGTCCCTGTCCCTTCTCTGATGGTCCCCTGTCCCAAACCTCTGCTCCCACACAACCACAGGAGGCTGTCTGCCAAGTGAGTCAATACCAATCAATCAGTGTTTGTGCCTTCTCAATAACTCTATTACACCCTCAAGGACAGATCTAAACCACCCAAATGGGCCTGAAGCAGCTGCTGTGCTGCCAGCAGAGCAGGCACGCCAGGGACTGTAAATCACGCAGCATTAATATTGTCAGTGACAATGAAAATCTCTGTATTGCCACGTCTGCCCGCCAGCCCTGGCCTTCAGATGTGCTTCACAAGCACCCCCGCTCTTCATCCACAGCACAGGGAGGCTGAGGGACACAGAGCAGCCTGGGGCCCGGGTGCCTTTGCCAGGCAGCCGAATCCTGGCAGCATGTCAGGGCTGAGCAGGGTGCACGTGGGCAAGGTTTAGGGACTCAGCCAGCAGCGCCCACCCTGCACCACCAGAGACCTGGAGGAAGAGCAGAGACCCCCAGCATTTTGCAAACAAACCTTCTCTGCAAACCTGGAAGGGCAGAAGCCTTTATACCCATCACATGGCCTCCAGCCCCAGGTCTGCTCTGGGCTCCCAGCCCTGCCCACAACACGGGGAGGGTTTTGCTCAGCCAAAATTCAGAGCAGGGCAGTGCATCCTCAAGATGTCCAGAATGTGCAGAGCAGCAGAGGCAGAAGGAGGAAGAGAGGGCACAATGGCTGCAGAGAACTGACAGAGCTGGGCTGATGGCCACAGCACCGAGGCGTTGCCAGCTGGAGATGGAGCAGAGAGGGCAGGAGGGGCCCCAGAGCAGCAGGACATCTGCTTTCCCTGGGATGTTGTGCAAAGAGTCAAGCTGGGAGACTGATGGGACATGCAGGGACCTGCTGGTGGAGGTGGCTGAGCCCGGGTTTGGAGGATGCAGGGGAAGATGAAGCACTTTGGAGCACGGCAGAGAGGAGCAGCCGCCCACTGGGGAGGCTGCCTGGCCCAATGGTACAGAGAGCCAGCTGCCGAGCCCACCGCGCCAGCACTGCTGGCCCTGGCTGCTCCTCTCAGCAAACACAGCCTCCCGTGGCCACAGCAGCCTCGTGCTGCCAGGCTGGGCCAGGACAGCATCGCCTTTGGCATTCTTCAGATGTACAAGGCACTGCTAGAGCCAGAGCCTCAGTCAGCCCAGCGGGACAGAAAGGTCAGAAGACATTCTGTCGCTTGTAAATAAATAATAATAAATTAGCATGTTTGAGCACACTGAGGAGTGCCTGTGCGTGCAGAAACATCAGGCTGGATTAGTGCACGGCAGTGACACGGGGACAGGAGGGCGCTGCCAGCGCTGCCTCTGCCGGCAGCGAAGGGCATGTCCTGCCGCTGTGCCTGAGCTCTCACTGTCACCTGGCGGGCAGCACCGTCAGCCCCGCTCCTCCCCAGCGTGTCCAGGACAGACACCTCAGCTCAGGAACCTCCCAGCCCGAGGGAGCAGAGGTGGCTGCACGGACGAGGCTGAAGGCAGCGCTCCCAAAGGCCCCAGGGGAGATGAGGAGCTCCTCCAGCTGCATCTCCCAGGAGATGAGCCCTCCTCTCCTGCAGGTTTCAGAGCAAACGAGCTCATTCTCCCCAGCAGCCCACAGCTCCTCAGCCCCGGCAGCTGCTCCATCCATCGAGTGCCTGCTTGAGGTCTATACGAGCATTCATATGGAAAAGATCTACCCCTTTGAGTCATTTTTCATTAGTTGCAATACTACTGAGCAAAGCAGGGCTGGTTTTGTAAATTAAAATGGGTTGCAGTTCAATACAGAATACTTCATTTGCAGCCAAGTTAAATAAGAGAATCGACATAAATATAATGCAATTACTTTTGCTACTTTCATAATGCCTTTATGAGGCAGATAACCATCCCCATGAATACATTATCCCTCAGTATCTCTGCATCATTTCTGGACTTAAATCTTTTGAGTAGTATCAGAAGAATGGATACATTTAATTAAGTATCTTATTTTAGAAGTCAATTTTACAATGATCAGGAAGCAGTATCTTTAATTTCCAGTCATAGAAGAGGCTTTCTTTCTGCCTCCAGACTGTAGTAATTTTAAGAATGCAGACTTGAAGAGAGCACACTACATGTGTGTGTCTTGCAGGAGAAGCTGTAGAGGCTGGGTGTCCCTCTGGGGTCAGCCCCAGGCAGGGGAGGGCTCCTGGGGTCCCCACTGCTGACTGCCACTGTCCAGCTGCCAGCCCAGGTGGGCAGAGGCTGCTCTGCCCAGGCTGTGAGGTGCCCACAGGCAAGGGCCAGCGTGGGGACACCGGGCTGAAGCCAGGCAGCAGAGCCCTGTGCTGAGCTGGGTGTAACATCCTCCCTTGTCTGGGGTGCTCCATGCCCAGAGGTGAGTCCTGATGAACTCAGGGGCTGGGAGGCACAGCAAGGCTGCAGGGCAGCACAGGAGCTGGCACTCTGCTTTGATGATGCATTACACTTACCACACGTTTTTACATTTTTGCCGCCTTCACAATTAATTTTCAGTGCTCCAGCATGACTGTTACCTGCTGCACCCCAGCCCGTCTTCACCAGCTCCCTTCATTAGCAGGGACTTCTAATCAGCACGGAGCTGATTGCAGGTTTCCTGAGAGAAAGGCAAGCTTGATAAAGCACATTTCTAAGGGCATTGCTGTATTCATGCTCCTCTCAGCAGATGTTTCATGTAGGGACCAGGGCAGGGGAGGTGGGATGACAACGTGGGGAGACAAAGGACAGGGAGCAGAAGGACCCTTCAAACTGTGCCTTGGGTATAGACGAGGAGGGGAGAGCTGGGGACTGGCCCAGTGCCCTCCCCTGCTGCTCTGGGCCCTCCCAGCTCCTCAACGTCCCCTTTGGCACAGAGACAGCACCAAGGGGTGACAGCCTGGGCACTGTCCCAGGAGCCAGCTCCACCACAAGGGAAACCATGGAGCTTTTCTGGATGGGAGCAGCATTCCAGGGGCAGGTGTTCAGTGGTGAAAAGCAGGATTTTATTTTTTAAAAATCGTTGATAAACATAAATCTTCATTAAATTAGGAACAGGTGCTTAAGAGTCCCAAAGGCAGGAGCCCCAAGAAGGTCCCTGACCACCCAGAGGGACCCACTGCAGACATAGCTGGGGCTGCTCTGGGCTGCCCTGTGACGGGCTCTGAGAGAGGGGGGGATGCTGTGTGAATGCTGAAACCTGCTCACGTCACCCTGTTTCACTTCAGTCTTAAAATACAGAGTGCACAGAGAGAACCAAATTCCCGAAACTGGACTAAAACTCCTCTGAAATGTGCTTGGTACCAGAGCAGATGGAATCTGTCTCCTCCAGGAGGGGCCTCTGCAGGCACATTCCCTATATTTGCTTTTACATCACTAGCTATTTTAGACCTGCAGTGCCACTTCTCCATGAGCAGCCAGTAAAAATATCCTGTGGAAAGCACTGGTACTCCTACCTGTGCACTTGCAGCAAAGCTGCTCATCTGGAGGGCAAAGCACCAGCAGCTCTTCGTGGCAAGCAGCATCTCCTGCAGGCACAGGCACAGCCCCCGGTGCTGAGGACACTCAGCAGGCGCTGGGTGTGCTGCCCCAGCCCCATGGGGACACCCCTCAGCCCCGGGGCACGGGGCTCCAGCCCAGCAGCACCACCAGCCACGTGCCCATCGCCTGCAGTGGGACTCGGCAGGCACTCACCACCTGCAGCTGCCCTCCGTGGTGTGAATGACACAGCTTCTCATCTCCAGGCTGAGTAGCTACATTTTTAAATACGGAATATTAGGGGTTTATGACAAAATCAAACAACACTTGCTGCAGAATTGATTCTGCCTCTTGTTTCCCCCCTAGCTGCTGCCATGGTATTGCTCCTCGGCGAGCGATATATAAGCCCTGCAGCAGCACAGGGCTGGTTTTCAGGACACTCTTATGGCTGGCTTTTCAGCATGAGGAATAGCAGCCCAGCTGCAGATGGGAGGATAAAAAGCCCCTCTAAAATTCCTCCAGCAGATCCATACTCCATTTCTGGTGGTGCAAAAACAACTGCACGATTGATTGGCTCTTAAGCCCAAATTTGTGAGTTGCAGAAAGTTGCTGGCTCCAAAGTCACTTAAATTCCTGTCATGTCCCAGAGGGGCTGTTAGTTCTCGAGTGGCTGAAATCATTGAGCTGAACCCCTCTCCTGCACCCCCAGCAGCCTGGAAATCGCCTGACCCTCACAGAGCTCGTGCAATCTGGCTGCTGGGAATGGGTCTTGCTCCACATGTGACAGCTCCTGTGCTTCGTTATGCAGGATGAGACCAAGAATCCCAATCTTCCCCTTAGTTATTCCTTCCCTACTTTCTTCCTGATTGCTCAATACAAAAGCTTCGAGCCATCTTTAAACCAAATTGCTTCACAAATGACAAATAACAAGAAAATAGGCTTCATAACCAGGAATAATGAAAGAAATCATTCACTTTGATATCAGGAGCTGGTCGGTGCTAAAGGAGCCCTTCAGCCTGAATAGCAGAAAAGCACATTGCAATTTTCATGTACTTACTGGGATAAAACATGTGACTCCATGGATGCTGCAGCTGTCATCTCACACTGGTCTTTGCACTTTGATGCTGAATTGCACAGGTTATCTTGACACTTGCTGATAAATTTTAAATCACCTCTTTTGCTGTGTGTGAGAAGGGGCAGGGAGAGCACATCTGAATACGAATGTTAATGGTATTTTTTAGACCTTGCCAGGGAACGGGAATAGTGGTGGGGATGATGTTCAGTGCTGTGCCCCCAGCTCTGGATCCTCCTGCCACAGCAGGGCTCCAGAGCACATCTGCCAGCCCCAGCTCTGCCAGCTCTGCCCTGCTGTGCCTAGGAGGGGGCCCTGCTGCCCTTCCCACCCCCAGCTCCTCACCCACACACCACAGACCAACACAATACTCTTGGTGCAGTTAAGTGAATTCATGAGCAAAACCAACTAGTTTTCCAAAGCTTTTATCTTGGCAGCCATAATCACGGCTATAAGAAGATAATGGCTACAAATATGTGTGCCCTCACCAACTGGCAATTAGAAAATCGTAATTTTGATTCCATCCTGGTTTTGTCCACAGACAGCTCTGCTGGGAGTTAGATTAGCTTGATATGGCAAACTTACTATTCAAAATATGTATAAAAAGTGAGGACACTGAGAAAAATGCCAGAAGCAGCCCCTGCAGAGTGACCTGGTCAGATGTGCCGCAGTGGAAGGAGGCTGGTGCTGCTGGTGTCCAGTGTGGGGTTTGGGAATGTGGGGCACAGAGCTGGCACCCAGCTGTGGGGCTCACAGCATCCCTGGGAAGCACCCAGCTTTCCAAAACCCCTTCCCCATCCTGATCTGACCAGAGCAGCCACAGCATCAGGGCTTTTTTCCACCTCAACAATGCCTTTGTCCTTCTCCCCTTTCTTCCCCAACAAGACAGAACACTCAGGGTTCAGACAGGAATTTGCCCCAAGAATGTTCAAGCATTAGGAAAATCTCCAGTGCAAACAGATTAATTAATCTAATCAGACGCATCTCTCTAGAGGAATTGGATTAGTCTTTTTGGATAGGGATTGCATTAAGCTGATAAGTAACACATGCAATGAGATGTTGATTTATTGCAAAGGGAGGATTTGAAAATTCTCACAGGTTCCTGATCTCGTCCTGGGGCTCCAGGTTGCTCCTGAGCAAATAAAACAGCCACATGCTCCAAAGCTCCCTTTGACACTGCAGAAGCCACCGAGCCCTGTAAGGCCAGGGAGTCACTTCTGCTCTGGCACCTGCTGGCAAGCATTGGCACACAGCCACTAGCCTGGTCACCTCCATTCTCTGTGCTGCTGAGGAACAGCCCTTTGGGATGCACACCCAGCACGTTCAGGCTCGGGGTAAGCAGGGGCTGAGGGAGCATTCCTGCCCTGAGGGCTTTGCTGGGGTGGGGGTACCCTTGGGGAGGCCAAGGGGATGCTTGGAGGGGGCTGCAAAACATTTAACTACTCCATGACATCAAATGCTCTTTCTTCCCAGTTGCAGTCTGTTCCATGGAGGCAAGGGCTGATGAAGCAGGAGGGACAGCCAGGGTTTGATTTTTTAAGTTTTCTGCCAGAACATGAGCATATTCAGAGGAAGATTTTATCTGAAGATAGAGAGTTCTGCTCCTCGCCTAGCTCATACTTGAAGTGCCAGAACAGACTTCCCTGCTCTTGTCTTGTGTGAATACAAAGCACCATCTGTTTCCTCTTGTCCCACAAGTCTTGGCATGCAAAGAGTTACCAGGTGCTGCTCTGTCTGTCTTCACTGAGACAGAAAAGTCCCCAAGACAATCAAGGCAGCACATCCTTTACAGTCTGTCCATTTAATGACTGTCCACAAGACACCAGACATCCATCCCCATTTAATCAGGTGTCAGTGGTAGTTCTACCCACATTCAGCACATTTAAATGCACAAGTGCAGCTCTGTGCCCCAGGGATCCACTGCCATTCCAGTGGCTTCCCTCTATGCCAGCTGATGGCACCAGCACTTGCTCTGGCAGTTTGGGGGTGGATGGGAATGTTTCCAAGGTCCTTGTTCCCCAGGCAGGGGACAGCATGGATGTACTGTGGCAGAAGGAGCTGGCTTCACAGCGTACCTGGGGCACAGCAGGGTCCTGGCTGTTGCAGGGAGGAGCAGCGCATCCGTGGAGATGCATCTGGTGACTGGTGTAGGGAAGGCACCAGGCCAGAAAGTCAGCTTGGCAAGTAGGGCACGAAGTGGGCAAGAGCCCATCAGCAGGGCCAGGTGCCCAGGCCTAGTGCCAGCTTTCATTAGGTGCTCAGAAGGCTGTGCCTCGATGGCTTTGTCACAGCTGTTTTGCCCGCCTCCGGATTTCCCTACAAAGCTGTTGTTTTCCTTGCTGCAGTTTCCTCAGCATCACCTCAGCAACCTGAGTGAGTGTCTCTGCGCAGCTACACTCATCCTTCGCTTGGCTCAGTGCTGCCAGCACAGCAAAAATCCAGGGGAGCTGCAGAGAGCAGCAGCTGCCCGGGGCCATGCTGCCGGTCACAGTTACAGGTGCTTAACAGAGTGGAATGAAGCGGCAGGGCTGCTTTGGAGTCCCGTCTGTAGCGAGGTGAATGCTGATCCTCCTGGCCTGCTCCCTGCCGTGCTGTGGGCTGCAGCTCTCCGGGTCAGGGCACAGGGCTGGCTCCCCACGGGCTCCTGCAGGTGCTCTGACCTGCTCAGGAGGCCCCATGGCCCCACTGCCCTCCTGTCTGCGGCTTCTCCGGCCACCTGAACAGAACCAGGCACCGGGGAGGGCGGGCTGGACACATCTCCAGAGGAGTCAGCCTGGCTATCCCACAGGGAATGCAGCAAATCCTCCTCTTCCAAGCCCCCCAGGCTCCCTCCACTGCCATTCCCAGGGTGACTGTGCAGTCTGATACAAGCCTGAGGAGCCTCCAGCAACATTAAGGGCAGAGTGGATCCCCAAAATCACAGCACTGCCGACCCGTGTGTGCCAGATGTGGGCTGCCTGCACACCGCTGGAGCTTGCAGGGTATTCCAGCTGGGAAAGCTCTTCATGAGCAGGCAGCAAGCACAGCCGCTACCACCGCTCACCTCACCCGCAGCGGCCTCTCGTGCCCCAGGAAAACAGGATAAAAAGTTCACAGAGTGCATTTCTCAGCTGGAAGAAATGCAGAAACAAACACAACTTACTTGAACTCTCACAGCAGGCGCAGTGTTGCCTTCTGCTCGGGAATCAAGCGGCTGATACTAAACGCAGGCAGCTGCTCCCTAGCAGCCAACTGGGGCATCCAGGAGAGGGGGAGCTGCCTGTGGCCCAGGACCAGCCCTTGCTTCTCCCCCCTGGGCACCAGACAAGACAGGAGCCTCCCACAGCGCCAGCAGACACAAAGTTCAGTCAGCCCTAGAGTAGTCAGACCCTCGGACAGAAGCATTGCCCAGGGAAAGCCTCTCCTGAGCGAGCAGATCCAGCTGCAGTGTCCCTGCTGCTGCTCAGAGCAGCCATGGTGGGAACTGGAGCCTCAGCTGAGCTGGGCTGTTCAGCTGCACGGCAGCTCCTTCCCGTCGTTTGACATCGCAGCCACCCTGCCTGGGGCTTCTACAGCACCTTCCCCTTGGCAGTGCAGTGCCACACGAAATTAAAGAGCCCCAAACAGAGAGTTGCCTTTCTTTGTGCTCCTTCGGGCAGAAGAGGTAAAAGGAGAAGTTGTTGTTGCTCCCCAGGAGCACATTGTGCCCGCATCCCAGGCACAGGTACACCTGTGACAGGTACACCTGTGACAGGTACACTGCACCCTGCTCAGTCACACCAGCAGCACAGCCAGCCCAGGGAATGGCTCCAGCTCCCACCCAGCAAGGTGTCAAGGTAATTCCTGTCATAGGGGACTATGGAGCTTGTGGCTTTGCTCGGGGACAGGCTGTGACCAGGCTCTCCATGGCACCGAGCCTCCAGCCAGGGGCCACTTGGCTGGGGCCAGCACAGGACCACAGGGCACAGAGCCACAACGATGGGCAGCACCTCTAGGGTCTCTGGGGCCACCGTAGGCCCAGAATGGCTCGGAAGTTTGCAGAGCAGACAGGACGAGCGGTGACATCTGCTGCACGAGGCAGCTCCTGCTCACACCTGGCTCAGGTGGTGCCAGCAGGTGTTTGCACGCTCAGGGCCACCAGCGTCTTCTCACAGGTAACAGCAGGACAAGGAGCACCAGGCGGAGGTGGCGCCGGGATGGTGGGAAAATTCGATGGGATGGGAAATTCGGGGAAATTCGGGG
>VWZS01001832.1:12690-22959 GCA_013397075.1 Rhabdornis inornatus | reverse complement strand
CAGGTCTGAAGGAAGCTGCCAAGATCCCCACAGGGAAACACTTCCACAGCTCCTGGATTTTCCAGAGTGCTTTTTTACATCAGCCTCCCTCAGCTGGGCCTGAGCAGGACAAAACCGGGGGGGTTCATTTGGTTCATTTGGATTTTTTTTATTTAATTTGGATGTTGCAGTTGGTTGGAGTGGCTCTGGCCCATTCCAGAGCAGGAGGTGGCACAAGGGACCTGAGGGAAGGGGCAGCTCCGTCACTGCATCCCAAATAATTGTGGATTATTTGTGTGGGGTTTGTGCTTCTCTTCTTGGGGCCACCTGGAGAATGGTTTGCTTCCAGCAAGTGGAAATGCAGGGAGGGATTTATGGGATGAAACAGGAAGGGAGATGGATGCTGTGAACAGCCTCGTGTGTGCTTTTGGGAAAGGAGCTTTGGGTACATGGGGTTGGATGCAGCTTTTAATGTAAAATCTCATTTTTTTTTGTGAATTATTGAGGCCAATTCTTTCCAGGTTCTCTCTCCCAGCAGCCATTGCCTTTGGGATCGTGCCTGGCACGTGCCAGCTCTGCCCACTGAGGGGTTGGAAAACCCATCCCATTTCCAGCCTGGGCTGCTCAGGGAATGCTGCAGGCAGGGAAGGGCTGGGAGCAGCCCCGAGGTGGTGCTGACATCAGCAATAAAGCTCAGGGAGCTCTCTGCAGCTCCTGAACCTCAGTGCTGGGATTTAATGAGCTCCAGAACTCCAGCACGACCCCGCTGTGCTCCCAGGTCGTGGAGAATGAAGGATTTCTTTCAACACCCCGAGAAAAAAAAACCATGGAAAACAATCTCCAACTCATCCAGAGCCCACCCTGGCTTCCACCCACCATTCCTGCCTCGGAGTGTTTGCCAGGAACCTCCTGGAAGAGAAAAAACCCCAGGGCTGCTGAGCAGGAAGATATCCATGGACAATTCCAATATCTTGGATCCAAGGGGTTGCTGATGGAAGGATGAGGGAGGATCAGGACAATTCCATGTCCTGACTGCTGGAATTTCCGAGGCTGGGCTCTGGATTGTTGCTTGCCTTGACCTCAGTGAGAGGTGCTGGTGCTCCCAGCAGGGAGGGGAACATCCCTTCCTGGGCCAGCTGGGATTTTCCATGGAGCTTGAGCTGTTCCTGCACACAATTCCCACCATTTATGAGCCTTTGGTGCCTGCTCCTTTGCAGATCCTGGGAAAACTGCTGCCAAAACCCAAATGTTCTGCCACCCAAAACCCAGGCAGGGGTGAGGAGCAGCTGAGGACAATCCCAGTGGAGTGAATGATCCCAGAGCTGTTGGATTAGCTGTGCACACGTTCACTGGATGCCAGTAAAGCCTCCCTGCTGGATAACGGGGCTGGCAGGGAGGCTGAGCTCAGCCAAGGGCAGAAACGCTTCAGTTGTGCAGAATTCCAGCTCCAGGTGCCTCTCCAGGCTCGGATCTGGCTGGGGGGGAGGGTGATCCATGTGTGCACCTGCCCCTGGGATAATCCCAGCCTTGGGCAGCTCCTCTGGCTCTGCTCAAGGTGAGAAAACGGGCTTGGAAATTTCTCCTTTCAAAGCAGGGCAGCCTCGTTGGTTGGCTCCTCGGGATTTGGTTCCACCAGCTCCCAGGATCTGTTTTCCACGGGGCTGGCAAGCTGGAATCTCGATCTTGGAATGATGGGAGCAGAGCCTGTCAGCTCGGGGGAACCATGAAAACAGGAACTGAAGGTTCAAGCAAACAAAACCTGGAAGCCTGGAGAGGGGGAGCTCATGGAGACACCCTGTCCACGGCAGGACACTGAGTTTTTTGGGGCTGGGCTGCTCTGCCTGGCTGCAGATCTCTGGCACATCCCAGATGGAGCTGCAGGAAGCAGCTCAAACTCGGGATAAACCAGGAAGATGTTTTTGTAGTAAAACCAGGTGTTAATCAAGGCTCAGGGAATGTTTCAGGTGCCTCCTCCCTCCCTGTCCAGAATCCATCTCCAGCAGGATGGGGAATTCCCTAGAAAAAAAAATCCAGGCAGCAAACCCAGGATCTCCATCCCAGGCAGGGAATTTGCTTTGATTCCCTTCTGCCCCTGGAGCAGCTGCCACACTCATCCCACGGAAGGGGAGATTCCAGCTCTGCCCAAATCCTGGTTTGTGGAGCATTGTCCCAGCTGCTGGATGTGCCTGGAGCCTGTGGTGCCCAGCATGGGATTGGTTTCCTTCCTGCAAACCAGTTTGGGACTGGTGCTGGCAGCCAAGGAGCTGCCAGAAACCTGGTGGAAACGATTCCCAAAATCTTCCCTGGCACGGCACAGCAGGTCTGGGGCTTTAGGGAGCTGCTCCAGCATTCCTGTGGCATTTCCCCATCCTGACCAGGGCACAAACCCCATCCCTGGAAGTGTCCCAGGCCAGGCTGGACAGAGCTTGGAGCACCCTGGGATAGTGGAGGGTGTCAGGGTTGGGACAAGATGAGCTTTGAGGTCCTTTCCATCCCAAAGCTTTGGGCACAGGGCTCTGTCCAGGTTTTCCAGATGGGAATGGGCTGGGAGGAATTCCAGCCTGGAATGGGGCAAAGGCTCCAGGTTTAGCAGGTGGGAATGGGCTGGGAGGAATTCCAGCCTGGAATGGGGCAAAGGCTCCAGGTTTAGGAGGTGGGAATGGGCTGGGAGGAATTCCAGCCTGGAATGGGGCAAAGGCTCCAGGTTTTCCAGGTGGGAATTGGCTGGGAGGAATTCCAGCCTGGAATGGGGCAAAGGCTCCAGGATTTCCTTCCCAAGCTGCTCCCACTGAGCAAACCCAAAGATTTTTTCATCCCTGTCCTGTGGCCCAGGCAGCCCTGGAGCCAACAGCAATGTGCCTTCAGGAGCTGGGGAGGGATCCCAAAAATCCCAAAAAATCCACCAGGATCTGTGCTCTGTGTGCACAGCCAGGATCTGCTCCAGTGCGCTGGAACAATCCCGGAGCTCCTCGTGCAGACAAACTGGGAACAAACATTCCTGTGCTGGATTTCTGAAACAATCCAGGCCCTCCTGGGGCTCGTGGCCTTGTCCTTTGTGTTGGGAGCCAAGCTGATTCCTGTCAGGAAGATAAATGTTGTCTCCCAAGTTCTGATAAGGATGAGCTCTGTCCTTTGCCGAGGGCTCTGCAGAGGTTTGGGGGGATGCAGTTGGAAAATCAGGATGAGGCTTGCCAGCAGCATGGAGGCTGATCCAGGGGTTGGATTTTTGGGAGGGAAGTGCATGTGAACCCTTTATTTGGAGTCATTTCCCCGTTTTCATCCCGTTCCCATCCTGGTGGAGCAATGTTTCTGGGATACACTCAGGGACGTTCTGGTGAGGAAAGTCCTGGGAGCAGGAGGGCAGATCCCAAAATGTTTTTCCTTGGATGTGGGGAAGCTGAGTGTGCTGGCCTCCATCCCATTCCCACAGCTGGTGTCCACCTGAGGAAAACCCATCAACATCTGGGGGTGTCCAGTGGCGTTGAGATTCCCAATCCTGGCAGAATCCAGCCTGGATTCACCCCCTCTCCCATTTATGCAAAGGAATTTCCTTAAAACTCCTGGTGAGCCCTTTTTGGTGAGAGTAGGTGGTGAGGAGCACGAAATTTCCCAAACAAAATCAGCAAAATTCTGGGTGGCAGCCCTGGTTCCCTTGGCTTCCTTAAAAACCCAGCTCCTAATGGATCTGCTGGAAACTTTTTGAGCTGCTGTTTGAAGTCTGGGCCAGTTTTATGTTTTATGCAGGAATTTGGCTACAGGAAGTCTCGGTTCTTTCACGTATTTTGTATCAAAATCCCTTTATAGACCAAATAATCCCTTTTCCATTGGGCCTCTGCCCCGTGCCCAGATTGCTCCAACCTGCTCACGCTGCTGAGGTGATTTCTGTCTAAAAGAAAAATCTGTAGCACTTTTTTTTGTTTTAATTTTTGGTTAAATTTCCAGGCTTTTGCTGTTTTCCAGGGACATTTTCCTGGGGAAATCCCCCAGGAATTTCGAGGGGAAGTTGGGGTTCATGAGAAGCTGGGAATACACTGAACACAAATGAGCTGAGCTGGTCGGTGCTGCTGGAGCTTTGGCTTCTCTTCCAGCGGTGTGCAAGGAACTAAATGCAGGGGGAAAAAAATTCTGTGGGATCAGGGGAGAGGAGGAGAGAAAGGAGAGGAGAAAGGAGGGGAGAAAACAGAGAAAGGAGGAAGGAGAAAGGAGAGGAGAAAAGAGAGAAAGGAGAGGAGAAAAGAGAGAAAGGAGAGGAGAAAAGGAGAGGAGAAAGGAAAGGAAAAAGGAGAGGAGAAAAGGAGAGGAGAAAGGAGAGGAGAAAGGAAAGGAGAAAAGAGAGGAGAAAGGAAAGGAAAAAGGAGAGGAGAAAGGAGAGGAGAAAAGAGAAAGGAAAGGAGAAAGGAGAGGAGAAAGGAGAGGAGAAAGGAGAGGAGAAAGGAAAGGAAAAAGGAGAGGAGAAAGGAGAGGAGAAAGGAAAGGAAAAAGGAGAGGAGAAAGGAGAGGAGAGGCTCAGCAGAGTTGGAGCATCCCTGAGTTCAGCGCTCGGAGCCGCTGCCCTGGAGTCACCTCCGCTGGCACTGATGAAATCCTCGCCAAAAATTCCTGTGGTTTCCCAGCTCCTGAGCTGCCGGGGGTTCTCACCATTCCCAAAGACAGCCGTGCCTTCAGGAATCCCCCTCTGGAGCCGGCAGCTGCTCCATCCCGCCCCGCACACGCTGATAACGAGCTGGGCGAGGCTCTCAGCAGATCCCGCTGACATCCCCGGCACGGAGATGAACGGAGGCACCGGGAGCCTCCCGGGACACGCGGAATCCGTTAGGGATGGGCAGGGATGGACAGGGATGGACAGGGATGGACAGGGATGGACAGGGATGGACAGGGATGGACAGGGATGGACAGGGATGGACAGGGATGGACAGGGATGGACAGGGATGGACAGGGATGGACAGGGATGGACAGGGATGGACAGGGATGGACAGGGATGGACAGGGATGGACAGGGATGGACAGGGATGGACAGGGATGGACAGGGATGGACAGGGATGGACAGGGATGGACAGGGATGGACAGGGATGGACAGGGATGGACAGGGATGGACAGGGATGGACAGGGATGGACAGGGATGGACAGGGATGGGCAGGGATTTGCAGGGATGGGGCTGCTCCCGGCAGGAGCCAGGAAAACGGGAATGAGCTGCGGGAGATGGGATGACAGAGATAAGGATGTGATTTTCATCTCAGCACCCCGTTAAACAGGAGGGGATTGTGGCCGGGAATGAGATCCCAGGGATTGCAAATCCCAGCTGGATTTGTCTCCTGGGAAGGTCCTGGCTTTGCAGGGCTGGAAATTTGGGAGAAGGCAAATTCCTGACTGTTTTTTCAGCGGGAATTTGGCTCTTCCAGTGCTGGAATCCAGGCTCTGGTGTAAGAGCAGGAATTTGATGTTTTCATGGGAGCAGGCAGAAATCAAACTCTCTGTGATGACATTTAGGGAAGTGTCAGGGAATGCACCAGGGACATCCCCAGCACCAGCCTGGATATTGGGGAAGTCTCCTGGACACCGAGCTGGAGGGGTGGGATCAGCATTCCCAGTATATCCCAGTATAGTGCCAGGCTGGACTGGTCATCCCTGGATCTTGCAGCCTCTACCCAGTCACTGCAAGGCTTTTCCAGGAGGAAATTCTGCATCCACTTTATCCTTTGCCCATTCCCAACTGTGTGGTTCAGCGGTAACCTCTGATTCCAACCAGGAAAATCACTCCAAGGCCAGCCCAGGGTGTGCAGAGTGCAGCTTTTCCAGTCAGAGCCCAGCCTGCCAGGACACAGCAACCGCTGTGAAACCCATCCCCATCTCACAGAATCATGGAATCAGGATCACTGAGGGTGGAAAAGAGCTCTGGGATCATGGAGTTCACCCTGTGACAATCCCCACCTTGTCCCCAGCCCAGAGCACTCAGTGCCACATCCAGGAATTCCTGGGACACCTCCAGGGATGGGCACTCCAAACCTCCCTGGGCACTTCCAATTCCTGAGCACCCTTTCCATGGGGAAATTCCTGCTGGTGTCCATCCTGAGCCTGCCCTGGCCCAGCCTGAGGCCGTTCCCTCTCCTTCTGTCCCTGTTCCCTGGGATCTGAGCCCGACCTGGAGCTGTCCCCTCCTGTCAGGGAGTTGTGCAGAGCCAGGAATTCCCCCTGAGCCTCCTTTTCTCCAGGCTGAGCCCCTTTCCCAGCTCCCTCAGCCTCTCCTGCTGCTCCAGACCCTTTCCCAGAGCTCCAAATGATCCAAACTGGGATCCAGTTTGGGATCCTTCCATGGGACACAAACCAAACTCAGATTTATTTCACCAACAGCACAACGCTGCTGCCCTGGACCAATCCTTTGTCCCAAGGCTGGATTGAGGAGCCAGGTTCAGCTTTTCTTGAACTCTTGGGAAGGCAGCACTTGGAGCCAGAGCCTCTCCCGACCTTCCTGGAGCTCTCCCATGTGCGGAGCAGAGCCGGAGCCTCGCCCGCTCCGAGTGCATCATGACCTCAGTTAAGCAAACACTTGCTGTAATCGCCTCCAGATCTGCCCTGGCTTTGATCAGCTGCAGGATCACTTTATCTTATGATATAAATATGTAAAACATCCATTTGTTTTCGGGCAGGATGCAAATAAATCATTGCGTAAGCTCGGGCCGGAGCGAGGAGCGCAGCCATGGCTGCAGAGCTCCTCAGGCTGCGCCTCCTGCAAGGTCATTCCTGCAGGAACACCGGCTCTCTCCTCCCTCATTTGCTGGATTCCAGCGGTTCCTGTCACTCTCAGACAGCTCAGGGTGTTCCTGGTGGAGTGGTGATGCCAGCATGGACGTGGTGCCAGTGCTGGCCCATGGAACAGCGCCCATCCATCCCTCCCAGTGATCCCAGTGCTCCAAAACCAGCTCCAAACTCCTGCTGGGATCACTCAGAAGGTGTGGTGGTCATCAGTGTGGTGGTCACCTCCCAGCCCTGCCACCCATTCCACGTTCAGCTCATTCCCAACACCCCTTTGCTGTTCCCACAGGAATCATTTATCAGGCAAAGGGGGTTGGTTTATTTTTAACCCTCTGGCTCTTTCCCCACAGCCCATCCCAGCCCCTGATCCCACTGCTCCTGCTGGGATTCCATCCCTGGATCCTGCTGGCTGTGACCCCCCAGCCTGGAGCCCTTCCCCAGGGATGGCCACGAGTGCAACAATTCCCAGTGGGAAGCTGCTGGGAGTGATGGCAGGGTGGTTTTACAGAGTTAAGCTGAGCCCAGAGCTTAGCAGCTCCTCTGTGATGTCAGCCAGGCTTAAGTGCTTGCTTGGTTGATGGGAAATGGGGATTTGAGCTTTCCCCAGCTGAGATTCCTCAAAATCAGCTTCCTCTGCCTGTTCCCAACCCAGGCATGAGCACAGCCCCTGGTTAAAGTGTCAGGGAAGGGAATCTCTTGACAAATTATAATTAAAAATATAATAAAAATATAAAAAAATATAAATCCCCCAGCTGATGGCTGGGGAATCTCATCTGCTGAGCCAGGAGAGGCAGATGAACATTCCCGTTTTTCCAGAGCTAAGGAAGGATCAGAGTCTCCACCAGCCGTGTTCTCCACAGGTCTGGCAGCAGCTTCCCAAGAGAGAAGGGATTTTGGGCACTTCTGGCCTCATTCCTAATTGTGGCCTCGGATTCCTCATCCCTGGAAGTGGCCCAGGCCAGGCTGGATGGGGCTTGGAGCAGCCTGGGACAGTGGAAGGTGTCCCGTGGCAGGGGTGGGACTGGATGAGCTTTAAGGTCCCTTCCCACCCATTCCACGATTCTGTGATTTTCCCTCATTATAAAAAGGATTTTCCAGTGCTTATCCCAAATGCTGTGCTGCATTTTGGGGCAGAGCCATGCCCGTGTTCCCATTTCCCTAAACAACACAGCAGTTCCAGAGAAGAACATGGAACAAGGATAGGAATCGATATTCCAGTGCTGCTCCAGGATGTCCTGGAAGGGGAGCACGGGGAGCTTTGGGAAGATAAGGCTGGCTGCATAAACCAGTGCCAGATGATTAATGAACCTTTGTCCTGGAGAGGGAGATAAAACCCCTGGAGCTGCTGCCCCCTGCTAACAGCTTTTCCATCACTTTGGGAATATTTTTCCTCATTCCAGAGATATCTGTCTTTATCCAAGGGCAGATGGAATTGGAAGTCTCCCCCCTTTCCTCTCACATCAGAGTTCCTCCCTCGGCTGCTTGTTGTGTTTCCTCACCTCTGCAGGCTCCAGAGTTGGGAGAAATCCACAGCAGTGACTGATATCCCACTTCTCCTCCTTCCCAAATTTCCAGCGGGGCATTTGATCTCCTGGCTGCCGCTGCTGATGGATCCCTGGCTGTTCCCAAGGGTGGAGGGAAAGGTGGATCCACACCAGAGCTTTGTCATTCCACAGAGTGATTTTCACCTGGAAAACAGAGGGAGAACGAGGCAGAGCACCCAGGGCACTCCCAGGGTTTTTAATCTGGGATGGAGTGGGAGAAGAATCTGGGATTTGGATGGGCACAGCTCTGGAGCCTTTGGAGCTTGGAAAATCCCTGGAGCCTGAAAAAACCTCTTCTCCTCCTTTTCCAGCTCAACTTTCTCCTCTCTTCCTTTCAATTTTGCCACAGCTGATCCAAGGAAATCCCTCACGACAGGGACAGGCTGGGATCACTCCCTCTGGGAATTCAGGAATTCTCCAAGGAGTCAGCTGGGCTGGAAGGTTGAGGACACTGAAAAGTCGGACTTGGGATGGTTTGGATGCTGAAACCTCCATTTTTCCATGGAATTCCCTTGGAATTCTTGTCGCACCGTCAGCACAATCCATGGCACTGTCCCTGTGAGGTGAAGCTGTTCACACAGAAACAAAAATTCCATTTTCTCTGTTTGGAACTTTTCCCCCAAATTTTTGGTTTCAGAGCAGGTTGTGTTTTGTAGCTTTATCCAACAACATTCCAGACAAACCTGTGGATGCTGGAAATGCCATTTCCCTCAGTTCTGGCAGATTTTACAGAGCCCAATGAGCCTCCCAGGAATGAGGAGCTCGATTTCCCTGTAAAATTTCAGCTGGAATCCGTAGGAACATTCTCTGCTGGAATGAGTGGTGTTACTTTCATCCCCATTAAATTCCTGGATTTCAGTGAGTTTACTCCAAATTTATTTCCAGGACAGGGCTTGGAGCAACCTGGGATGGTGGAAGGTGTCCCTGCCCATGGCAGGGGGTGGGATGGGATGATCCTTTCACCCTTCTTTTGGAGAAACCCCTGGAAAATGGGATAATTCCAAGAAATGGGATAGCATGATCCTTTCTCCCTTCTTTTAGAGAAAACCCCTGGAAAACGGGATAATTCCAGGAGATGGGATAGGATGATCCTTCCTCCCTTCTTTTAAAGAAAACCCCTGGAAAATGGGATAATTCCAAGAAATGGGATAGCATGATCCTTTCTCCCTTCTTTTAGAGAAAACCCCTGGAAAATGGGATAATTCCAGGAGATGGGATAGGATGATCCTTTCACCCTTCTTTCAGAGAAGACCTCTGGAAAATGGGATAATTCCAGGAGATGGGATAGGATGATCCTTTCTCCCTTCTTTCAGAGAAGCTCGGAGCGAGGCTGGGCTCAGCACGAGGCAGGACCAGAGCATCCCTTGAGCTGCTCCTGCTCCCGGAGGAAGAATCCATCCCTGGGAGGGCTCCAAGGACAGGGATCCACAGGGATCCACAGGGATGGCACTGCCCAGGTGGGGCCATCAGTGCCCAGGAGCAGCAGGAGGGGAGATTGGGATGGGACAGCCCCGCCCATCCCATTTTCCCACCTGGCAGCGGGATTGAAGCCTCCCATAAATTCTGGTTCCCTGGTAGGGGCAGATTTTGGCGAAGGTGCTGCAAGGAGCTGGTGTTTATTCCTCATTTTTGAGTTTTTTTACGGACAGTCAGTGAATTCAAGGATGATTTTCCCATTCCTGGCGGGCTGCAGAGGTCTTGGCGACCGCCTGGATTTTGGGGATGAGGGAATTTTGTTGCCTCTTGTGGAAACCTGGGAATCTTCCAGCGTTGTCCTTCCCTTTGTGAGAAGGAGCTCAGCAGGTTAGTGAGGTCTCTGCTCCCTCCGTGTCTCCAAACTGCCCCTGCTGGAGCTGAGGGGATTGGGATTTTCTGGACCTGAGGGGATTGGGATTTTCTGGGGTTTGAGGGGACGGGGGTTTGACTGGATTGGGATACTTGCCGCCACGTGCGGGGATTGTGCGGGTTGGGATTTTCCGGGGTGTGCGGGATTTGAA
>VWZS01001832.1:190-7690 GCA_013397075.1 Rhabdornis inornatus | reverse complement strand
ATTCCTTGGAGCATCCCAAACCCCGATTTCAGATATTTCACGGTGTTCCTTGTGCAACAGCTTTGCCACGGATGCTCCGGCAGGGAATTCCCTGGTGCTCAGCAGGGCCAGGGGGGCACGTTCCCCTCTGGGTGTGTTTGTGATCCTGGCAGGAGGTTTCTGGAACCCTCCAGCTGGGATCACAAAACCCAAATGCCACTAAAGTCCTTCCCTCGGTGTTCCCTGAGTGGCTGTGGAGCTTTGCTCAGGGATTCCCCCATGGATGCTCCGAGTCCAAAGGATTTGCAGCTCTGCCAGCCCTGAATGCTCAGAAATCAGCAGCTGTTCCCCAAAAAAAAAATCATGGATTTGTGATAAATGCAGGAACAGAGCGGGATTGGGCTCGTTTGCCAAGAGCTGGGGTTGTGGGTGAGCTCATGGGATGGGATGGCTTGGGTGGGAAGGGACCTTCCACTATCCCACGGAGCTCCAAGCTTGGAACATTTCCAGGGATGTGTCCCCTCACTTCAGAGCCAGGAAAAGCCAATGTTGGCTCCATGGATGGGAATTTATTGGGATTTTAGTGGCATTAGGATTTTGGAGCTGGTTGGCTCCAATGGATGGGGATTTATTGGGATTTTAGTGGCATTTGGATTTTGGAGCTCGTTGGCTCCATGGATGGGAATTTATTGGGATTTTAGTGGCATTTGGATTTTGGACCTTGTTGGTTCCAATGGATGGGGATTTATTGGGATTTTAGTGGCATTTGGATTTTGGAGCTTGTTCTTGCTGCTCTAATGAACCTGGTTGGTTCAGCCATCAGTGCCAATGGAAAGCACTGGAAATGACAATTATGGAATTCCAGAATCATTTAAATAGGAAAGATCATTTAGAAAGAAATTTAAGATCATTGAGGCCAAGCATGTCGTGAAGTTTTGAGTGTTTTAACTGTTAATTTTATTTTTTTTAAGCTGAGAAAATTAAAATTGTCTTTCCTGAAGGTTTTTCCAGAGTTCTGTGGTGTAAATGGGAGGTGTGACCATTCCTAATATTTGTACTCCCAAAAAATTCCCTGATTTGGTGCCTGAAGGAATCAACTGCTGAAGGAACCTGTCCATGTAACTTCCATGTGAAAGGATCCCTTCAAAACTGTTCCAGATTTTTCTTCCAAGCCTTTTATTAGTTAGAATCTATTATTTTTGGAGAATAAAAGAAGGCAGAATTAATAATAATAATAATTATTAATAATTCAAAATTATTTTTATTACTATCAGGAGTTCCTGGTGTAAAGAAAAATACAACCCCAAAATCTCTTAATCACTAAATCTAAGTGTTGACATCTTTAATGAGCTAATTATCTTTATTCCATTAGAAAATACCTTTATTTCAAATTTTAATTCGATTTTTAACTGAATAGTCGTATTTTACCAGAATATTAATTTTCCTTCTCTCTTTTTTCCAGGCAGGATTATTGACTGCACACTGTGGGAATTCACCTCCTGAACACCTGCACCAGGTACTGCATTTATTGAATTACATTTCTGTGCTGGTTTCCTGTCGAATGTCACTTCCAAAGGTTTTAATGTTGGAATATTTGTGCTGTGCTCGGATTTGAATTTTGCTTTTGGAGGTCCCTGTATTTTGCCCACTGGAATCTCAGATTTTAATTGCAGGAAGAGGTGATGAACTCTTGGAAACAGGGATATTGTGCAGAGTGAACTGAGATTTTTGGAGGGCTTGGAAAATCCAGGATCTTTATTCCAGTTGTTCCCAAAGCTCATGGTGAGGGCCCTTGGAAACAGAGATTTTGTTGTGCAGGGTGACTTGAGATCCTTGGAGGCCCTGGAAAACCTGGGAATTTTATTTCCAGTTGTTCCCAAACCTCATGGTGAGCGTCCTTGGAAACAAGGATTTTTTTTGTTCAGGGTGAATATTGGAAAATCCAAGATCTTTATTCCCAGTTCCTCTGGAATATGTGGTGAAGGCTCTTGAAAACAGAGATACGGTTGTGCAGAGTGACTTGAGGTTGGTGGAAGCCTTGGAAAACCTGGGAATTTCATTCCAGTTGTTCCCAGTTGTTGAGGGCACTTGAAAGCAGGGACATTGTGCAGAGTGAATNGATGGGATGGCTTGGGTGGGAAGGGACCTTCCACTATCCCACGGAGCTCCAAGCTTGGAACATTTCCAGGGATGTGTCCCCTCACTTCAGAGCCAGGAAAAGCCAATGTTGGCTCCATGGATGGGAATTTATTTGGATTTTGGACCTTGTTGGTTCCAATGGATGGGGATTTATTGGGATTTTAGTGGCATTTGGATTTTGGAGCTCGTTGGCTCCAATGGATGGGGATTTATTGGGATTTTAGTGGCATTTGGATTTTGGAGCTTGTTCTTGCTGCTCTAATGAACCTGGTTGGTTCAGCCATCAGTGCCAATGGAAAGCACTGGAAATGACAATTATGGAATTCCAGAATCATTTAAATAGGAAAGATCATTTAGAAAGAAATTTAAGATCATTGAGGCCAAGCATGTCGTGAAGTTTTGGGTGTTTAACTGTTAATTTTATTTTTTTTAAGCTGAGAAAATTAAAATTGTCTTTCCTGAAGGTTTTTCCAGAGTTCTGTGGTGTAAATGGGAGGTGTGACCATTCCTAATATTTGTACTCCCAAAAAATTCCCTGATTTGGTGCCTGAAGGAATCAACTGCTGAAGGAACCTGTCCATGTAACTTCCATGTGAAAGGATCCCTTCAAAACTGTTCCAGATTTTTCTTCCAAGCCTTTTATTAGTTAGAATGTATTATTTTTGGAGAATAAAAGAAGGCAGAATTAATAATAATAATAATTATTAATAATTCAAAATTATTTTTATTACTATCAGGAGTTCCTGGTGTAAAGAAAAATACAACCCCAAAATCTCTTAATCACTAAATCTAAGTGTTGACATCTTTAATGAGCTAATTATCTTTATTCCATTAGAAAATACCTTTATTTCAAATTTTAATTCGATTTTTAACTGAATAGTCGTATTTTACCAGAATATTAATTTTCCTTCTCTCTTTTTTCCAGGCAGGATTATTGACTGCACACTGTGGGAATTCACCTCCTGAACACCTGCACCAGGTACTGCATTTATTGAATTACATTTCTGTGCTGGTTTCCTGTCGAATGTCACTTCCAAAGGTTTTAATGTTGGAATATTTGTGCTGTGCTCGGATTTGAATTTTGCTTTTGGAGGTCCCTGTATTTTGCCCACTGGAATCTCAGATTTTAATTGCAGGAAGAGGTGATGAACTCTTGGAAACAGGGATATTGTGCAGAGTGAACTGAGATTTTTGGAGGGCTTGGAAAATCCAGGATCTTTATTCCAGTTGTTCCCAAAGCTCATAGTGAGGGCCCTTGGAAACAGAGATTTTGTTGTGCAGGGTGACTTGAGATCCTTGGAGGCCCTGGAAAACCTGGGAATTTTATTTCCAGTTGTTCCCAAAGCTCATAGTGAGGGCCCTTGGAAACAGAGATTTTGTTGTGCAGGGTGACTTGAGATCCTTGGAGGCCCTGGAAAACCTGGGAATTTTATTTCCAGTTGTTCCCAAACCTCATGGTGAGCGTCCTTGGAAACAAGGATTTTTTTTGTTCAGGGTGAATATTGGAAAATCCAAGATCTTTATTCCCAGTTCCTCTGGAATATGTGGTGAAGGCTCTTGAAAACAGAGATACGGTTGTGCAGAGTGACTTGAGGTTGGTGGAAGCCTTGGAAAACCTGGGAATTTCATTCCAGTTGTTCCCAGTTGTTGAGGGCACTTGAAAGCAGGGACATTGTGCAGAGTGAATTGAGGTTCATGGAGGCCCTGGAAAACCTGGGAATTTCATTCCAGTTGTTCCCAGTTGTTGAGGGCCCTTGAAAGCAGGGACATTGTGCAGAGTGAATTTGAGGTTCATGGAGCACTGGAAAATCCAGGATCTTTATCCTCAGTTGCTCCTGGAACATGTGGTGAAGGCTCTTGGAAACAGAAATAGTGTTGTGCAGAGTGAATTGAGGGGCTCATGGAGGCCCTGGAAAATCCAGGATCTTTATTCCAGTTGTTCCTGAATTTTGGTGAGGGCCCTTGGAAACAGGGATATCGTTGTATGGTGTGGATTGAGGGGTTCATGGAGGCCTCTTGAAAGCCAGGATCTTTATTCCAGTTGTTCCCAGTTGTTGAGGGCGCTTGAAAGCAGGGACATTGTGCAGAGTGAATTGAGGGGTTCATGGATGCCCTGGAAAACCCAGGATCTTTATTCCAGTTGTTGAGGGCCCTTGAAAGCAGGGACATTGTGCAGAGCCCATGAATTGATGTCCATGGATGCCCTGGAAAATCCAGGATCTTTGTCCCGGAGCGCGTGGCGAGGCCGGATGAGCACCTGGGCGTCTCCGGCGCGCTCTCTCCCCGTGCCTGTGTAACTCAATCCCCTTCCAGCTGTTCCTGATCCCAGATGGAGCCTGTCAGGATGAGCAGCCCCATGTGTGACCCGAGCCATCCCCGTGGCTCCATGTCTGAAATCCTTCCATGCTCCTGTCAGCCCGAGCCCCCCGCCTGCTCCATCACCTCCCAGCTCCGGCGTGTGCCGGCGCCCCAGGCAAACTGGGAAGCGCTCGACCAATTTCTGGGATGGCTTTCAGATGGGATTTTATTGGTTTATGAATTGTTACCTCTGTTTCCTCTCCTAAGCGAGGCTGCAGAAGTATGAGAGGGGGGATCAAGGCCAATTCTCCCTCTTTCCCAACACGGGGAAGCCGATCCCGTGCATCGGCCGCGCTGCCGTCACGTGCTCGCCCTCGGCGGATATTTTCCAATCCCAACCCCGCTGCTGTGCTTCGCTGGTGTTTTTTGCTCCTTTGTTTATTCCCCAGCCGCTCGGGATGAGCGCAGAATCCCGCTGGCAGGAACATTTGTGGGAAATCACATCACGCCGCACGTTTGCGCGAGGCCAAATCCGCCCGAGAGCCCCCGGCGAGCGCGAGCGCGGCCACGGAGCAGATTCTGTTCCCATTACTCACCAGAGAGGCTCGCTGGGTGTTTGTAGCTGCGGGGTGGGCAAGAAAGTTGGGAAGAGTCGGGATTTGTCGGAGCCTTTGATGGTTGGGGCTGCGTGGGGATGAAAGCAGCAGGCCTGGGTTGAGTAATGGGGTGGCACTGGTGGCCCTGACTCGTGGCAACTAAATTCTCCCTGGGGCAACTAAATTCTCCCTGGGGCAACTCACTCGCTTCTCCCTGGAGCAACCCATTTCTCCCTGGACTAACCCATTTCTCCCTGGATTAACCCATTTCTCTGTGTGGACTAACCCATTTCTCCCTGGACTAACCCATTTCTCCCTGGACTAACCCATTTCTCCCTGGATTAACCCATTTCTCCCTGGACTAACCCATTTCTCTGTGTGGAGCAACCCATTTCTCCCTGGACTGACCCATTTCTCCCTGGATTAACCCATTTCTCTCTCTGGTGGCTCGGGTTTGCCTGCTCAGCTCCTCAGAGTTGCTGGAATGCTCCAAGTCAGTTTTTATGGATTGTTATGACTCGGCCTAAGAGCCGGGATTGCCGTACGGGAAACGTGAGGGCTTTATTTAGCAATTCCCACTGAATGCCTGTGCTCCTGGGTGATGCTTGGTCCCAAATTCTCTGCTCCCACTGCACTGCACTGATGGATAATTCTGTGTTTTCCTGCTTCTCTCCTTGGAAAATCCTGGGAAAAGCAGCCTCGGTGCTCAGGTTGGACTTCCCAGCTGAGTAAAGCCTGCCTTGGTGGCTCTGTTTTCCTGCAGGGTGGGGAGGAAGCCCCATTAAACTGTTCCAGTTGTGGTTCTGGAGACAAATGTGGGCTCTGGTGGACGCTTTTTAAATGGAGGTCAAGCAAAAGTTGCCTCATCCTTGAAGGATTTGCTTGACAAAGGTGGCTGGAATAAAGCCGGGTGTTTTTTCCGGAGGGCTGGCCGTGTATCTGAGGAGAACAATTCGTGTTTTACGGGCTGAAGCCACACCAAAGGGATCCAAAACTGGCTGAGACATCTGAAATAAAAATATTCCTCATCAGGGAGCTTGGTGCTTGGGCTCTGTGAGCTCAGCTCGCTCTTGTTCCATCCCCTCATCAGTGACCCTGATAAAATTCCCGATAAAATTCCTGCTGCTGGAGCTCTGCACGGCTCAGCTTGGCTGGGAAGTGCAGGGTGCAGATCCAGCAGCTCTGCCCTGTGCTCTGGGAGCTCTGGGAAGCTCAGCCCGTGGAAATGAAATGAGTTTGGATGCAGCTGGAGCTGGGATTGAGGCAGGGGATGCTTCCAGTGGCATTGCCAAGGGAATAAAAGCTTTGGGAAGGGCAGGGAAAGGTCAGTGGGGTGCTGGGATGGGTCTGAAATGAAGCCTCGTGTCCCTCCCCAAACCATGGGGGATTGCTCCTATTTTCCTTTCCCAAAGGATGTCAAAGAGTGGAAGTTAGTACGAAAAAAAGGCTAAAAAAACGAGAGCAAGAGATTGAAAAACTCTTAATCCGCTGCATTTCTGAAGAAAAAAACTAAAATGTATGGAGTGGCTTGGTATTTATGCACTTGGGATTGTTTTGAGAGAGAAAACTTTGGAAATAAAAGGATAAGATAAAGTGAGAATCCCAGCTGGAAGCTGAACCCAGCACGTTCTGCCTTGGCCCCAGTGCTGTGATGGCCACAGAGGATTTGCTGTCCCCTGCTGCTCCTCAAACCAGGCCTGCGTGGGAGGCTGCTCAGCCAGGACACCAATTTTGGGATTTTCTGTAGTTTTGGGGATTTTTGGGGTGGTGCAGATGAGTTCCCGGTCCCTTCAGGACTCGCAGCCTCGTGAAGAAATGCTCTTGAAAATCCTCTTGTATTATTTCAGACACTTGAAAATCCTCTGGTACTCCAGAGGAAGGGATTTGTTGTTCCTGGAGATTTACAGGAGATTGAGACTGGAGCCTCAGGAAGGTCCTTGGTGGCTGCAGGGTCCCACCACGAGGTGCTGGCTCCTGTGTCCCTGAGTGTTCCTCCGGGGAGTGAAGCTCTTGGAGCTGAGGATGCTCGTTATTCTAACGAGCTTTCTCTCATTAAACATCACAAAATAATGCTTAGAGGGCAGACTGGCCAAGGAAAGCAGCTGGATGTTTTTAGGTGTCTTTGTATTACGAATTTTTGGAGTTGAGGGTGGTTTGGTGCCCTGCTCTGGGAGCTCTGAAATGAGCAGTGGATTTTAAAGAAAAGGAAATTCTGTCTCTCCTTTTCCTTCTTTTCCTTTCAGTCTGATTTATCTCCGTTCCACTTGTCATGTTCAGAGTTCCATCTGAGACAGGGGGTGGTGATAAATCCCCCCCTTAAACCCCATTTATTCACTTCCCAAAAGAAATCAGCTGGGGAAAGCAAATAATTGTGTAGCAAAACCTGGGGAAAAATAAAATATTTCCAGGTCAGGTGTGTGACTGGTGATCAGTGGCTGAGGGGTTCCCAAGGATGTCCTGGAAAACCAAAAAAAAAAAAAAAAAAACC
>VWZS01001831.1:671517-801771 GCA_013397075.1 Rhabdornis inornatus | reverse complement strand
ATTGTGCTCATTTATAACACTGACCACTCTAATGTCAGCACATTCCCCGTGCCTCCGTGAGGATTTGGTCAAGGAGATATGCTCAGAGAAGCTGTGGATGCCCCATTCCTGGAGGAAGAGCTCAGGGGCAGGTTGGAAGGGGCTCTGAGCCTGGTCTAGTGAAAGGTGTCCCTGCCCATGGCCGAGGGGCTGGGTCTAGATGATCTTTAAGGTCCCTTCCAGCCCAACCATTCTGTGATTCTGTGCTGTTGCATCTCCTGGTTGTGGAAGGTTGTAAGTATACACTGTAAAGTGTATTCGCCTACAGCAATGACAATTTTCATGCTGCAGCACCAGCCATCCCCCGGACCCGCCCTTGCACTGCCCAGCCGCTGCCGGACTGGGATTGGGGTTCCGTGAGCTCTGCCAATGCCACTGCGGGAGCACTCTGGGCAAGCGCTCCAGTGGAAGCAGCGAAACCAGCACATTCCAGCACTGGGTTCTGTTGGCACAGGCCATCCCAGACCAATCTGTTTCCTTAATTCCACAGTAGACAGCCATTTAAAAGGTTAGCTCGCAGCAGGTAGGGAGAAAAGCATCGTTTCCACCATAAAAATGCCACGCAAGCTGCAGCTTGGGCCGTGGGGGACAATGTGAATTTGTGGCACATAGCTTTGCCCCACAATTGCTGAGCTCTTCAAAAACTATCCGAGTCCTCGTTTTGCTTTATGGCCTTTTTGGGACATCCGGCAGCGGGAGGAGGAGAGGGAGAAGGAAAGGAGAGGCAGCCCGGTGTGACTGCGGACAAGAGCAGTGGCAGCTGGGGCGGTGATCCCCTGGAAGCCGCCAGCCCCGGAGCCGGCCGTGCCTGGGCAGGACAGGGTTAAGCGAGCGGGGCTGGGCAGGAACAGGAGCTCGGCCCCCAGCAGGAGCCATGAGCTTCCGGCTCTTCCAGCTGCCGCGGGATCGAGCTGGAAAAGGCACGGCGTCAGAAAGAAACCAGCCTTGGTTAGTGCTTTGGTCGTTGTTCAGGTAATTAGTCTTCTTCTTTAGAGCTCTAAAGTTAGTAGGAGGAATTGATCCTGGATAATGCAGGCTGTTAACTTTTAATTGAAAACTCAGCTAGGAAAAGTTACGTAGGTTTATTTTGCTGTGATTTGGTTAAGTCCAAGGTGATACAGCTGTGCCAGCCAACAAATCTGCGAGTAAGATCCACAGGTGAAATAAGGCCAGCTTCAATTAGCACTGAAGTTAATCCTTCTTATTTGCCGCATTGTCTCAATCTAAGTCATATTTTCAAAGATTTCTCTGCAATGCCAGGACCAGAACTTAGTACGTTTACCTTGCATCGATGATTTACACATGATTATGACTGTTAACCTACATGGAGGCATATATTCTTATGTAAATACAAAAGGAGAAGCGGCAACTTGAAAAAAAGGTTTTTTTTAAAAAAAGGAGCTTAGTGGGACTACTTAGATTATACTAGTCCAAAGCCAAAATTGTCATATCCTTGACAGGTGTTACATTTAGCACATTGGACAAGACATCTGATAACTGAATAATTATGTTCAGGAGCAGAGCGTTGCGTCTGTTGAAACTGATTCCCTTGATGTCTGGCCAGTCAAATTTGGCTTACAGATTTATTCATCCGGTTATTGCTTCTCACGGACGTCACTGTCACACAAGTGTGATTTACAAACAGAGTTACAGGACATGTGCACATAGTGCTGGAAGACGAGCAATAACTGCTGGGACCAAGGTTGGTATCTGGAGAGCCCCCTTCATTCTGTGAGCTTCCTTTAAGTGTTTTCGGTTTCCTGTTGTCAGTGTGATTTTTTAACATTGTACCTGGGACGAGCAGAACACCAGTTGTTGGACCAGCGCTGCAGGCGATGCATGGGTCACGTATGCATCAAACACGGCTGGAATGGTGGTGGGCTCAGCATGTCCACACTCATGAAAAGATCCATCAACATGCCACAAGCCTGTTTCTAGTGCACCAGCGGGTTTGTTCATTGCTAGAGGCTTCCTCATGGGTCACCTTTCTGCTTGTGAAGTGTAGGAAGTGCTTTCAAAGTGAAAACAAGTCTGGTTCTGCCTGTCATGTGTGAAGGATTGTAATGGGGTAGGAGGTGGTGAAGAAAGCAAATGGAGTGATACAATGCTGCCTTACTGTCATCTGCCAATCACTTGATCATGTCTGGTGCCTAGTTTTCCTTGCTTAACAGCATAAGGTTTAGCTGCCATCCAGGATTACCAGGTTCTGTTCGTTAATGAAGCTGGACAACTCCATCACAATGTCACATCAACTCCTCTTTTATTCTATGCATCATTCCTTCTGGAACACAAATCTAGTTCATCCTAGTAATGTTGTGTGATACTCTTAAGAAATGCAGACTACACCTGGGGAAATTTGCACACTTTTGACAACTACATGGGGCTGACAACTTCAGCTTGCAAAAGAAAAGATGAGATATATTTAAAAACGTTATCTTCCTTTGCAATTTGGTTGCACTGTTCATCTCGTTCCTTTGTTTGCTGCTGTTGTGAACCAGACAGTATAATCAGAGACATTGTGGTGACCTGCAGACCTGTCCTAGCATGCAGGCCTCTTCAAGCCCATGTACAGCAGCAGACTGAAACTGAGGCAGAAATGCACATCAAGGCCAGGAGAAGCCAACAGTACTGGTGCCGGGATTGTAACTATAGACGTGGTTGGGATAAGTCTGAGTTTGCTCAGGACAAGGGTAAATATGGTTGACAAAAACTTCCAATCTGCACTGATGCCTTTTTGTCACAGGTGTGAGTTCTGATTACTCACAGAAGGCTTTTGTGGGAGGAGTGAAGCAGCAGGACACAGCTGGCCAGCACTGTGTGCCCAGAGTATATCAGCATACTGCTGTGGAAAAATTGTTCTGATTCAGGTAGCACAACATGAGGTTTCCTGGACGCAAGTCTAGAACATAGAATGTGATGGAGACCAAAAGTCAGTGGAGCACAGCAAAAAGAACTGTAGGAAAATAGACAGCTCTTGTTAAGATATGCAGGAAATCTTCAAATACCATTTTTGCCAATAGGAACTTTAATTAGGTGTTTGATTGCATGTGGAGCCCCTATCTTATTGCAGAGTGCATTTGCAGGAGTGTTGTAGAGAGGACTGGACTCAAAACTCTCAGGGCAGAGGAAAGTTGTAGCGTGAAGGACTGTGTTATCCGTGGTGTCACCTCTAGTGCTCTTCCTCACTGGTTCGGCATATAGGCATGGGTGTGCTAAATTTTGCATGAGGTAAGTTCAGGTACAGATCTGAATGTTTAAAACACTGAAGGCAAGCAGTCTGACAGCTATCCAAGGGTGGCCCTTCATCGAGTAAATTTGTTAGACCTAAACCATCCCTGACAGATGTTTGTCAGACCATCTGGGCCTCAGTGCCGCCCTACATTGCCTGTGGCTTCACGAACTGTAACCAACAGGCAAAAAACTTTGAATAAATTTCTAGCAGCCTCTGTTTCATAGCACTGTTCATTGAAAGGTGTTGGTGAGTAAGCTACCAGAAAAGTTACTAGTTTTGTATGAAATCAATATTGATTCAGGACTAAAATGAAACTCTTTGAGAAGAACAACTTGTAGGACTGGATTTGGATATGCGAGTGTGGATATTCCTTAGTGTTATAGTCTAAATTATCACTTGGTAAAAGTACTTGGAAGTTGTCTGACATACCACACTAGTACCAAGTGACTGTGGATTAAAAGCACTATTGAGTTCCATCAGCTTCCTGATCTACACATGTGAACTTAAATGATAACTATTAAAGAAACACCACTGCTCCTTTCAGGGTGTTCTCCTTAACAAAGTAGCATTTCTTCTATTCCCCTGTTGCAGGTCATGGCAGAAGGAGAGTTGCCAGCTGTTTTGATCCTGGATGTAGGAGGAACTCATGGTGTGCTAGAAGACCTTGCAGCACTTTTGAAGAAACACTTTCACCTTATCACCATGAAGGAATTTCTTGGAAACAAAGAAGAAATGAGCAAAAAAATCCAATCTGTTTTTGTGTTTGAGTGCAGGCCAACTATTGACCGTGAGCTTCTAGAAAGCCTGCCTAATTTAAAGGTAATTGGAAACTCCGGGGTTGGAGTGGATCACTTAGACTTGAAAATGATCTCGAGCTTTGGTGTAAAAGTGACTAACACCCCACATGCCGTGGCGGACCCAACAGCAGACATAGGAATGGCCTTGATGCTGGCCTCTGCCAGAAGACTAGTGGAAGGTAATGCTTTAAATTTTCTTGGTCCTCGCTACCTCTTTGGCATACCTCACTATTGCTGTGATAGAGATGATCTTTCTGAATTAGTATTTGGGATGCTTTTACAGGGAAAATTTTTCAGAGGCATCTACTTCTCTCTCCTATGTCTCATTTCTTTTTAGGGTAACAGTGACAAGAGTAAGGCTTTTGTCTGAATTTTTCACTTGAAAGTCTTGTGATATCCTGTTTGGAATAATATCTGGGGCTTAGTTCTTCTCTGGCTGTTCGCTGGGTGGGTTGTTCATAGCTGTGTGTGTCCAAACTGAATGTCACCACCTTCCATTTCCCCTCAAAAGAAGCATTAGGAGCAACAGGAAGATACAAAGCATTAGTGGTGACATCTCCAACTCCAGACCAGTAATTAGTATAAATTCTTCTTTTTCCTGCCTCTGTGATTGGTTTGTCTAAACCAGTGAGTTGTATTTCCTGAAGAGCATCAGCATTATTTTTGAAATAGATGGTAATCCTCTTGACAAAGCTGTTACGAGTTCTACCACTAGCATTAGTTTGTGTCTCTAAAAGCAGGTTCTTTTCCCCACTTCCTTGCTACGAAATGCCTTTCTGGGGAAGAAAGGTGTCAGTAGAGGCTTTCACAAGAAGCCGCCTCTGTCTTCTGGGACTCATGGCCGTTTTGTCACTGCTGCTCCACCCCTGAGCATGAAATAACATCTCTCCCCATGATGTTTTCTCACTATTGCATCTTTTTGAACCTCAAGTTCTTTTTATAAAAGCTCACAGAGATCCCTGGCTGATCTGGAATTTGAAATCTTCACCCCTGCTCAAGCAGTGAGGCTGCTTTGGGTTGTGGTCCAGGTGACATATGGAGAGATTTACGCCAGCTTAAAAAAAAAAGTTAAGTCAATGCTTTCAAGATGGTTTCAAAGAGGCTATTTTTGAACTTCCAGGAAAACATACCAGCTGTGGAAGAGTTAATTCCCCAAGGAGTCATTCCTCCCAGCTCAGTACTCAGCCAGGATCCCACTGTGTTACTGGCTTCAGGCCTGGGTGCAGGAATTGCCGTGGGTGCATCCAGCCCCTTATATAAACAGGTCAAAATCAACAGAGATGTTTTGTAAAGGGTGCTCCAGAACCCCACTGCTGTGATGATGATAAACCTTTTCCTTCCCCCAGGCCTGTGTTTATGGCTGATTTGTACCCATTCAACATGTATTTACACGCAGGCTGCCAGATTGCAGTGTCTCCAGGCACAAAGCACTTCGCTGTTGACTGGCTGGGAGTGGAAATAACTGGGGCCACGCTTGGGATCATTGGGATGGGCAGCATTGGATACAAAGTGGCTCAGAGAGCCAGAGCCTTCAACATGAGGATCCTGTACCATAACAGAAACCGGAGGTAAAGTCATCTGGTTTCTGCGTTTAATTGCATTTAATCCAGGAGGCAATCACACGGAAGCCACAGTTCTGCTCTGTCCCCAGCCTTCCTATGCACTTGTGGCAGTTGTAAGCAGTGTGACAAGCACCATTGTGCCACCACTTCCTCACTTTAGCTCCCTCCTGCTCCCTTCAGGAAGCAGTTCCCCCTGCCCTGGTTAGCCACTACCAGTTTGAAACAAGGGCTGTGTAAGCATTCAGGAGATGTTGTCCAAGCAAACCAGGCCTTGTGCCCTTATGGTGTCCCCTGTCCTGTCAGACTCTGCTTCAGGCTTCTGGCAGCATCTCCCAGCCAGTCTCCTTAGCCTAGCCAGATCACTCATCACACTGGCACCAATGACAAAGGTCTTAATTTCTCATGGATTTGTAGTTCCCTTTTTTCACACTTCATTTCTTTTCAACCACAAGTCCTAACTGGCATGTCAGGCAAGGAAAGGCTCCACAGGACTTGGCATAGACACAGGAGAGGAGAGTGGGGTCTGACTGCATCCCCAGCCTGTGTGCTTTGCTTTCTCACGTACATCACGCCTCCAGTCCCACTACTCCTGTAGCCTCTTGCTCCCTCTAGCCCACATCCTTTCTTGTATCCATTGCACCATCTGTGCCTATCAATGACTTATCTTTTACGTTGGTATCAAACCTCTCAGTTTCTTTGCTTTCTGGAACTCTCCTAGGGCAGATTGATTGTTAAACTCAGTAAAAAATAGTTGTGTCAATCTGGGGATGTGTACGTTTTTCCTTCAGACGAAAGGAGGAGGAAGAGGCTGTTGGTGCCCACTACTGTGCAAAGATGAAAGACTTGCTGCAGCAATCTGACTTTGTTATGTTGGTTGTGAACCTGACTCCTGAGACTCACAAACTGATTGGGAAAAAGGAGCTGGGGCTGATGAAACCAACAGCTACTCTTATAAACATCAGCCGAGGTAGGTGAATCTGAAATCACTGTTGATGGTTCCACACTTAAGGTTGTGCTTTCTTTGATTGTGTTGACGTTCCCCTCTCCAACCTTGGTCTGTGACATCCCTCCGTTGTTTGAGTCATGAAGTAGCTGACAGTCTACAAATGGGTGACTTATGTGGATCATAGGCTATGTCTTCAAAGGTCCTATGGAAAATAGGGATGCTCAGCAGATGGTTGGTTCTCTTTAACCTTATTCTAGAGACAGTGGGTTTTAGTGGAAATAACTGGAGGTTTATTATCAGCAAGGGGAGAACAGGGTACAAGGGGAATCATTAACATTTGGAACAGCAGTGTAGAAAGGAAGCCTCACATAGGATGACAGATCTGTTGGCACTGAGTAAGCATATGAGAGAGATTATCGTTTCAGTAAACAAAGCAGAGATTAAATTATTTGTCTATAATAATACAGGAAGTGTCAAAATAATACAGGAAGTGTCAAAATAATACAGGAAGTGTCAAAATGAGGACTGAAACTGGTCTCGTCCCAGGAAAAACTTATGCAGTGGACCATAATCATCCTATAGTTAAAGATTAATAAAGAAAATTTTTGGTTTGTTTGGTTAATGATTATTAAAAAGGCATTCTATTTTCAAACAAGATGAAGAGCCTCTAGTTTTTCTCACTTGACCCTGGAGACCTTCCCCTCCCCCTCATAGGTAAAAATGTGTTCATTAACACATCAGGATATCAAGATTTCATTTCAATGCAGGTGCAGTTATTGATCAAGGTGCATTGGTAGAAGCTCTCCAGAATAAGGTTATTAGGGCTGCAGCTCTGGACGTGACATATCCTGAGCCTCTGCCAAGGTAAAGAAGCTTGTTTCCCTTTCTGTTAATCTGAAATGTTTTAAGCTGTGTTCAAAGTGTGCTCATAATTTTGATCTCCACAGGGAGACTCATTGTGTAAGGGCAAAACCTCAGCCTGTCCTGCACAATCATAAATAAACAACAAGTTATTCCCTTTTCCCACCTCTGTTGGTTTTTTGCCAGCCTGACTCTTGGGCCAGGCAATGAGCGAGATGGATGGAGAGGAAGAACAAATGTGTAAGCAAGTGTCCCAGAGCTTTGTGCTCGTTCTGTGCTTTGGTGTGAACGTGCCATTGCTGTTTCCTGAGGTTCAGTTCTTCACAATTAGCACGGGATAGCAGCAGAGTAAGTTCCCTATGTAATACATTCTGTTATTTCTGTTTCTTCCAGAGATCATCCTTTATTAAACCTGAATAACGTCATCATAACCCCGCACATTGGAACCGCAACAGTCCAAGCCATCCGTATGATGGCAGAAGAAGCAATAGCAAATATACTGGCTGTTCTCAATGACCAGCCCATTCCAAGTGAAGTGTTTCCCAAATGATGAGTGCCAGATGATGCCACTGAATCTCCTGTATATGAGAAGGCACTGTTTCTTACCACTTTTAAGCTGAAAAAAAAGCGCAACCTGTTCCTGCACTGCTCATCATGATGCTGCAGAAGTGTCAGACTTGATCTGTTCTGTTACTCACAGTTCCAAAAAATAATCTGAAGCTAATAAAAGAGATTTGTTTGAATATTTCAGCTGAGCAGTTATGCATTTTGATATCTTCAGTCTATTTCAGTGAATACCAATGTTCTGTTCCTAGTTCTTGTTGCTACATAATGATAAGCAAGGACAGTACACCCAACACTCTCAAATCTATTGAAGATGCATGAGCATTGATTCCCTGCAGAAATTTGACTGTAAACACTTTACAGCCAATATTCCAATATTCTATTTTTATCTGAAAACACTGAAGAAATGTTCTTTGAAGTAATCATGTGCCTAAGGTTTTCAAGAGCCCTGCTTCATCTGCATGTTAAAGCAAAGCCAGTTGTTGAAAAAGTGTCTTTATTTTTCATGGGGGCATCCTTTGAAAACCAGAGTACATTCCAAGAGATTTAGTTCCTCCATGCAGACAAAAATTATGCTCTTATCTTGATTGGCCATGAAAGAAAGGTAGAATTACCATTAAAATCACATGGTTGAGGGCATAACCTAAAGCAAAATTAGTGATCAGTCCTGACTTGCAGCTCAGGGCCAAGCTTTTTCTTACGTTCTCTTCCCTATTGGCAATCAACAAATTCAGAAAACTGAATAGAGTGGTTGTCACCTCCATAAAGTCAGGAAGACTTTCCATTTTTTTGCAACATTGTCAGGCTCCCTGAAGGGATGGTAAAATGAAGTTCTAGCACAGGAAGTGTAGACAGGCCAAGAGTTAGACATTCTGTTGGAAATAGTGAAATAATACTAACAAAGCAACAGGATTGCTGTAGGATTGCTATTCCAAGATCTTCAGCCCTTGAACACTCTCCCCACAGCTCTCCCCAAAATTGCTATAGAAAATAAAAGGAATCAAAGGTAGCTATAAATTGTCTGTTCAAAAAAAAACAAAATAACTGTCAATTTACAGGCCCTCTCAGGACTAAAAGCAGATGGTCAAGGATTCTGGGGAAAAAAAAAAACAAAACAAAAAACCCCCAATTTAGAGTGCATATGTCCTTCTTGGAAAACACTTGCATAAGCATATATTATTTTGTTACTTTGGTAATTTACAATAGGCTCAGAAAAAGGTTCTGTAGTCACTGGGGTCTCATCAGGACAGATGGCTGCAAAAATCTCTGCAATGAAGCATTTAAAAATTAACCTGGTAACTCAAAGTTCATGATGAAGCTGTTCAATTTATTTTCATGACGTAGATTTGGTCCAACATTTTTCTAAACTACTTAGACAAGGTACTTTGTGATTTCAGGGTAGCAAATGAGATTTATTGCACTATTTACTGCAGACTACTGATGATCTGAAACTTAAGTAATTAAGAAGTGTTGTGTTATGAGCATGGTAGCAGTAATATGAAATCTTAGATCATGAGGACAGAACTTGTTCAACTGATTATGTGAATACCTCTGGGGTGGGGGCACCTGTGTGTATGACTGTAATTGGTAGCTTACTTAAAAGAGCTGCTTGCTTGTCTTGTTTTCTTATCTTCCTGTGTGGTTTATAGAATCTCTTGACATAAATGTCATGAAACAGGATATGGCAGTGATTATTCTTTAAAATGTCTGGAAATAATAATATGTATTTTTCTGACACTTTGTGTCTTTCTTCTTTGTGCAGATCATGGAAGGAGGAGAACTACCTTGGCTTTTGGTAAATGAAATTGGTGGCATACGCGGGATACTGCATAGCCATGTGCCATTCCTGAAAAAACATTTCCACCTCATCACCATGAAGGAATTTCTTGAAAACAGAAAGGATGTTGGTAAAAAGGTCCAAGCAATCTATTTGTGGTGGCACAAACCAGTCATTGACAAAGAGCTCCTCCAAAGCCTGCCAAACTTGAAAGTGATTGCGAATTCTGGAGTGGGGATGGATCACCTGGATCTGAATCTTGTAGCTAGTTTTGGTGTGAAGATGGCTAATGCTCCACGTGCTGTTTCCAGCACCACAGCAGATACTGGGATGGCTTTGCTGCTAGCATCTGCTAGAAGATTAGTGGAAGGTAACATCTCAATTCTTTGTGGCTTCTAAAAATCATACAAGATTTACCTGCCATTAATTTGATTTTTCTTAGAGTTACCTGTGGTGCACACGGTTTTACAATAAAAAATGTGAAAATGTATGTATGTTGGCTTGGCAAACAGAATAATAGGTATTTTCATTTATTTTATGTATTATAGGTATACTTAAATTATTACGTTATATATAGACATACATAGCCTGTATTTCAACAAGGTATAAATAAAATGTGATGGTGTTACAGTGCTATGACCAAAAGTGGAGGATGCCAAAGATCAGATGATCACTGAAGTCACGGGGTAGCAGAAGAAATTTGTGTGGGAGGCAACAATGGAGCAGAACAAGGTTATATAGAATCATGGAAGATCCTGAGTTGGAAGGGACCCACAAGGCTGATAGAGGCATGGGCGTATTCTTGGAGGCTGAAATGCAGAATTGGGGCATTTAAGGGGCATTAGAGAGTGATGAAGCAGCCTACTCCTGGTTTTGTTAATAGCATCCTTTCTAGTTTCATCAACAATTTTTCTTGCTATTTTGCCAAATAGACCTAACCTTTGCTTGGTTAGAATGCCTCCTTCTTCAGGGAAAAATCCTTCAGATTTATCCTTTTATATCTACCTGACTTTGACTTGCCCTCTTTACCAAAGGATTCACAGAAACTCAAAGGGGATTTGTGTCCCTCTAAGTCTGTTTCTATCTCACAAAAGGGAGACAGATTAAAAGGAAGATTAATTTCTTGTTCCCATCCACTTAAACTATCCCTCGTGGCATTTCGGATAGCTCTGTCCTGACATGACTGAGTTTTTTCCTGTGTCATTTTTTGCATCCTTCCACAATATTCTGCTTGTGTTTTAGAAAAGCTGGCAATACCAGAAGACTGAAATATCAAAAGGCTGTCACCTTGTTAGCAGCGCTAACACTGTGTATATAACTGTATTTTATGTGTTGTAGAGCTTAGAGCTATCCAGAATTGTGCAGGTTTAACAAAAGGTTATTACAGAAACTACCAAGTTGTGATTTTAAAAAGTCACACTTTTCTTTCCAAGGAGAGTGGCAGACGTGAAGAGGAAACACAATATCTGGTGTTGTTCTCCACGTGGCATCTTCAAACTCTGCATTGTTATTGGCAATAATTATTTTGATTGTTGATGAGGAACAGGGCAATGTTTTCATGAGTCTAAAGCAGTAAAAAAATTTTGGAGAGATTTTATCAAAGGGCTTTTTGTAGTATGGTGAAAATAAATTGGAATATCATATATATATGTAACAGGGAAAGATGATACATTAGGGAATTACCTAGGACATTACAAAATCATGTGTTTGTAACCATTAGAAGTGTGCTATAGTAGCACAACAAGTCCAGACTCTTTTGCCTTGTTCCTCCTTGTTGGACCCCAATGATTTCTCATATTTATGTGTTTTTCTTGCAGTCCATAACATTTCAATTTCTCCAAGTATGGAGTACTGTGAAGCTGATATTCTGGGAGTTAAAGTTGCTGGAGCTACTCTGGGAATCATTGGCATGGGCAGCATTGGGTATAAGATTGCTCTGAGAGCAAAAGCATTTGAAATGAACATTTTGTACCACTACAGGACACGGAGATAAAGATATGTCTTGACCCTAATTGCAGCAGAAACTCTTCCAGACAGTCAGTATTTTCTTTTCAATGAATTATGTCAGAAATATAGCAAGAAATGAGGGAACAGGGCCGAGGTTAAAACAAAAAGAAAAAAAAAAAAAAGAATGGTTGCCTGGAATCAGTCCTGTAAAGAGTTACTCAGTGATTAAACACTTGGAAACTTAATTTAGGTTTTATGTTAGAAATTTCAAGGTTTCCTGCAGAAAAATGGAAATCAAGCTTATACTTTTTTATTCTTATCACATTGTACTATAGTGACAACATAACTCTATTTGTTGTTCATTTTTCCCTCATATTTTTAAATTCAGGAGGGATATTTTTGAAACAGTGGCTGGAAACTAGGAAGCATATACATGGCACAATATGATTGAAAGCTGTTCTTAAGAAAATCTTGTTTCTTCTCAAGCCAGTAGGAATTTTAGCAAGTATTTAACTGGATTTCACCCTATATTTCTCGTCCCTCCTAGCCTGTGTATCTGGGAATCTGAACCTTGTTAAACATTCAGCACAGGGGCTCTTCAATTTAAAGTGAGCAAGACCCCCATGAGCAACTCAAGGTCTTTGCAATCAGGCAAGGTGCAGATCATGAGCAGAACAAATATTTACTGCTATAATCTATGACCTACCCTGGGAGAACTTGACTCCTCTGTTACTGAAGGGAGAAGCTGCAGTGCTAGGATGTGGCATTCAGGACTTTCAGGGATTTTCCCCCTGAACAGACTGCAGGAGGAGGGTCACTGCTTTAGCTAGCCGTAGGCAAATCACAAGGGTGAATGAGGCCAGGAATTTTTAGCCATGCTTGGTATCCCTGTTTCTTCAGAAAAACAGCTGAGCAAACTCACATTTAAAAAAAGTACTCCTTAAGATCTTTCAGAATTTCTTCAGAAACCACCAAAAAATATTTAAAAGGCACTAATCCCTTTATTCTTTTTTCCTATGTGTATCATCCTTAACTCCTCTGTTTAATATTTCTCGGTCTTTAAAGTAATATTTATGTAAGAGTGGTGTGATGAATGATCAATGCACAGTGCAACAGAAATTAAAAGCCTAAAGTACATTTAAAGTACATTTACACTTCCAGCTTGTGTGCTGAATCAAGATGCGCTCTGCATGCTGCAAAACTGGCTGCAGTTCCAGTTTGTTCTTTTCCCACTTTGTCTCTGGTCATTGATCTGAAAAAAAAGCCAAACAGTGAAGTGCATTTGTTAAGAGAGACATGGGTTAAAGTTACATTGAAGTTATTTTCTTAGCATGATCTCTTTATTTCTAGATTAGGAAGGAGATAACTTAAAGCCCTTCTCTTGCAACCAGAAGCAGAAGATTGTATGCATGATCACCTATCGTTGCTTCTTTATTTTCCAAAGTCCAGACAGCTAAATTTACAAAGAACATGACAAATGGCAAGTATTCTTCTGCACTGTGAAAAGTTAAAACTGAAAATCTCTCTACTCTGGTAACTTTTTCTGCTGAATGCTTTATTCTGTGAAAGTCCTGGGGCAGCCAGGAGCCTGGCAAAGAGCTGCCTTGCTGATTTCAGTCATAAAAAGATGACAGGCTTTCTGGGAGTGCCAACAGGATGAGGACCACTGCCATGCCCAGGGCTTGCATGGGTGAGTTCTGGTGAATACCAGTCCTCTGGTTTGAGCAGTGACTGCATCCTTTGAGGTGCACAGGGCATCCTGGAGAATGGTCTGTGTGCTGCCATCTGCTTCAGTGCTCAGCCCTAGTTCATTTGCAGACTTCGTAAGAAGCCCTTGGGGCCCTGCACTGGAGTGGCTGAGGGGCACGCATGCAGTCTATCCTGTGCTGTAGGGCTTGAAGCTTTCCAGAAGGATCTAAACACCGAGCTGAGAGTAAAATTACCTTTGTTTGCTACCTGTTTGCTATATGGATGTGATAATCAGATCCTTTAGTTTGTATACTGGTGATATCATTGGAAAAAATGTTTCTATGACTGAAATGCTTTTTTCCCCACTAGGAAAGTACAAGAGGAGCAAGCTGTTGGTGCCACTTACTGCAAAAAGATGGACAGCTTGCTCCAGCAGGCAGATTTTGTGATGCTGGTGCTGAGCCTGACACCTCAGACACACAAGCTGATTGGGAAAAGAGAGCTGGAGCTGATGAAACCCACAGCTACCCTCATTAACATCAGCCGAGGTACCACCCAGATCCATTGGCTGGTCTCACAGCGTGGTCCAGCTCCTGCTGTGCTCCACGCAGCACCACCGTGCTGCATCCAGCACAGCTGGGGCACATGCTCAGGCATGGCAGAAATTCCTCCCTCTCCCCTTCCCTTCTCTCTTCACTCTTTGCCTGTAAGGTGCACTCGGAGACACTCTTATTCCACACCAGGGGCAGTAGTTGACCAAGAGGCGCTGGTGGCAGCTCTGCAGACTGGTGTTATCGGGGCCACAGCTTTGGATGTCACCTCCCCAGAGCCACTGCCCAGGTTGCCATCTCTGCTTGTTTCTCGGGAAGGATGGGTGAGCCCTGCTGAGGCCAGAGGCATCCCTGCAGCAGGCAGGAAGCTGGCCCCCCTGCCCCTGGCATGAGTTTGGGTAAAAGTGCCATGAATACGAATGGGATGCAGCCCAGATGTTGGGGCTGATAACAGACCAAAGGGAAGCCTGGGAGCCAGGAAACAGCAGGAGGGAGGGAAAGCATTAAACCCAGTCATTAGAATCATCCTGTGAAGCTGCAGCAGTGATTCACTTGCAAATTGCTTTATTAGAAAGTGCAGCTTGCCAGTTTTAATGGGTGGAAGCTGCTTGAGGCCAAAGACCTGCTGCATAGCCCGGAGGTGTCCTTCCCCACAGGCTTCTTTCCACAATACAATGCTGAAGTACTGCAAACATCTTGGGCCCAGAGACTACTTAGCTTCTCTAAAAAGACCTCTCTACCAGGATGGTGCCTTTTGGAGTTAACTGTGCTGGGCATTTTAGGTTGTGGAGAGTTTGGTCTTGTGCCTGTGTGCAAATACCTACAGCTCAGACTATTGTGTAGGATGAATGTGTCAGGAGGGCTTAATCCTCTCTCATGACATAGTTCAAATTGCTGCCTCATGGCAGAAGTGTGTTTCTGGAGAAAAGAGCTGCTCTGAAGTCTTTTCGTGTCCTGTTACAGTCCAAAATTACTTCAGTATAGGAGGTCAGGTTGTCTGGGACTTGTGAGGTTGTATCAAATTAACTTTAAATACAGTGCAAAAGCTAAAGTAAGACTCCTCTTTATTTAGATGAACAACAATCGTTAACTCTTTTTTCTTTTCTTCCAGAGATCATCCATTGTTAAAATTAAAGAACATCATTATAACACCTCACCTCAGCATTAAAACAGACAAGGCCACCTACATGATAACAGAGGAAGCAGTTGAAAACATACTAGCAGCCCTGAATGGTCTCCCCCTACCCAGCGAAGTGCTGCCTAGATGATGTGTGAAAGGATATCACATCTCTTTTTATTCTTTTCTTTCTCTTTTTATTCTTCTCTTTCCCCTCCACATCAGCTCCAAAGATCTTTTTAAATTACAAGAATGTCCATACACCTCACTAAAGCTTGCAAGGAAACTGTTTGCCATCCTCTCAGTTGTGTTTATGTCCTTTCTGTTGTCTAATGCAAGTCCAAAAGACAAATAAACCAGCACACAAAGTGGCTGTGCTATGCCTTTTGTCATGTAGTGTGACTTTACGAATAGTATGATTATTTATCAGTAGCCATTCTTTAAATGGCTACTTTGCTATAATTTACAGCAAAGTATCCATTAAGTGCAGCCAGGATTTTGCCTGGATCCTTATGCATCTTCAGAGCCTTTGTCTTGCAGGTAAGTTGTTACCTCACTGGTGCTTGCCAAAATACACTTACTCCCATCACTTTAATGTGTGATGATGTTACCAACTCTTGCAGTTCCAGGAAACAAGACATTGCAGCTTTTCAGGCACAGCAAATTGGCTGTCAAGAATTTCAAGACTGCCCCAGGGACCTCCCTGCTCTCTGAGATAAAGGTGCCCAGTACACCTTTCATTGTCACATGTATAACCTTTAAAAAATAAGTTAAATTTATTTTAAAATAAAAGGCTAAGCAATAAATTACAGCGCTGAAAAACAAAGTTACTATACAATAAAATAGAAAAGATGAAAAGAAAGCCTTTTCTTAGATCAGTATCTTCAAACTGCAAAAAACACACAAGGCTTTTCCATATACAGACTTTTCTTAATCAAACTTAAAGAGGTGAAGAAGGAAACAAAATCAGATGCAGTACTTCATTTCGACTTAAACAATTGTACACGTTTAGCGTTTGCTTGGAATTTTGCTCCTACATCTGCAGATATTTCAAGAATCTGGGCTGATAAGTTTCAGAAGTGCTCCCTGCCAGTGCTGTGCTTTAGAGGGGAAGACACATCTGCCTATCAGTCACTGGAGTGGTGAGTTGGTTTACACACAATACATTCAATCTCACAATTACTGAAAGTGGATCCAAAAATGCAGTGGCCACATGAGAGAAGAGATGATCCATTATAGCTCACTCCATTGATTCAGGTTTTTTGAAATACTTTGATTTGCAAAAAGTACATGATCTGGAATAAAGTGCTGACACAGAAGTCTACTGGGAAAGCTGGCCTTACCTACAGCAACTGGACAGGCTGATACCAGATAATACTTTATGATGGCTTATAGTCACTGAAAACAAATGCATCACTTGGTTTGACCTTGCCTGAAACAACAAACTAGTGAACAAAGATTTCCTGCCTCAGCTTTTTTTGTCCTACAAATCCTGTTCACATATAATACTGCCTTATGAAACTTAATGTAGACACAGGAAATTTATGTCTTTATCCAGCTTCATGCTTAAGCTGGTCTGTACAACCCATCTGGGAAATGTATGCATTACATTATACAAAAGTATTTTAGGGTAATGCAATACTTCAAAAGCCTAATCCTAAAAAACAACTATTATGTGAGCACCTTATTAACACTGCAGGCATCAGCTCACCCAGCAGGATTACATGGATACCAACAGCAATGTTTAATGACGGGGATGAAGTCCACAGACTACGTACCCACAGACTTCACTCATTTCACAGTGCTCTGTACAATACTGGTAGATTAGATCCCTTTCTGTAAGAGAAAACTTGCACACAGCAATGATGTACACACAATGTAATTCAGCTTAGTTCCGTAAGGTAGTTTACAAACTAAATATACTTAGAACACGATAGTGCACTGGTGCAACTAACTTCTTTCACATATGATACTTAACAGATATATCTTCTCTAGAGATGTATCAGCTCCTGACCTATAGCTTGAAAATCAGATATTCAAGTTGCACAAAACAGCTTTGAAAACATCCAATTCTCTCCACATTAACCACATAACACATCTATTTCTTGACAAAAATCCTGGATTTTTGCTTGGAGTAACATTCCTTTGACTGTTATTTTTTTGTTCCTCTGACTAATTCCTCCTTCATTTTGTTCCTTCAAATTTGTGGATTTTAATTTTGCCTTTTTAAAGGCAAAAACTACTGTGTTGCCCTTCCAAAGGTTTTTCTTTACCTTTGGACTAAAATGACTAAAAGACTAAAATGTCATAGGCCTCCTTCCTCAGACTTGTGTCTTTGAGAGGGACTTTGCAAGGGTCCTTCAGTCTCAGGTGAGCAGTAAGTTAAAATCTTATTCATTACATCTTATCACCAAAGCAGTTTGGAAACTTTTGATGTGAAAGAGGTAATGTGTTTTAATGCATTTGATGTTTGTTGAGGTTTTTTTCAAGGAAGAAAATGCAAGTAAACGTAACTAAGAATCCAGTTAACATGCTGTAACTCCATAATGCTAGTTAATTAATTTTTGCTTTAAAGTTTTACTGTTTGAACTTGAAATTAATGTAAGCAACTGATACTCAAAAATCATTATCAGGATAACAAGAACAGTTTATAGTTTTGTGTAATTTATATGAATTGTTATTGTATTTTATTTTTAGTAGCAATTTTATAGAGGATTGGTGTTAAATTTGACTGTCTTCATGTTCAGCATATCAAAATGTGTTTGACAGAATTCAAGAAGACTAATCCATTCTTTTGAAAAGCACTACAGTAGTCAGGAGAGACATGGCAGCACTCCATGGCTGGTTATTCTGTAGTGTGAAAGGAGAAAGATCCCTGGATGCTGTGACCCCAGAAGCCAGGCATCCTCCCCAGTGGATTATGACCACCTGCACAGCAAGGGGAATCACTTCAGTACAGCTTTTGTGAACAGAGAAATGAAGCTCTGCTTCCCAGTCCCCATCACTGGGTATGCAGATCAAGGGAGGTGATTCTTCCCATCTACTCTGCTTTTGTGGGATCCCACCTGGAATGTTCCATCCAGCCCTGGGGTCCTCAGCACAAGAAAGATGTGAACCTATTTAAGTGGGTCCAGAGAAGGCTACCAAGTTATCACAGGACTGGAGCACCTGGAGACAGAATGGGAGAATTGGCATTGTTCATACTGGAGAAGAGAAGGCTCAGAGGAGACATTACAGCAGCAGTACCTAAAGGGGGACTACAAGAGAGCTGGAGAGGGACTCTCCACAAGTAGTGATAGGACAAGGGGAATGGCCTTAAATTGAAGGACAGTAAGTTTAGATTAGGTAGTAGAACAAAGAAGATTAGGTAGTAGAATGGAGAAGATTAGGAAGAAATTGTATGAGGCACTGGAACAGGTTGCGCAGAGAAGCTCTGGATGCCCCATCCCTGGCAACGTTCAAGACCTGGTTGGATGGACCTCTGAGCAACCCAGTCTTGTGAAAGGTGTCTCTGCCTGTAGCAGGAGGTTTGGAAATAGATGGGCTCTAAGTTCCATTCCAACCGAAACCGTTCTGTGATTCTATGATACAGACAAAGTTACCTTGTTAGGAAAATTCTCACACATTCTCAGCCGATTGTCACAGGACTGCCTGTAGCTGGGATAACATCTCAAGTGTCCAAGCACCTGAGCCTGTCCCGGCTGCTTAGCTCTCAAAGACAGTTTTTGAGATTGTTCCTAGAATCATATAGGTTGGAAAAGACCTTCGTGAGTACAGTGAGAGCTGTCACTGGTGTCTGTCGGTCAGAGACAACTCTTCGTCTTATGTTAATTCATGTGCCCAGAGTGTAATGACCAGCAGAAAGACCAGACCACGTCCGGTCTTCAAAGACAGTATGGAAAACAGCGCGCAGGACGTTAATGCAAAAGTCCTGAAATCAGGAACAGCACAGAAAGACTTCTACAAAAACACACAATCGCTCTGAGCTCCCGTTGCTCTCTCCCGGCTCCCGGAGGGATCGGGGTGCCCTGGCACCGCCTCTCCTCCCCGCTGGCCCGGGGGCGGCCCGGGCGGGGTGCGGGCGGCCGGGCAGTGCCCGCCTCGCCGGCCGGTCCCGCTCCGCCCCCACCGTGCGGCTGGAGCGGCCGGGACTGGCACGGGTGAGTGCGAGCGGCACCGCGGGACCCTCCCTCTGCCGGGCGGGGACAGGGGGACAGGCCCCGAGCCCCACGGGGGGCGGTGGCCCCGGGGGTAGCACCGGGAGTGCGGGACACGGCGGCTTCCGCGGGGCTACGCGCCCCGCCGGGCTGGGAGCGGGAGCGATCCAGCCCGTTCTCGGCCGTCCTTCGTTCCAGCTCTCTCCTATCTTCAGTCCCAGCCCTAGGCCCGCCGGGTCAGCGGCGAACGCTCAGCCCTCCCTGGGCAGGGAGAACTTCGCGGGACCCGCGCTCCCGGGGCGCGTGGTCGGGGCAGGAAAGGGGGAGCCGGCCCGGCGGTGCGGGAGCGCTGCGGGAGCACTGCCTCGGGCTGAGGGGCGGCGTGACGGGGTCTCAGCTTTTATCTGAGATCACAGCCTTGGCTCTTTGCAGAGTCAGCAGAGTGAAGAGTTGGCAAGGCACTGAAGGAGACGGAAGAAAAAACGGGTAAACTTATGTACATGGGTAACTCCAGAGTTCATAACTGACAATTCGTAGCTCTGTTAGATTAAATGAGATTTTTACTGAGATAATCTCATCAATGATAATTGCTTAATATAATTGCAGAAGTGGCAGAACTTGCAGACTAAAAGATACCTTTCTACTCACATGGCCACACTCTCAAAGCATCAAGACTTTGGCTTTGAATATTGAACATTAAACAGGAGTTGCTGGTTGCTGGTTTACTCATTTGTTTAAGTGTTAGCATACTTGGTATGCTGAGGGTAACTTGATTGAGTTCGAGTTACAAGGGGACAAACTCCATCTGAGGTGATAGCAGAGATAGAGGCTCAAACAAGAACAACTACAGTTGCCCCAGCAGTGGAAAAAACCCAGTGGACATGGAAGTCAATGGGTCTATATCATCAGTTATTTGGGGAGGAGGGCAAAGAAGGGTTCCATCAAGAAGCTGGTCCTTGAGAAAAGAAAATTGCAGGAAAGAGTGAGGGAATTCAGACAAGAAGCAGAAACCACCCAGTCTAACCTCATCAGAACTTTGAAACATGTGGAAAGATTACAGCCACCAGGTATGTGGAATGGAACTGGCTGCTCTGATGCTGGCATAATGGGACCCAAAATCAGCAGGAAGATAGGGAAACCCAACAGCTATTCAGCTCTTGGGAACAAAATAAGGGATGTCACCATGTGCTGGATGTAATTAAGATACCAACTGTGTCTCCATCAGCTAACAAGGAGACACTAGCTTTCCTAGGCTTTGGGGAAAGTGCATGTTCCAAGTTATTAATTCAGAATACACATTCTGAAATACACATACAGAAATGAAATACACGTTCAGAAATGTTTTCTTTTCTTATTAACAAGATTATATAGAAATTGAACATCCTCTGAATAACTCAGGGAGAGCCCAAAAGACTTCTGCATGTGAGAGTGGTCATCTTTAGCCAAATCCTTCATCAAGAAGGAAAACAAGTAATTGAGCCAATCAGTTCCTGATTTTTAGAACAAAAAGGTGTAATGGATCACTTCAGACCATGTCCTTTCGGTTCTCTTTGCTTTTGTAGGGCATGGAGAGTCAGGAACTGCCTTATGTGCTAGTTGACTCTATAGGAGAGAGGTTTGGAGTATATGAAGACCATCTTGGATTTCTGAAGAAACGTTTTCATCTCATCACCATGAAAGAATATCTTGAAAACAAGATGTTTCTCAGCAAAAAGATCAGAGCTATCTATATTTGGTACCACAAACCAGCTATTAATGAAGAGCTGCTCCAGAGCTTACCTAACTTGAAGGTAGTTGCAAGTGCTGGAGTGGGAATAGATCACTTGGACCTGAAACTCCTCTCCAGCTATGGTGTGAAGGTGTCCAATACTCCATTTGTTGTTTCCACTGACACTGCAGACATGGGCATGGCTTTGCTGCTGGCATCTGCCAGGAGACTTGTAGAAGGTAATAACTTAAATTGTCTACTTCGAAACATGCGGAAAATGTGTGCTGATGCAAAAGAAAGCTTAAAACTAGAAACATGGGAAATAGGGGAAAAGGAAAAGGAGAAGGAAAAGGAACAGGAAAAGTTCAGACAAATCTGTCTTGTTGACAATAACTGCATTCTATTTCCAAACCGGCATATTGGCAAGGTAGGGTTGTTCCTTCTTTGGACAGCTCTAAATTCAGGCCTCTTCTCCCTCAGCCCACAGCCACATATTGATTGTACTTGTTCATTGCAGTCTTGCTTTTCAAGTTATAATAAAAGGGGATTAAAGAATGTATTTTCAAGGAGGCTTGAAGCCTGTCTTTGCCAAGCTGCTGTGTATCTGAGTCATTATGAACAAGCTGTCCAGAAATCTGCCCTCCATGCTCTGTGTTTCTTTTCCCTGCCAACCTTCGTGTATCTGCAAGGAAGCTGGGAACCGGATGGCCTTACTGGTGCTTTGTCCTTACCTTCCTTGCCTCCTTTCTTCCCAAAGAGAGGCTGGATATGCTTCTCTCCTGAGCAAGAAATCAGTGTCAGCAGTCATGTGTACAGTGCAGCATTACTCACTTCTTGTCCAGAAACACGATGACAATGTATTACTGCCCTTGTGCTTCTGCCTGGTCCTACGATAAAAAGTGGCGGGGAGGAGGGAAGTAACCAGATACTGGAACATCCCTTACATTACATAATTCTTCTTTTGCTCTTCCAAGGCCATGAGATGGCAGTCTCCCCTGACACAGAGTATTTCCCTGCTGACTGGCTGGGGATTGAGGTTTCTGGAGCAACCCTGGGGATCCTGGGAATGGGCACCATTGGTTACAAAGTGGCTGAAAGAGCCAAAGCCTTTGAAATGAAGATTTTGTACCACAACAGAAATCAGAGGTAAAGCTGGTTGCAGCTCCATAGCAACTCTATTTTCTCACTGCTTTTATATGTTATTTGTACTTTTCACTGTGCTTTCACTTTTTGCACTGCTCTTTATTTTAACTGGAAAAGTACATACACTTGTTCCAAGATGGTCATTAATTTCCCAATTTACACAGAAAGAAAGCCAGGAAAGAATGGGAGAAATATATCTCACTGTTCTCCCTATTAGTTGGGGCTCCCAAGTTCTTCCTGCCATAGTGGTGATATTGCAATGGACTGGAAAGGAGAAAACTGGGAGGACTTAACTCCTGTGGTTTAGGTAAGGCAGGGATTCAGGCAGAGACATCTCACCCTTCCAATACCATGAGACAACAAAGGGCCAGACTTGCCAGTCTGTTGGCTGTCTTCTGGATGAGTTGTATGTGCCCTGTGCCCCAATGCTCCCATCAGGCCCATTCCATTCTTTTCTTTTGTGGGAATTTGATGAAAGCCAGCCAGCCTCATCCTGATACAGATCGAGTGCATCAGCTGGTCCTGCAGCGTGTGGTTTCTGTGAATCAGCACTGATGCACAGCACAATCAGGCTGTTGCTGACATAGATTTGGGAAGATCTAAATCCTGCCCTGTCTTGTATGTTTCCTCAGTAATTTTCACATGACTTACTTAAATTACTTATTTTTCACAAGACATCAGGCTTGCATTTGGGTAGGAAAAGAATACCCATTATAAGCAGAAATTGTGACACAAATGCATTTGGTTTATTATTTATTCAGTGCATTTACATGATATCCATTTCTTACTTTCTATCCCAACAGTACTGCACGTTTGTGTACAGTTCACTTGGTATTGTGGGAAATAGCTTGACCTTTGTCTTTACTGAGTTTCAAACAAGCGACTAACTCCTTTGCACTACACAGTGGAGATAACAAAAAAGAAACATCTTCTCTACTGGTGATTTGATATTTCCCTTGTTTCTTGCTACTGCAGTTTAATTTTGGGATTTTCCCTGCAGAAAAAAGGAAGAAGAAAGTGCTGTTGGAGCTGTTTATTGTAAGAAGATAGATGATTTGCTCCAGCAGTCAGATTTTGTGTTGCTGGCTGTGACCCTAACTCCACAGACACACAAACTGATTGGGAAGAGGGAGCTGGAGCTGATGAAACCCACTGCCACTCTTATTAATATCAGCAGAGGTAAGGTGCAGAATAAACAAAACTGCATTAAGGTTTGCTGGCATGACGAGTCCTGAGAAAATCTCTAATATACAGTCTGTCCCTCTGAAAATTTCTGTAAATTTTCTGATTACTAGTTTATTTGGACACCCATGGTTATATCTCAGTAAAATATTCAAGTGTTCCCGTAATAATGAGAAAGTAAGTCTCTGAAGTGTTAGTGAGCTTGAAGTGTTAGAAGCCCATGTGTATTTATGTACCTCCTACTTAAGCCTTTTATTTATTTAATGCAGTGGCAGTGTTGTTGCTCATGCACATTAGGGTGGCACAGCCTGCTCTGACACCTGGCGCTCTGTTTCATGCTGCTAATTCCCTGATGCACATACCCAAGCTTCCCCCTCCCACTCCACCGCACTCTGCTGCTTCTTCTGCACTGTGACCATGGCCTGCCTTGCTGTTTGCCTGACCACTGTGCCCAAAAGGATGCTGAGAGGACAGTGAGGAACAGGAAAATAAACATATCCTTCTTACTATGACACAGGTCTTGTAGTGGATCAGGATGCTTTGGTGGAAGCCCTTCAAAACAAAGTTATTAAGGCAGCTGCTCTGGATGTGACATATCCTGAACCTTTGCCAAGGTAGGACATGTATTTAAGTTAAATACAAAAGGGTGTATATGTGATGTTCAAACTGAGTAAAATTTTGTGAGCATGTGCAAAGTTGCATAGTTTTGTTAGTAGGAGTACGTGAGTTATGTGCACTAGTCCTGCTGAAACCATGTCCTAATCTTGTTCCAGCCAAATAAAATTCACACTCACTCGTTTGGAGGATTTGTTGCATAAAGTCCCACCAAGCTAGGCAGCACTTTGAACTCCTCTGAATATGCTTGGGTCATGCAATTAAGTTTTGTTTTATTTTTAATTATTATTTTCCCTGGCTGCCTGCAGGTGATGAAATAACAGATGAATGTGCTGTGAGTGACTCGCTGAACATTTGTTTTCCTCTCCCAGGGATCACCCCTTGTTAAAGCTGAAGAATGTTATAATAACTCCTCACATTGGAAGTGCCACCAAGAAGACACGCTGGGTTATGATGGAAGAAATGGCAGAAAGCATAGAGGCGGGCCTGGCAGGTCTTCCTATCCCTCGTGAGGTGCTGCCCTAAAGCAGATGGCATTTAGGATTAATGCCGCCAGTGCAGAAACAGTCAGAAACAGTCATTTGATCGCTTTTGGTGTAATTATCCCACAGTGTTATGCAGATAAAATATATAAAGGACAGGTTTAATTTATTTAAATACACAGCAGTGGTTTCGTGTGGAAAACTGCGGTGTTTTGTCTTGATCTTCAGTGGAAAACTCCAGAGCACAGAGTCTTGCCTCAGTGTCATTTACTTTCCTCGCATCCCCTTACGACTGCCCGCCGGTGCAGCAGCGAATTGAAGGACATGTAAATCGTGTCTTAGATTTACAATCGGTCTTAGACGTGTAAATCGTGTCTTGGAGGCACCGCCCGGCACAGCGACGAGCGCAGCCGGCGTGTGGGAGCGGCTCCTGCAGCCATCCCGACCCCCGGGTACGTGTTCCCCCCGCGGGCCGAATCCCGAGCCTGTGCTCAGGCTCTGCGAGTGTGCGAGCCCTCCCTAGCCTGAGAGAGCTCGGCCTCCTTCACTCTCCGGGGCCGGCCGGGACACCTCCAGCCGCCGGCCCGGGCCTCCGTGCCGATAGAGGGAGCCGCAGCCGGAGCCTGAGCCACAGCCGGAGCTGAGGCGGGAGCTCGCCGGGCCGGGCCGGGCCGGGCCGGGCCGGGGACCAGGGCAGCAATGTGGGGTGCCTCGGCGGCCGCGGTGCCGCGGTGGTGCCGGGCCCTGCGCAGCTCCGCAGCCCTGGGCGGCCCCAGGAACCTGCTGCGGAAAATGCTCCGCAAGAATAAGTAGGTGCGGGGCCGGAGGGAGCGGGGCCCTCCCGGAGTGCGGGGCCCTGCCGGGGCGGGCTGTGGGCGCTGGGGCAAGGGGAGTAAGGGAGGCTGCGGGGCTCAGGCGCTGCCCGTGCCGCAGAGGAGAGAGAGACGCCGTGCCCGAGCTGCCGATATAAGCTGGTCGGCAGCGGCTGCACATGTGCCCAGGTGCATCTGTCAGCAATAGTGTGTCCTGCAGGACCAGGGCAGTGATCGTCCCTCTGTGCTCTGCACACCTCCAGTGCTGTGTCCAATTCTGGGCCCCTCGGTACGGAAAGACATTGAGGGGCTGCAGCATGTCCAGTGAAGCGGCGGAGGGTCTGGAGCACAAGTCCTGTGAGAAGCAGCTGAGGGAGCTGCAGGTGTTCAGTCTGGAGAAAAGGAGCCTCCGAAGGGACCTTATCGCTCTCTACACGTGCCTGAGAGTGTAGCCAGGTGGGGGTCCGTCTCTTCTCCCCGGAAACAAGTGACAGGACGAGAGGAAATGGCCTCAAGTTGAACTAAGGGGCATTTAGATTGTATATTGGGAGAAATTTCTTCCCTGGAAGGGAAGAATGGTCAAGCAATAGAATAGGATCCCCGGGAATGTGGTGTAATCACTGTCCCTGGAAGTGTTGAGAAAATGTGTGGAAGTGATGCTTAGAGACATGGCTTAGTGCTGGACTTGGCAGTGCTGGGTTAATAGTGGGACTTGATGATTTTAGCCCTATTTTCAAACCTTAATGATTCTATGAATCTAAAGAAACCCGAGAGCTGTTCTTTTCCACCCCCTTGCTGTCTATGTGCAGCTTCAGCTGTGGATTAGAAGCATTGTTCCCCACACCCCAGCTGTGAGGAGTGCTACTTGCATGAAGTGTTGTGGTGTGCTTTCAGGCAGGTGGAATATTAATTTCACAGGGAATCCTTATTTCTCTGAGCTACTGAAAGATAAGCCTGATTTCCTTTCCTTTTCCCAAAAGAAAGAAGTTCTGGTATCCCAGCCCTACCGTGGGATCGCAAACGGTAAGTGCGAGCACTTACAGCAATGTATTTATTTGTGCCAGGAGGAACAGACTTGTGTTTCTGCCATTGATTCTAACTTTGAAGCATTTTTCTGATGGAGAAATAGCAGGATTTTATGAACAAGCAGTAGGGCTCCAGTCTGACTGTGACAGGATTGCCATTTGGCTTCCCATGGCTGTTTCCTCTTCTGCACTGATCTTTCATCCTTGATGCTCTCCAAGACAGCATCAACACTCTCTTGCACACTCCTGAGTACTGATCCACATTAAAACTTCTATGAGCTTAGTTTAATTAATTTTTTTCATTCAAACAAGCAAAGCTTTTCAGTCAATGCATGCTGTATTTGAGAAAACAAGCAAGGTATGTTTCTATAAGTGACCTATGGAACTTCATACCTTGCTACAAAGTACAAAAAGAACTTTAGAAACTTTGACTCTAGTACACGAATGTCAAAGATTTTGTGAACAGAAGTATTCTTTATTGAAACACTTGATATGTAGGACCTATACAAAGCTATCACAGCTGCAATAATGAAATAAGAGCATACTTAGTAAAGTTCATGAAACTGTATATAGTTGCCTAATACAAGTGCATAACTACTGTTTAATGTGTTGTTTGTTTCTTTTTAAAGTTGTATAAACCAACCAAGTTGGACTTTTTAGTGAAAAATGATCTGACAAAAACAAGGAAAGAAGATAACACGCGCTGCAGAGTCTTGAATGGTCTTATTCATAAAGCTGTGTTAGAGATGGCGACTACCTGTGAAGTCAGTCAAGAATTTTATGATCTCAAGCTGGAAATCTGCAAGGCAAGTGCCAAAGCTACAGCTTGTGCTGAGCCACTCTGATTGCGTTGTGAGGCTGGCATGGACATGCCAAAGGAGCTCCCCTGGGTGTTATGATGTGTGCAAGTTTTACTGCATTGCTTCTGATGTGGCAGAGTGCAGCAAGATCAGTTTCTGGAGTACCTCCAAGCAGAGCGTTGGCACTGTAGGACCTGGCTTAGGAGACCTTTGCCACTCTAATGCAAATGCAACTCAGGCCAATTAATAGTGATTCTCCTGATAAGATTTTTTTTTTCTGTTACTCAGACATGAACTCTTTGTCTTGCCCTTTCAGAAGGAGGAGCTTGGTTTTACCAACATAAGTGTGTATTTTTAAGAGTCTGTTGTCTGTTCTTGCAGCTGTGTGAAAGTTGTCACCTCCTTGTGTCACTCACCAGCAACATTACTGGCAGAAGACCTAAGTGATGCATGATATTAGTTCGAAAAAAAGGGCAAGACTAAGGAAATGTCGTTGTCAAGCCAGATCCGAGAAAGAATTGAGATTTGTACACAGTTGTATCTAGTTATGTCATAATTTGTGGATTTGAAAGGGATGTTAGAGCTCTGATACAGGAACAAAGCCAGTCTCTACAATCCTGTTTGTTGTCTGCAGTTTTTATCTTCTACATTTGCTGTTCTGTAAAGATTAAGTTATACGAGTGTTTGGCTTAAAAGCTTGGTGGACTTAGCTTTGATATTAGAAGCACAGAAAAAGAATGGTACCTCATAGCTGCATCTATGACAAAAGGTTTGTCATTCATGACTGAAATAGATGTTTTTGCCAGCTGAATTCATTCTGTTGTCAGACAAGTGTTCAAAATCGCATGGGCAAGAGGAGTCTTTTGGCTCTATATGTGCAATATCCTTCACAGAGTATTCCTGTCTCACTAGGGCTTGAGGATTGCTTGTTTCTGATCACATGTCTGCATGTAAAAGTGCTGGCTGGTGTGGGCAAGAAACAGCACTTTCAGGAGGCATTGCTGTAAATTAAACATCTTGTAACACGAGAAAGGGAAAGAAACAATCTTCTTCCCAATACAACACAGATTTTATAGCTGCATGGTGTTTGTGCTGCACTGGGACATGGCTGGGTGTAGATCTGCCCTGATTTACTCATGAACTGATTCTGGTCTGATATCATTACTTCTGTTATCAAAATAAATTTTCTAGCAGGCTTTCTACAATCCAGCACAGACTTTGTTGTATATGAAGTGTGTGTGTATATGCATCATTTTAAAGACAGATTTGCCTTTTTTATAGGTGTCCCTGTCATCCAACTTTTCAGCATGCCGTGTGTACTGGAACCCTGCTTCCACTATGGAGAAGGAAAGTTATGTTGAAAGTGTGCTGCGAAAGAGCGCTCCACGTATACGGTACTGCTGTGGGAAAGACAGGCTGCTTCCTAAACCCGGAGTCTTTTCTTAAGTGTTACTGACAGTCTAGACCTGACCTATTGGCATGCTTTGTGTTTTTAGATACATGGAGTAGAGGATCTCCTGTGATGAGCTTCACAGGGAAGGGTGGCTGTGTCAGACCAGCTGTGTGATCTTTTGCCGGAGCACAGCTGGTTCATTTGGCTTCTGTGTTTTTGCGGGGCAGGAGTGGGCTGAGCAGAAAGCAAGAGGAGTGTGGGTGAGGTCTCATTCCAGTGTCCTGGTGGTGGTGGCTGGACAGGCTGTGCAGGACAGTAGCCCAGAACGGGATGCTGCACAAAGGACTGACAGATGCAAGGATTTCCTTGCAGATTCAGTGGGCAGTTCTGACTTCTAGGGATGATTTGGTCCTCCAGAAGGGATGATTGTTATTACAGAAATTCTTCACAATACTGATACCAAAAAACCCCAAAAAATTTAGAATGCTACCATGTATTGTGCTACTTTTGCCCATTTTTCCAACATAGAGTCCAGTGCTTTTTCATGGTATAATTGAGATTTTTGTCTCTTCCCCCTTTTCCTTGGCTATCCCTCTGCCAACAAGCCAGTCTGTTGGAAGTTCAGGACTTTAACCCATGTGGCAGGTGGCTTAGAAGCATACTTGTAAAGCCATTTCCTGTCCCCGTTTCCCCAAGCTGTATAATTCCTGCTCCAGCATAATGTTTTCTTCTATTCCACAGCTTCCACTTTTTAAGAAGGAAAGTTGCTGTCTGGAAAGCAGACAAGGGGAGCTCTGTCAGTCCTTCCTGCAGCTAGCATGTAGGATAAGTTGTCTTGCCCAGCTCTGAGGGCTCTATCCCTCACTGCTCTTATCCCTACAGTGGGGATAAGGATACCAAATGAGGTGGGAAAGACCTGTGCCTGCCTATGCATACAGATACCGACAAACATCAATACTTAGCTGGGCCTGCAGCCAGTAGTTTTTGTATGCTGTGCATTCAGAGCTGGGGTTCTGCAGCAATGTATTGCTTAGCATTAACCTGAATAGCTCTTCATCAGACTGAAAGTTTTGCAAGCCATATCTTTAAATGTACAGTACTGCTGAATTTCATTTAACATGTTTTACTTGTCCTGGAGATGCTATACTGATACTCATGCTGGTGAATGCTGTGTTCTTGCCAGGTATCTTCTGAAGAGTCAGCAGATTGTAGGAAATGTACCCCCAGTAGTATTTATAAAAGACAAAGAAGCTGCGGCGGTAAAAGAGGTAAATCTAATCTTTGACTCAATGTACAAGTATTAGGAGACTTAGGAGAGAGCTGATCATTTAGTTGCTCTACCAATTTACATTAAAAATCAGTTTTTCTGTGTGGTTGCAAAGATTATTTTAACAAATAATCTTGGGTAAGGTTGATGCCTATATAATATGTAGATGAATTGTAGGCAGTATTATTAGGCCAATGAAGAAATTTTTAAAAAATAAATTACCATTTTAAGGAATAATATAGGGTTGTCTGGTGTATATGATTATGGAAATGAGGTTGGAGGAACTGTTTTCAGCATTTTAAATGTTATGTGCTTTTAAGACTCAATTGAATAACCAGTTAGTTGTTTTGTTTTTTTATTTTTTTTCCTATATGTTTTTCCATCTGTGAATTGTTAAAATATTTGTAGTGAAGGGCAAATCTTTGCATAGGGGATGTAGGCTTATTCATACTACGTTTTTTTCCTTAACTTTTAAAATTGTCTTTACTATTTCATGTTTCCTGTCAAAGTGTTGATAGTTTTAACTAGTTGATGTATTACTAGAATACTGATGTTTCCTAGGAATTTGCTGTCATGGAGACTGAAGTGAGATCTCTAAAATAATGAGATTTCCAGGAGAGAAACATGACACCAATGAGTAGAATTTGATAAGAAATGTTTCCTCAAGCTGTTGATGTGAAGTTGAAAAGAACAGGTTCATGTTTCTGTGCCCTGAAGTGCCTTGTTATTTATAATAGTGTTACTGTTACAGCCAATTACTGCCAGACCCTTATGGGCTCCTGCAGTGTGCATGAACAGAGCTGGAAGGGATAAAAAGAATTTCAGATTCTCTAGAAATGCAATGTACTGCTTGAACTTTCTGTGATCAGAAAAATTCAGAGTTTCACAGAAAACAAATAAAAACCATTTCTGTCAGTGAATGACACTGGGAAGCAGGTAGATGGATCATTTTCTCCCACTTCACAGTTCATCAGTTTTATGTCAATCACAGATTCAAATAACATGCTGAATTTGTTTTTTAAGTGTTGTAAGTAAGGGAAAAAACATCCAATTAAACTCCTAGAATAATACAATGGATTAGAAGGGAATTAATGTAAAGAAAGGCTGAAATTAAATTTCAAACAAGAGAAGATTTTCACAATTACATGTAGTCTGTAAGCACTGCATATAATAGATTTGTAGCATTTACTAGTTAGATGCCATGTTAAAAGGCATTTGGGAACTCCATAGTTGCCTATAAGAGAAATGCAGACCTGCAGAAAGGGAGAAGAGGTGAAAAAAATCTCAGTGTTAGGATGTTATGAAAAAGCATTTGCAAGACTGAGGTAAGAACAAATAAACCAAAAAATAAGTAGGTCAGACAATCCGTAGTCAAGGGCTGATAATATACATGAGGGAAAAAACTGCATAGGAATCTCTGGATCCACTATTTGACAAACCATCCCAGGCAAGAAGTATAAGCAGTTCCATGTAAAAGAAGGAAAAGGCTGTTTTGAAGTGGTTTTGCTAAATATTCCAAACATAGAAAAGAACATATTTGCTGTTGGATACTTGTCTGTTTCTTGTGTAGATGAGAAAAAGTAGATTTAAACAGGGTCCTTTATATGTGTTGCCTTCATGTGTTTACAGGTTGAGGACTTACTGGCAATTGCTGATTTTGGACCTCCAGAAGAAGAAAAAATGTCTCAAAATGATTCAAGGTGGGTCTTTTTGGTTCAGATCTCTATGAGTGTCTGTTTTTGTCTCTGCTGATGCGATACTTGTTCTGGTATTAATATCTTAGTTTTTATGAGGGAAATACATGTAGAATTTCTAAGAGTTCAAGATTTGATGTGTTGATGATAATCAAATTTTTAAAAATGCTCTGCAGCAGTAATACTTGTTTCTTGCTGGTAATTGTCTCATGAGGATGAAAACTACATTTACCAGTACTGCTCTACTTGTCCACTTTTTTCTGATATAAGTTTGGTTTGTTATACATGGATTGCAAGTTTACTGACAAATTTCTCTAAATTAATTTAACTTCCTTCTGTGAGGGATTTTTAACTATTGAGAGATAGGGCTGAACAACCTATTGGAATAGTTTAGTCCAGTTCTATGGACTGGATGCTCTCTAAGCCAGCAGCCTTTGCACCAGTGTGCTGCAGTCTGTTGGTAGAAATGCCTCTGTGCCTCAGCATCTCACAGGATGGTCCATCAGCGAATTAAAAATAGCTTCCTATGGGAAGTCATTCCTGTGACAGATTTCCCAAAGGGCACCTAACACCTTCCTCTGTGTCTCAGGAAAATAGTCAAGTCCAGCATAAGGTGTCACATCGCTCTGGTTTGTTTTGGGCACAGGCTGCTGCTTCTCACTTCTTAGAAGAGCTGAGTCTTGATTTCCTTGGGGCTCCCAGGTCCAGTGCTCACCTATGTACACTTTTTCCCAGAGAAAAGCAGTTTCATCTGGCATGTTGTTGCTTTACTGTCTTTCTCCCATTAAATCTGTTGACACAGACTGTCCTTGTACACATGATATGCTGGTATCTCTTCCTTCATAACATGGGGAACACAGGGCGTTACTAAAGTTAACCTGAAAAGTCCAGTTTATTTCTCTGTTACTCAAGTTGTCAAAAATAGAAATATATGTGGGGAAAAAAATGAAGCCAATACTTGTTTTCTTTCCCATAGTGAACTCTTCCCTTCAACAACTCAATCTTCAGATTCACCCATACGGCCTAATCTGTTTGGTATTGATCATGAACTGCTGAATAAACAGATAATGGACTATAAAAAAATGAAACTGTCAAGACATATGGAAAACATTGCCTGGACAGAGAAGCAGCAGCAGCAGCTTTCTAAGATTCAAAAGAAAATGAAAAAGAAAAAAACAAGGAATCCTCCTGATGATGATGACGTTACACCACAGAAACACTTACTGGACAGTTATGAAGCTGATTACTGGGATGATAACACTGAATCAGCCTCAGACTATGAGCTGCAGGATGAATTACAGGAAGAGGTGAATGAATTGGAGGTGGATGATGACAAAACTTTAAGTCAGTCTACTGGTAAACTGAACTGAAGTGAAAAAGCCGCTCCCTTCAAAATGAAGGCTGCCAATAACAAAAAAAGACTGCCATATTTACTGAAAGATTCATTTTGTACAACATGTTTACCACTTCCTCATTCACATGAATAGATTTGCCACATGTGAGCAGGTTTGCTAGCACAATGTAAGAAAAGCTGCCATTAGTGACATTCTGTTAAGCAGCTTTCAAACTGCTGCAGTTGAAGGACTTTCAACCAGAGAGCAGTTTTGTAATGATAAAATATTGCAGCACCTATTGCAGCACTGAGTTAAAACTTCTTGCAGTTGTGTTGATAATTTCCAATAAAATTATGGTTTCTATATTGCAATATTTCTTTTAATTATTATTATTTTTTAGTGACCTGTATTAAAGTTACCACTAAGTGATAGTGCCTGTTATTCTGATACCAGGAAAGAAGAAAGAAGCAAAATAATGACAGTGGTATTCAGCTTCATCACACAGAGACGAGGACAGGGTCTTCTCTAGAGGACCAGTCTAATGGGGGAACACTTTCTACAAGAAGCTGAAACTCGTTGAAATGATGGCCAATAAAATTACAACCCTGAAAGAAAATAAATTTAGAGTTGTGCAAGGGGAACTGCAATCAGAAAAAAAACGAAGAGCTGCTCATCCATTGGGTAAAATCAGGTAAAACATTGACTGTGACTTAGAAAATGTATTAACAACTTGAAAAGCAGAGAAAGAGCAGCAGGGAAGAATGTCCCAGAAACAGATTTGAAAATTAATAGGGAACCGTATAAAAAGTGAGAATAAAGCTTTCTGTCTCAAAGCACATAAAAAATAATAGCATGAGTATATAAAGTCAGAAGGCTGCAAGTTTCAAAGAAATTACAATGAACAAGGTAGTAAAAGAGAATTCTACCAGAAATACAGAAAATTGAATTCCAGTAGTTAATGGGGAGGTAAAGAAAGTCAACACAGAGGAGGTTGCCCTGCAATATAGCAGAATCACAGAATGGTTTGGGTTGGAAGAAACCTTAAAGATCATCTGGACCCAAGCCCCTTGCCATGGGTGGGGGTACCTTTCACTGGACCAGGTTGCCCACAGCCCTTTCCAACCTGACTTCCAGGGATGGGGCATCCTGGACAAGCTTCTCTGGGCAACCTGTGCCAGTGCCTCACCACCCTGGCAGAACAATTTCTTCCTCATATCCAATCTAAATCTACTCTACTTTCATTTAAAACTTAGGACTTGTCCTATCATGACACTTATGGAACACTGCAATCATCAGTCATAATCAATGCAGATGCACAAAAAAAATGTCCAGTTGAAATAATTTAGTATCCTGTAATAAGGTCACCAGCCCACCAGATTAAGGGAATGTGGTGGGTGTAGTTTTCCTGGGTTTTTGTAAGGCTTTTGGTATTGTACCTCACAGCATCCTTTGGGACAAATTTTCCAGCTGTGGGATGGGTGGGTTCATGGTGTGCTGAGTGAAGATCTGGCTGAAGGGCAAAGCTCAAGGGTTGCAGTGAACAGGGCCACATGTGGCTGGTGACTGGTCACCAGTGGTGTTCCTCAGGGATCAATCCTAGAGCAGTTCTGTTCAATGTATCTCTCAGTGATCTGGATGCAGACTTGAATGCACCATGAGCAAGTTTGCTGATGGTTCCAAACTGGGAGGTGCTGCTGGCACTCCTGAGGGACAAGAAGCCTTGCAGAGGGATCTGGGTAGTCTGGAGCATTTGGGCAAACATTGATGGCGTAAAATTGAACAAGGATAAATGCCAGATTCTGCATCTAGGAAGGAGTAATGGCAGGCACAAGTCTAAATTGGGTGAGGAGTGGCTGGAGAGCAGCCCTGTAGGAGGGGTCTGGGGGTGCTGGCTGGCAGGAGGTTCCACAGGAGTCAGCAGTGTGTGCCCAGGGGGCAAACCATGTCCTGGGATGGATCAAACACAGATTCACCAGCCACTTCAAAGAAGGGATTATCCTGCTGTACTTGGTGTAGGTGTGGCCTCATCCTGAATGCTGTGTGTGCTTCTGGGCCCCACAATTTCAAGACCATGTGGAGGTCCCTGAATGCATCCAGAGAAAGGCACCAAAGCTATGGAAGGGGCTGGCAGGTGTCCTATGAGGAGCAGCTCAGGACACTGGGGTTTCTTGTTTGGAGAGAAGGAGGCTGAGGGGCAACCTCACTTGTCTCTACGACTTTCTGAGGCAAGGAAGGGGAAGAAGTCCTTCTTTTCCCTGGGACCCAGTGCCAGGTCATGTGGGAATGACTCAAAGCTGTGCCCCTCAGAAGAAGTTCAGACTTGACACGGGGAAGCATTTATTTTTCTAGTGGGTGATCAAAACCCTGAAACAGTTCCTGGGAGAGGTGGTCAATCCCTCAAGCCTGTCAGTGTTTAAAAGACATTTGGACACTGCCCTTAAGACCATGCTTTTTATTTTGGTCAGCCCTGAAGTAGTCAGACAGTTGGACTCACTGATCATCCCTTACAACTCAGCTCTTTAATTCAATTTGATTTGATTTGATTTGGCTCCTGTTGCTTCCTCCTCCTTTCCTTACCACTAGATGCTCAGGATATCTTTGATGACATTTCTTCCCAGCCCTGCACTAGAAGAAGGGATGGAATAGGCAGTTGTGTCCCAGCCTAGGCATTGGCTCGGTGACTTTGTAAAAAGGAGGCATGTACCTTTTCATGGGCGTGAGAGCTGTGGATCACCTCAAAAGCATTTGATCACCTGAACACATTTGCAAAAAGCACATGTAAACTGTATTTTTGAAAGTCTTTTGTGTTTATCCAGTTTAGCTGAGCTTCCACAGGATGGCAAACCCCCCACATCTGGCACTTAGATCAAATATTTAGGCTTTGAGATCAATCCCTCAGTCAGGAGCAGGAGGTGCTTCAGAACTAAATGGTTACAAACTGTTTGATGTGAGCAATACATGTTAATTTCCCTGTGGATTATTTTTTCTCCTTGTACTCAGCTGTAGAAATACCTGAGCCATTTCCCTTGCAAAAACCTGTTAAAACACAAGACCCAGAGAACAACAATGCTCCATCAGAGCTGAGGTCCATCTGCCCCAAAACTCTGTCTCCAAGGTGGCCAGCCATCGATTTCTACAGGAGAGCACACGATAAGTGCAGGTCTTCTGCCAGGGTCCTGGCTGTGCTAATAGGCTGCCCTTCCCTCTCCACCCCCTACTCCTGCCCAGGGCTTCAGAGGCGTGTTCCAGCTCAGCCTGAGTGATGCTGTAGGTGTCTCTGACACTGCATAGAGCTGTTCTCCTGGATAGAGCACTCAGACGTGGGTCATGGCTTGTCATGCAAAGCCCTGAGCATAACACAGCAGAACTACTCCTATTCTATTCTATTCTATTCTATTCTATTCTATTCTATTCTATTCTATTCTATTCTATTCTATTCTATTCTATTCTATTCTATTCTATTCCCTACACTCACCATGAGTCAAATAACGGTGAGAGTTATTTGCCTGAAATACCAAGACTTTTTAATCTTCAATAACATGTACAAGGACACAAATCTGAAAGACTACAAAGGGAAATGGTTTTTGATTTTTATATCTGAATTTATGTCATGTAATATTTTTTAAATTTTTCTGAATCTGTTTCATAGCTGATGCTTGCAAGCATTAACACAATGCACATGTAGCCAGGAGCAGGCTGGTGCATTTTTCACTTTAGATTGAAAAAACATCCCTTGTGATCTAGCAATGAAAAGCTACAGAGGCACAGAGAGTGATAGCAGGAATACAGGCCAAGCCGTCCCTGTTTCCTGAAGAGTGAGGAATGAGAAGAATGAGGATTGGTACTAACCACATACAAAAAAAGAAAGCAAAGAGGTGCGTGGGACCATGGGATATTATCCAAAGTAGGACCCATATTGATGACAAGCACACTTTCTGCCTTCCAAAATGTGCTCCACTGGGCTTCTTGGCCGAGGAAGAATGAAATGTGCTCTTGTGCCTGCTCCACACTTGTATTGTACTCTGGAAGAGCTGAAAAATGGCAGTGAGCCATTTGACATCCAAGCCTCTGGATGGGGCAGCAAGCCTGGAGCCCTTCCAAGCAAGGAAGGAAGGCTTCCAAGGCTGTTCAGCAGAAGCAAGGGAAAACGGAGCGATGTGAAGAGAAGAGCTCACTCTCACTCCAAGCCTGCAGCAGGCAGAAGAGTCAGAGGGAGCCAGGGCATCAGTAGTGCCTGGGAAGTGCAAGGGCAGAAGGCAGGAACAGAGCTGTAAGAGCCCAGAGGAGCCCTGGCAAGGGGCCGTGCTCAGTGCTGCAGACAAAGGGGCAAAAAAAACTGCTAGAGACACTTGCTAGCCCACCATGGGGGGAAAAAAGCATTCCTCCCTTCAGCTCCAGGCCATCTTCCAGGTGCATGAGCAGCCTGGAAGAAACGGACTTGAGAGCCCTGAACAGTGGTCATGCTTAATGCTGAAGGGGAAGGCAAACAACCCCATAGATTAGTGCCAATCTGCGCCGGGGAAAACTCCTTCCTGATCTCAGTGCTAGCAACTGGCAATTTCCTGAGTGTGTGAGCAAGACCTGCCTCTTCAATGTACACACTGGTTGCATCTTCTAGGAGTTTCCCAAGCCTTGTTCTCCCTCAGCCTGCAGCCATCAGTGCACTTTTGGCTCAAAAGCCAAAATGTAACCAAATGTATTCCACTGGCTGGAATGAACAGTGCCAAGAGACCACTATGGAAATAACATGGGCTTTGAAAAACAAGGGGGAGGAGGTGTGGTGTAAAGGCTGGTTATTTTCAGACATAGGACATTTGGATCCATGCCCAAAGCACAGTCAGGCAAAATTCCAAACTGTAAAACAGCCCATTGTTGCTATCACCCTCACATCCCCTTTTCCCACTGAAACTAAGCTGCCCAGCTGGCTGTGTTTATATGGGATCCATCCACAGGGTAAAACTTTCAAAGCTCCTTGGTGACTTAAATCTTTCTGGAAGTTATTTGTGCACCTTCACTCATGGTAAGCCTGCTAAGTCTCTTCTTCCTTTAGCATTTAGTATTTTGAGCCTTGAAAGAGGAAGGAACGTGCTATGCTTGTAATTTTCTATGTTGGTGCCAAAATGGATATGTACATTCAGACTATGTAAATAAGGTTGTGGTGACCTGAGAGGTGAAAGATAGGGTTTTGGTTTCCTCTGTGGGAACTTTGCAGAGGCATAGAGAGCATGCATGGTTTCCTCACCATTCTTCCCAGTACAACAAGAGACATTTGCTACTGTACTGTTGATGGTGAGGTTTTCCTTTTGGAAAGAAGTACTGAATTGGTTTGTGTAATTAACCATCATTTTTCCTTGCACTTCAGTAGCTTTTTTCCTTCTTTGGACTTCATCCTTGTTATCTTTCTTGAAAGTGATGACAGCCCTCTCAGCTGTTGTCTTGTCTTTCTAGTTGTCTTCTTATTCCACAGGCCCTCCATGCCCTTGTGCAACTGCTTCAGTCTTTGCCTTCACCTCTGATAGAATTTCTCCTACTTGAACCTGAGGAATGAGAAATGTCCACAGTGGGATAGGTGAGTTTTCACCAGGGCTTTGCACAATGTGTGCCTTTCCCACAAAAATATCTTGCCTGATACACAAGAAGTAATAGTAGTATTTTTTTTATGTTTAGGTAGAGCTTGAGTGAGTCTTGTCACACATACCTTTGTTATCGATTGGTGTAGAATTTTCTCATTTTGGTTTTAAAGGTAGAGGTTGGAAAAATATAGAGCACATGCTCAGTGAGCAGTGCTCACACCTAGGAGGCAGGTAGCTTTTGGGGTGGAGGTGATTTTTGGTGTTATAATGAGCAAATGCCATCCACAGAACACAAATTTACCATAAAATTAATCAATTGCTAGTACAGCAACCAATATATCTCTTGTGTGGCAGATGCTCTGTGTTTTTTTAGCTATAGGGCACCATTTAGTTCCATACTGGCAGTGATTTACAACTGAGCCTGCCTGTGGTGTCTCCACTCTGCTCCACCCTCCACTCTATTTCTTCTAAGGTCAGCTCACAAAGTTCCCCCAGTGTTGCCAGCATCTAAAGGTGCAGGCTGTATTTGCTTGGGGAACAGATTCCTTACATGCCAACCACATTCCACCCTGAAAGTTTCCTTACCATTACAACCTCTCTTAGGATGTGGATATAACTTCAGTTTCAATAATCTTTCTCTAGTAATTCTAGTCATAGTTCCACCTGTGTGACCTGTTCATGCCTCCAGCAACATTTCTCCCATATTTCCAGGTTGGAGCAGAAATCTGTGTCTAGTCACTTTAGCAATGGATGTCTCCTCCTAGGAAAGGAAACACCCAGAGCTGGAATTAACTGAACTTCCATTTTAGAAGTTTCCTTGGAGAAAGTGCCAGTCACTGAGAAAGCTCCAAGAGGTGAAACACTGGTGGGTCAATGCAATGCAGTTTGTGGCAGTGCTGACTGTGGAGATAAGCTTTACTCTCCAGGACTGTGAATAAAGGTCACCAAATTTTTAAACAAATCCTGTGGGTATTTGGTCAAGAGGAAGGTTGTTGCTGATCATGTTTGTGTGGGTAAGGATGTGGCTGGCCACATGACAATTCAAGCCCAAAAGGCCATTGTTTCTCTTCAAGAGTCCCTACACACCTATAAGATAGCTGCCAAAAAGGAATTAATTTTTTTCTTTTTGTCCTCCTGAATCCATGTGAGATTGTCAATATGATAAAATTACTGATGATATTATTCATATATAAAGGAATTTCATTGTCTGGGTTGTTAAAAATTGATAAATGGTGCCTAAAGGGGGCTAAAGAGAGCTGGAGGAGAACTTTCTACAAGGGCATGTAGCGTAAGCACAAGAGGAAATGGCTTTAAACTGACAGAGAGTAGGCTGAGATTACATATTAGGAAGCAATTCCTTACTGTGAGGGTGGTGAGACAGTAGAACATGTTTCCCAGGGATGTAGATGCTCCATTCCTGCGAATGGTAGTTATGCATAGAAACAAAGTGCAATTTAAAGCCTGAAGAATGTCCAAAGTAGCAGACAAACAAATTAGTAGTAACAGAATGTGGAAATAGACTGCATAGTAATCAGGAAATTAAACTGAGAGTTTGAGGGACTAAGTTCGGAAGGTTGAAACTTTGTGACTTTTATGGTGGGGCTGTGCTGGTCTATTAGTTTCAGACACTCCAAGAAAGTAGCTTTAGATTAGATATTAGGAAGAAATTCTTAACTGTGAGGGTGGTGAGGCACTGGTAGAGGTTTTCCAGAGGAGCTATGGATGCCCCATCCCTAGAAGTGTTCAAGGCCAGAAGGCTGGGTTGGGTGGGGCAATAAGCAATTGCCCTGCCCGTGGGAGGAGGTTTGCAAGAGATTATCTTAAAGGTCCCTTTTATCCTAAGCTGTTTCATGATTCTATTTTATATATATATATGTATATGTGTGTGTGTGTGTGTGTGTGTGTGTTGAGTTTATGCACTTTGTAACTGATTACTAGTAACACTTTAAAAACCGAATTCAGGACAGGAGAGTGGCTGTTAAACCAATCATTTACACAAAGTCACAAAGTGCCTCACTAGCAGGGCAAATGTAGAAGCTTCTCTTGGCTCAGTAGATGATAGAGGTACTTAAAAGTCAGTATCAGTAAACACATTTTGTGTTATCTAGAAAACAACTTATTTTTCTGCACCTTTTCCTATGCTATCTGACCCCTGTACCAAAACTGTTCCACAAGACAGTGAATAGTTATTCCAGCATGGAAGATTGTGGACAATCATTACCAGTCACAAGTCTTCAGGATTTTTGTTTAGGAAAAGATACTGGAAAGGGAGAGAGGCAAGTTAGAACAGTGCTTACAAAGATGAAAAGTAAAGTTATTCTCCATTTCTCTTTAAAAGGTCTGGGTTAAATACAGCTTCTAAGTAATTAAAATTTCTAAAATTTAGTTTCTCAGTCTTGGTACGCAGTATTTGTATACTTTTATTTTTTCTATGAGCAAGAGCACACCTCAGTGAAGCAACAGTCTTCCCACCTAACTGCTTGCTATAACAGTGCTACATTATTGCTGAGAGATGCTAGCAGAGGTGGTAATACTGGGCAGGATGTTTATTTCTTTGCCAGGGATATCTTTGGATTACACTATCCAAACATGTGCCTGACTGGACACGTTTTGCACTGGACTGTTCTCTGAACCGGTTCATGTTAGCAGAGACAAATTTGAACCACAGTTTATAGTTACAGACAGCCTGCTTGTTTCATGACCCAGCTGACAACGCAAGAAAGATTTTAGATACATAATGACATTTTGCATATTGAACTAATTGTGGTAAGAACACAATAACCTGAAAACAGGGGTTACTCGTCATAGATTTGGCATTCTTAATTTTGAAGTACTTCTGGTACTTTGTCCAACGATGCAGCTCTTTTACAAATAACAAGTGGCCCCTCAAAATTTGCTTATTTTCCCCAATGATCCTCTGCAGCCAGGAAACACCTGATACCATGATAATTCCTCCACAAAGTACACTTTCCTTCCAGTTCCCCATGCAGCTAAGTGCAAGAACATGCCCCTCCCAGCCCAACTCCCCACACTTTATACAGCAGGCATGACATTGTTTGGTCTGGACTATCCCTCTGGCCAGTTCAGGTCAGCTGTCCTGGCCATGCTCCCTCCCAGGTCCTTGTGCAGCTCCTCACTGGCAGAGCACAGGAACCTGAAAAGCCCCTGGCTCAGGGTAAGCACTGCAGAGCAACAGCTGAGCCATCACTGTGCTACCAACATCAGCTTCATACTGAATCCAAGCCCACAGTACTGTACTGGTTACTAGGAAGAAAATTAACTCAGTCCCAGATGAAACCAGGACAAAGAGCAATGTCCTACAAGCCCCAGATGTGGAGAAAGCAATTAGGGATGTTTTTACCTTATCAAAGACACTGAAACACAATGGTAAAATACTGTGGGTAAGAAAGCAATATCTTATTAGATATCCATCTATTCCCAAAAGTAAACCCTCCTGTTTTAACTATGTCTCATGCTCATCTAGGCTTTTCTCATTTAGGATATTGATAACCCTTCTTGTGACCGGAAATCAGGAAGAACAGTCCTTTAGCCCAGATATCCTCAACATTAACTTCCCTGACGGTATTATCTCAGTGATAGTTGTTCAAGCAACTGTACCAACCACTTTGGGACTGGCAGTTTTGAAAACAGGCCCTGCTTGAAAACAGGACTTTGATAGTTAGATTAATCTTAGAAAAAGATACAGAGTCTTCTAATAGATATGAAGCATAGCTCTTTTAAAGGAGAAGTCCCTAGGCAGCTACATAGGATGAGAATTCCAGAGAACTGTGAGGAGGCTGAACAAATGGTATGTCTGGAGGATTTTCATGTTAGTAGCTTCAAACACATTTCTGGTTTTAAAAACAGGAACAGAACTGGGCTCTTCACAATCACCCCTAGGTGTTGTGTTTTGAAGTAATATTTCCTAATCATCACCATTCTGCTTCTCCTTTGCTGGCACTGAATACAATTGAATCTGTTCAGCTGTGTTAAGGCAAATTTTACAAAAAACACACATTTCCCCCACTTTTCTTGAACATTTTTTTGTCAGCTGTGAATCTGCTACTGTCTGCAACCTTTACAATTTTCCTGAGATTCCAGCAGCCTTCATCTGGACCTCTCTAGCCAAACCAGTGTGTGGCAAACTACCACAGTAAGATAAAATGAAGATCCTAATTTTGATAAGGCAGTCTTGGAATGTCATCTAAATCAGCCTCTTCATCAATATACTTTTCAACCAATACTTTGAATTTGAAGAAAAAAAAAATTGTATGCACCTAAATTACTCAGAATTTGCTTTGAGATATTGATGAAATCAATCAATTTCTTTTCTAACCTACATATTTTTAGCCAAGACCAGACATCAAAAAGTTACCACCTTGCTATCCTACCAGCTGACATGTGTACCTCTCATACTCATTATAAACTTAATCCTTCACAACATATAAGGTAAACCTATATAAACATATTCCATGCTAGGAATATGTCAAGACAAGGCATCTGAAAGGTTCCAAAATGAATAATCTCTTCAACTTTTTAGATATTGTGACTTGGATTTATAAGTCAGCTTTGGAAGAGGGAGAAGCTCCACAACTGTTTTTTCACCTACCCAGCTGAAGAATCTAATTTCCAAGAGCAAGTCTGCCAGTCATCAGTGGTGGGCACTGGCCAGGCTGTCTAGAGAGGCTGCAATAACTTAACAGTGACCTTTATCTCTGGGGGTTTGGTTTGGTTTGGTTTGGTTCTTTCCCAGCAATATTTCAGTAAATCTCTGCATCCAATACAAGTTAAGGGATTGTTCAGGGTATTATATAGCTAAAGCACTCTTATTTTAAATGTGTCTGTTCTCTTATGCAATGGCCAGAGGATCTTCAACCCCAGGTATATTCAAATAGGATTATTGTGTTTTTAAGAAGGAACTTAGAACTTTTTGAGAGTGACCATGAACAGCATATTTAATGAATGTGTTAATTATTTTGGACTTAAAGCTGTTACTTTTCTAAGAATAGGAAAATTCTTTATTTGTGAATAGCACAAGTCGAGCATTTAAATCTTCACTTAATTATCTCAAGTATGTGTGCAGCATGCTGGCTGGAAAAAAAGAGGCTTTAATTTATTTCATAGAACTCAAAACCATTGTGCAGGGACTGTCCAAAGTCAGTCCTTCTCAGAATTAGCTGAAATACATTGATTTTACACCTGGCCAATGACAAGGCATGTTATTTGTTCTGTTAGGTAATTGAAAAAAACCTCCACTTAACGTTAAATCTAGCGACAACAAGCTGTTAATTATTCTTTTACAGATTAGTCTGCAGCTCTGTTAAACATCAATTGTTCTATGTTTTATCTCATCTCCCATCAAATGCCCAGCAGGGGAAGCTGAGCCAAGACGAGGTAATCCAATGTTGCCTGTCCTTAAAGACTACAATCTGAATACTGTGGTTATATGAATGAATATATACATGAGTTACATTTATTCTCAGAATTTGATAAACAGTATTTCTGAATAAAGAAAAATACTTGATACGTAATACGTACATAGCTCAGAAAGAAGCTATATGATCCTGGTTTATAGCTTTCTTGGAATGCCTGCCCGATGGGGAACATAAGAGAAACGCTGAGTAAGTGAATAGGAATCTGCCTGTGTAAGTACTTATTTATCACACGAATTACATGTGACATCTAGCACTAGAGGAAAGTTATTTCCTGGTAAAACTTGAACAAGGAGAAAATAGAGGTGAGAAAAATACAGCTTATTCTTTTGATATCTTTTCCGGTTTGATAAAGTCCAAAATGATGTAGGAACACTGACGTTCTAGTGGAGTCAATCAGCCTTATTAGCCCTACTGTGTGAACCAAATGTGCACTCCTACAGAGTTAGTCATCTACCTTTGGTGTTGGTAGACATACACCTCTGTACTTCCAGAACAACCTAGGGAAAATTGGATCAAACTCGAAGGGATGTTTAGCATTAAAAGGACAAAGATTGACAACATCTGTCAAAACTGTTTTAAAATTCCTCTTCTAAAAATAGAGAACATCTGAAAAGAAAATATCAGAATTGTATGTGCAAAGTGTTGGCAAAAGCATCGGTGATTCCTCTTCTCTAACATTTTCTTGTGAAACATTTTCTCGTGAAACATTTTCTCATGAAATTATGAAAAGTAGACTGAATTGTATTTTCCAATGGAATTCTTACAGTAGAATATTTGCACCTACTGAGAGTAGATTTTCTGCATTACTGTTACGTTACAGATGTTATGATTTTTTCAAAATCAGAGATATTTAATCTCTCTAGACATGCTCTTTTCGAATTTGTCTAAAATGCTTCAATGTAATTGACACTGAAATTTCCCCAATCATATTTGAAATTCAGAAATACTAAAAATTAATTTGAATAATTTTGAGTGTCAATTAGTGTTAGAGATCCTAATTAGCGGAAGGACTTGGAAAGATTCTTCATTCTTTTCTAGTTATCTTTCCTTCTTAGCTTGTCTGAATAATTACTTCCTTTCTACAAGATAACCTGGATTTTTAAGATCCATCTTTCCTTTAGTCAAATAATCACATAGTTTAACAGTAATTTTAAGTCTAATTTTTTTGTAGGTAAAACCATCTTGATAAACATTGTTTTGGTTAGCAAAAAAAAGTGGTATTGCTTCAGCCAGAATCACAAGAATTTGAAATAAACTTTTTCTCTGGGAATCTTTACATTTTTCTCATATAAAAATATTCATATTGAACTAACACAGCTTTTTGAATATGGTTACTTTTCGCATAACTTCTGCTTGCCTGGCATTGTTCTTTGCCTTTTCTTTGTGCTTTTTTTCTTTTTTTCCTTTTCTTCTTCTAGAAGAGAAGCTCCTTCTTTAATGATGAAAACTTGTTTGAAAAGCTATGACATTCAGTAAAAGTCTCTAGACTCCACTGGAATTTGAGGTCTTCTGCAGAGTGGGGTTGCAGTGGGAGGCTTGGCATATGGCTCCTCTGGAAACTCTTCCAAGGTTTTCTGTTTCTCTAGAATCATGGCAACACTGCAACAAGTAATGAAACACCTTTTTCTGGAAAATTAAACATACAGACTATGCGAAGGGAGACCTTGCAACTTCTGCTTGTTGGAAAGAGAGAGTGTAAAGTAATTACATTAATCCTTAAATATCTAGAATGGAGCAATGAACATGTTCATCAGGCAGTTTTAAAGATTATCACTGAGACTGGTGTGTACTGCAGCCATCTTCTCCAAAAGCAAGAGGACATTACATTAATATAAGCTGATGTAGAAAATGTACTGGAGAGTTGAAGGGAAAAAATACTGGCTGCAAATCCCTCTAAAAAGACAGAGCTCCCCTCCATCCTCTTGTCCTTCCTCAAAAGAATCATCTAGGTCAGTACTGGTTTGGGATCTTACTCTAGGACCTGGAAGGCAATTATAGAAGTTAATTCTCCTGACTCTCCTATAGACTCTGAGGAGTCCCGTTTGCCAACCCAGCTGTTGGCTGTAGACCTGCAGGTGGGTGGTCTTTGCTCCCACTGTTCTGCTTGGAGACAGCTAATGGTAGGAGCTGAAACCGTGAATTTCATGCACGAGAAGGAGAGGACAGGGCTAAGGCACTCACAAGTCACTGACCTGCCAAAGCACTCTCTTGTTGTTGTCACTTCCTCCAGACCTGAACTGCCCAGCAGTACAAGCAAAAATATTACTTAATGTGTTACTGTTACATCTAACCTGTTGAGGTATCTAAACAAATATTTAACTCTAATATGACAGCAAAGTTACATTCACCAAATTTCTTGACATCTTCTAGTTGGAGAAGTACTAATCTTCAAATGCATTCCCAAAGAAAATTACTAATCCATTGAATTTGATTGTTCAAAGCTATTACATTTATCTAAGTAAACCTGATTTTTTACTTTTTTACTCTTCTTCACACTGAGTGTTTTTGACTTCACTCTGTTGTCTCCAAGCCCACATATTTTTATATTGCAAAATTGTTGTTGACTTGCAGGAAAAGCGAATACATACATTGCTCCTCCCTCTTTACCTGATCCATTTTTATTCTTCCAAATCCTCTTGTTGCATTGATTTTGAATGTTGCTGATCTTCTTGGTTGTTGTTTTTTTTTAATTTTTATTTTTTTTTAAATTTTTCTTTGTTTGTTTGTTTTGTTTTGTTTTTTAATGAGGGAAGGAATTTGAAGCCTGGTCACGGGTTTCACTTTGGAAAGTCTTAGGCATGTGCTGGTTGCTGATGAACCTACTTCCAGTGTCTACAGTTCAATGCCAGGCCTGCAATTTGAAAATGAAACCTCTTTTCCCAAGTGAATGAGCACCAGCTCCACGTGATTTAAACGCGACCCAATTTTGCTGAGCGCACTGCAGGATTTGGCAGCTGGCGACAAACAGGTAACAGATTTACAACTAAAGTTATTATGTTACATTTAGTTTGCCCGCTTTATAAAGTAGCTCCCGTTTTTACCACCTGAGAGGAAACACTTTTGGTTGATCTCAAAAGTCATCTGGACACAACCCTGGGCAACTGTCTCCAGGTGGCCCTGCTTGGGAATGTGGAGTTGGACCAGATATATTCCTGAGGTCCTTTCCCACCTCAACCATCTTGACGTTCTGTGAAAATGAGGACATACCCCACAGCTTTGTTGGAATGTTCAGCCATGAAAGATGCTTTCACGAATGTTTTTTTTTAACCTTTCGCTTAATCTCTTTAACACATCCATTGTTTGAAACACTTTGAAATTATTGGGTCTGTAGAAATGGAAGTCTAATGTTATTGATTATGTGGAGCCATTGGGCATTTCTACACGGGCAGAGCCATGCTCAATTATTTTACTTTTTAAATTATTAGGCAGAAGTCAATACCTTTATTGTAAATGCTACATTGAAACTAAGTGGGACATATCCCTCCTTGCACTGTGTAGTAACAATTTTTTGTATTGTGGTCCTATATCTACTATGGATAACTTATTTTTCATGGATGGCTGCCCCTTTTTTCTGTAAATCCTTTTACCTACAACCTTACTGTATTTACACTGGTGCTGAAAGTACATGGCTAAGGAACTTACAGAAAAAAAAAAGGAACTAATTGCATTTCAATGTACTTACTGGAGTGATGACTACGAAGATAAAAAAATTTTGTGGCCACTCCCTCAAAAAAAAAAAAAAAAAAAAAAAGAATACTTTTTCTGCCAAAGCGAATGTTTGATTTGTATTACTTTTTGAGAAAATACCAGTCATTTTGCTGCAGTGGCCTTCAAAGGCATTGAGTGCGCTAGCCAACACATAGACCTGTGTGTGAACTGTGTGTAGACCAACAGTGAAATTGTATGGCTGCCCAAGCCCACTGCAAAATCACCCTTGGCTTCCATTGATATGTGTCACTCACATGGTGAACGGTTTGGGAATGTCTAGTTGAAGGCATTAGTTTGTAAAGCCTTTGGGAATGGCCTGAGCAAAGCCAGGTCAACCTTGTGGGGAAGACAGAGAGCTGTGCCAGGAAGATGGCAGGGATGCAGGGAGAAGGTCCTGATGTGCCAAGGATGGGATCCAGTCCAGCATGATCCTATATGGTGTCTTGACCATATATGACTGGCCTCCTGACAGCTCTGGTGGCAGAGCCACATCAGGGGTCTTGGCAGTGGAGAGTCACCCATCCTGCTGCTGTGGCCATTTGTCCTGGTCCTTGTGGTACGGCTGTTGCCTGCCTGCACAGGGGATTGGCTCTGTTTGCATCTTGTGTCCACCAGAAGCCATCTGCCATCATGGGAAGAGCAAAAATTGCATTAGCGGACAGACATGGAGACATCTGGTAGACAGAGCTTCCAGCAATGTGTCTTCCATCACACCTCAGAGCCTTTCAGGGCCATGGGTGTGGCAGTGCCATGCTCCCTGATGATGTCACCAGAGAGGCTCCATGCCCGGGCCCTGCTCCATGCCCCTGCTGGCCCTGGCTCAAGCCCAAGCCCAAGCCCAGGCCCAAGCCCAGACCCAGGCCCAGGCCCGGCCCCTCGGCCCGGCTCCGCCATGGCGCCATGGCGTGTGAGCCCCGCCCACAGGAGCACAGCCAATGAGGAGCCTTCCCGCCAGGCCTCGCCTTGCCCCATTGGCCAGCAGGGGTGGGCAGGGCCCCCAGAATGCTGCAGATGCAAAGGAGGCTCCACCCATCACCCCATGAGGTCCAGTGCTAGGTGGTCACGTGGCAACCTCACGTGATGGGCATCGCGTCATCAGGCTCCGCCCCGGGGTGACGTCACAGCTCTCGCGAGAGCGCTCAGTGCTGCCCCTTAGAGGTGTGAAGGGACACAGGCGAGCCCCAAGCTGAGCCCCGCCCCACCTGATACCCCGCCCTCAGCCCCGCCCATCCCATCCGAAGAGCCAATGGGAGCGCTGGCCAAGTATCTCCCCATTGGCTGGCCGCCTGCCATGCAAATGAGCCTGGACGTCACTTCCTCTGCCAGATCGAGCGCNAGCGGCTTCCCCGGGCGGGCGGGACGGGACGGGTCCGGCGTGGCTTGAGTGGGCGAGGCGTTTTACACCGGGACGCTCCCCCGCTGCCTCGCCGTGAACAGCTCGTTATCACCGCTTCTTGCGTGTTGGTTATTTAATTCCAGGTCTCGCTTCAGCGATGGGGTGTCTGAGGAACCAGCTTAATAGCTTGCTTTGGGGTCTGTGGATGAATGATTTTAATTTCTTTTAATGAATTGCTTTACTTTTAAGGAGTTTGCGCCAAATTGTAGCATGGGCAGGAATAGCACACGTACAGAACCAGCACTTCATCACTGGTTAATGGAATCAGTTAATGGGATGAAAAATTACGTTGAATATCCTTGTGGTGCCTCAGCAATGCACACGTTTAGAAAAAAAGTTTATGAATAATGTAAACAAACACAACCCATGCAATGCAAGCAGTGAAAACCATTTGAGTGCACTTGCTTTGTGGTCTAGAGCAGGTAATGGGGAGTTCAGGTGTCCTGGTTTGTAAACCGAATAAAAGGCACGTGTCTGACTTCTGTTGCAGTGGTTCAGAGTCCTGTACTGCCAAAATTATGAACAACTCACTTTCACCCGGTAGAGTTCTGATGAGTAAGTTACTGGGGAGGAATTGGTTGTTGCCCTTAACAGTTTTCTGTCAACAAAAATCTGTGTTTGTATAAAACAGTTGTAAAGAGCTATAATTAAATACTTAAAAAGATTCCTGGGATATTGAATCTATATTCTAAAAATCGTAGTACTCCTTTTAATAAACTTTCTCTTTAATTTTGATCAAAAAGGAATTTCTTTAGCACAATATTTAGAGTAACTGGGTAAGAAATAAAGTATGTGACAAGCTGTAGTAAGATCTGTTAGAAGGTATACTGTATATGATAAGCTGTAATAATGTCTGTGGTTTGTTTCATGGAAGTTTTGTAAAAAACATCCCCCACAAATTACAGCAAATCTTTAGAGACAAGGAAGAGCGCATACAGTTTTGATATGTTTTATGTTTTTCCATTGGAAACTGTTGGATTTGGGCTAAGTCTTACTGAGTGCTGGTGGAGCTGGTTTGTGTTTGAACACTTTCATCTTTCTTCTGAAACCTTTTGCACAGCCCTGGGTTTTGTTTTGTTTTTTGTTTTTTTTTTTAGTTGTGTCCCCTTTGTGACCTGTTAAGGTTTTGGATTATCTGTGCTGTGGACTGTTGTGTGCATTTGTAAAGTGCAAAGTCTTGGAGTCACACCAAGCTGATGAATGCAGCACAAATGCAGTGGTACTTCTTCCTTAAATAGCTGCACTTGCGGGGTGACTCTTCTGCTCACACACACAAGGGGCTGACACATCCTGCAGGATTTGAGTGAACTCCATGCAGATGCTTGCATCACCTATGATGAGCCTGGATCCTGCTGGATTCAGGTTCTGGCCAGTGCCCGGAAGGGACTCCCAAGGGAGTCAAAGTGTTGTGTAAGTTAGTGCCTTAGGCAGGCTCCATGAGTTTAAATGGTGGTGTCCCTTCATGGTAGTGTCCCTTTGTCTCTTCTCACCAGTCTTGCATAGCAGGGACTTGGTTGTGTGTTAATGAGCCGTCACAACAGTTACTTAAACGACAGTAGCTGAAGTTAGTGATCGAAATTTGCTTTGATTTGTTAGGTAAGATGCAGGTTGTTGTACTGCATTTTCATCTATATCATCACATACCTTACTGCTCTTCATTGTGTTAGCAGCTGTTGAATGATGGTCTTCTTGGTGTTGGGCAAGATGACCTTTTCAATAGGTATGTGATTTATAGTCATGAAAAGAGCAGAATTATTGTGACTCTAAGAGATCTATTGTTTGAAATGCCCAGAGGTTTCTGATATAGCTGATATATTCTGATATACAAATTTTTTTCTTATCTGGGATTTCTATTAAATTGCCCTTGTATAGAAATTTGAATATAAGACGATAAAGAGGAACTGCTTTGTTGGCCAGAGCTGCTCTTCATAAGTTTTATTAGAATATGTTTTATATTACAACAGATTAAACAATGAACAAGAATAGCACCCATTCTAATCAATCGGCGTTTCATTATGAAGCTTTCTTCCCTCTCCCTCCATAGGTTGGATAAGCGTTGATGGTGCTTATCTTGTAAATTCTGTTGATGGTGACATACTTGTAAATCAGGTTAGGTCTCCTTCAGAAGGCAGAGATAGGAGTCCAGGAAATGGAACTGACCATGTAATGTGTGGTTGTGCACATACCCAGGTGTGACTTCTCAGAGGGCTTGTAAGCTTATCAGAAACAAGACAAAATTGATGAGGGTAAAATTTGACATGGCCAAACTAAACTCACGTTCTTCTAGGCAGTTTCTTAGTGGGGCTGTCCTCCTAGCTGCTCTCTGCCATCCAGTGTTCTTGTTCCTTGGATTCTTAGAAGTAGATCACATGCTTCCATTCCACTTTCAGAAATGAAGCGGTTTTTGTTGTTTTCTGAACTAATACTGAATTGCCAAATTCTAATGAGTTTGCTATAATGAAAATAATTCTTTATTGGTGTTCGTCAATTCTGATAACTGCTGAAATACAAGCTGGTAAACAAACTTTTCAAAATACTCCAACCCAAATATTCCAAACTTATAAACTTTTATAAAGGTCCTATAAAGACCAAAGTTTTTATAAAAATATCTTTCTTAGTTATTAATGACCGTTAATAGGTGAAAGTTACAAAAACTAAGAGTGATTAGATTTCTCGGGTGGATATTATGAAAGGACAAAGTTCTACAAGTCTTCCATCATTTCTCTACTCAAAACAGTTCTTTGAGCTATAGACCAGTAAAGGCCAACCACTTAAGAACACATCTGGAGATCTTGCTTCTGTACAGATTATCTGGTGTCTAAAAGGGTTACATTACGGTCATTTTCTCTGTGGATCTTCTAACAGGCCTCTTTTCCTGAAAGCTCTAGAAATGCCTGATTATCTAGTTCACTGGATTTTGCTGAAAGTATTTGCATGCCCGTTGAAGGCACATATGTGCATCTCCCTTGTGCCAGCTCCATACCAGCTCCATTTTAATTTGCTTGCAAATGCCTACTTCCTGTAGGAACACAAACAAAAGTGGTGCGAATTTCGTGTAAGGAAAAAAGCTCTCAATGTGAGCACAGTCTGTCGCTGGAGGAGGTTGCCCAGAGAAGCTGACAAACCTGGCTGGCCAAAACAGAGTGAGCCTGCTCATAGGAAGCTGGACTGGGTGTCCTCTCGAGGTTCCTTCCAAGGTGAATGAGAATGGTTCTAAGAAGTAGAATGAATAGGAACTTGGCATTTTGTGATAACTTCTCACTTCGAAGAGGTGCAGTGTTAGTGTTTTTGCTTTTTTTAATGCAGAGAAATGATCGTAAAAGATAGTTACTTTGTGAACTGCTGTCTTTGACTACTGAGACACCGGGCACACTGTTACCTTGTCTTTTAGGCTAGCAGTAAAATACTGCAGTAGTGCTGGAAGGGAAGAGTTGCCTTTGTGATCTTTGAAAAGCCAAATGTACTTAGCTGGTTGTTAGAATAACAAATGTAGAAATGAAAGGAACCTGTAGTTTTGAATAAAGCTCCACTGTGTATATCATGATGGAGATGTTATCTGAACAAGCAACAAATACGGGAGTGGCTTGATGGCTTAAATGCCTGAGCAAGAGTTGAATGGCCTCCTTAGAACTGAATTTGAGACATCAGTTGCTAAAATTCTTTTATTTTGCTAAAAACTTGCCTTGGTTCTGTGTATGAAATGTCACTTAGTCTGAAAACTCAGTGGATTATCAGTTTTTTTGGAAACAGCAATTAAAAGCAGTGAAGGATAAATGTTTGCCTTTTAGGCAGCACAGTAAAATGATCAAGACTATCTGTAGACCTAGTTCAGTTTTACTGTAGTCCTTTGATGTTGAATTTGCTGGTTAAGGATGGAATGCAGATCAGCAAATCCATGGAACCAAATTGCAAACTAAAGCTTGAAGAATAACCAAAATATAAGACAAATAAATTATTAGTATGAAAATGTGGGTAATAAACTGCATAATAATCAAGGAATTAAACTGAGAACTTGTGGGAATAAGCTTATGAGGTTGATCTTTTGTGATCTTTATGGTGGGGCAGTGCTGGTCTAATGAATAGAGAAGCTCCAAGAAGGTAGATTTAGATTAGATATTAGGAAGAAATTCTTAACTGTGAGGGTGGTGAGGCACTGGCAGAGGTTTTCCAGAGAAGGTGTGGGTGCCTCATCCGTAGAAGTGTTCAAGGCCAGGTTGGATGGGACTTTGAGCAACCCAGTCTAGTGGGAGGTGTCTCTGCCCATGGGAGGTGGTCTGGAACTAGATGATCCTTAAGGTCTATTCCAACCTAAGCCATTCTGTGATTCTGGTGTGAGATCCTTTAAGATCCTTACTCCCAAGAAGGTTTTTTAAATACCTACTGAATAACATTGCACATAATTGCACATGGTGACCTTTGGATTGAAGACCAACTGCTTGAAAACAGGAAAGTAATTTATATTCAAGATTTTTTCTGTTACTGTGGGGGTTTTGATGTGTTTTTCTTTCTCGTGGATTAATAATTAGAGTATGATTAATGATTTTATTTCATTCTTTCTTCTGCATTAATAATTTCAGGATTATTACTGGTTAAGAATACTGTTGAGGTGTGAATGTTGCTACACCCCTTGTAGACTGTTTCTTATTTGTGAGCTAGACACACCTCAACAAATGCCTGCTTCACCTTCTTCAGTAGCATCAGTGTATGAGTTGGAAGACTGAGATGGGGAAGCTGTTTCCAGTGGAGCCTAATGTATTGAACCACATCTCCTTCTGGCTGATCTGTGCGTTGTGGTGTCCAGTCAGCTCTGTTACCCACACTGGACCATGGGGTTGATGTGCATAACCTGCTGTCATAGAGGGACTGATCTTAAAGCTTTAACTAGAGACTCTGCTAACTCCCGGTGGACTTCTCTTTGAAAAGAGTATTTTATATGTCAAATTTTTGCTCATTGCATTTTGAGAGAATGCCAGACCAGTTACTCTGATTTATTCCATTCTGTATAGGTTCCTGTTCTACATCCACTCCAATGGTATCAGAATGTCTTCTGGACTTCTTCGTGATAAAAAGCATTAGAAAACAAGACTAGTGTCTGTCAAATGGGGTTCCCTCTCCATTTCTCTCTACGCACCTTTCCTTTCAGGGGAAAAGAAGCGAAGAATAGTATGTGAGTTGTTTGAATTTTAATTATAAACCCCTCAATTGTATGTTTTGTACATAAATTAAGGGTTTTTTTCTGTTTGTTGTTTTTTTTGTTGTTTGTTTGTTTGGTTTGGTTTTTTTTGTTTTTTTTGTTTTTTTTTTTTTAGGCTTATCTTGTACTTGTAGCTGGTGTCTTATGTGCAAGGGGATTTAGCAACCATTTGCATGAATGTCTTATTCTAAGTAGAGCTTTCATGTTGGCAGGGAGCTTGCTTTTTTGGTAAAGTGCAGCTTTTCAAGACATTTGAGACTGTGTTTTGAAGTACTGTTTGGGAATTTCCTTTATTTTTATTTTCTTTTTCCTGTTCAGGCGTATCCTAGATGGATGAATTGTTTAGCAATAAGGATTTAAGATGTTGTAAATGCTCCTGAATCCTCTGTCAGCTATTTAAGCACCAAATAATGGAAAAGCTTCCAGTGATCTTTTTCATTGCAGGCTTATAGGGTTAGGCTTTGCAATCTGTCTCCATTGCAGTTTCTTACAGGTCAGTCTAAATTGCATTGTGCTGTACTCTAGGAAGGAGTTGACAAAGGCTGACATACTTCTAAAGCTGAGCCTGTGGGGATACCTTACAAGTTTATAAAAGTAGAAACTTCTGCAAGAAATCTAGATTTTACTAGCAATCGTATTTTAAGCATGTACATGCATGACAGCAAACAAAATTATTAAAGAGATTTCTCATCTTGATGCTAACATTCAAGGTGAAAGGTATTGAATATCTCCTTCCTAAATGATATGATAGTAATTTTCTGAGTAGAACTTAATAAAATTCTGGTGTTCATGTTCTTTTACAAAAAACCCTACAAAACCAGTGTTCCTGCCATGTAGATACAGGAGATCTGAAAGAAAAATTTAGAATTTTCTGTAGATAGAAGAAATATAAAGAATTCCTCCCCCCCCAATTAGATTCTGTTTCCTTTAACATGAGTCAAGTGATCTACTGGGAAATACTAATGAGCCCATTTCTTTGGCTTAAGGATTTTGGGCTTTCATATTTAAGAAATGGCATCCTGCCCTATATCAGCAATAGTGTGTCCAGCAGGACTGGGGCAGTGATCGACCCTGTACTCTGCACTGCTGAGGCCTCATCTCAGGTGCTGTGTCCAGTTTTGTGCTCCTCAACGCAGGAAAGATGTTGAGGAGCTGGAGTGAGTTCAGAGAAGGGCAGGGAAGCTGGTGAAGGGTCTGGAGCACAAGTCCACTGAGGAGCAACTGAGGGAGCTGGGGGTGTTTAGCCTGGAGCAAAGGAGGCTCAGAGAATATGTCATCACTCCCTACAACTGCCTGAAAGGAGGGTGTAGCCAGGTGGGGGGTGGTCTGTTCCCCCAAGTTACAAGTGACAGGACAAGAGCAAGTTGCACCAGGGGAGGTTTAAATTGGATATTAGGAAAAACTTTTTCAGAAGAAGAGTTACCAAGCGCTGGAATGGGCTTGCAAGGGAAGTAGTTCAGTCCCCATTCCTGGAGGTATTGAAGGACACAGAGGTGTAGTGATGAGGCATGGATGATGGTGCACTGACTGTATTGGGTTAATGTTTGGACTCTATGATCTTAGAGGTCTTTTCTAACCTAAATATTTCTATTTATGACTTTTCAGATTTTAGTTCTTATTTTAACACTGTTAAATGCAAGTGCCTATGTTCAAGTATTCTGTCCCTTTTTTCATTCTTTGTTTTTCCTCCTCTTTTTTTTTTTTTCTTTATTTTTCGGTTGTGTTTTTATTCTGCCAGGAAAAGTGCAAAATGTTTCAAATTCCTGTTCAAAACCTTGATAATATAAGGAAGGCTCGAAAAAAGGTGAAGGACATTCTTGTGGATCTTGGGCATGACAGCTGCAGGGAATTGTTGAAGGTAAAGCATTTGAAAGAATGTAAACCAATCTGAAATGTAAACTCCTGAAAAATATTTCACTTTCTGGTGTATATGTGATGCTCCTCTGCCATAGATCTTTTTGGGGGGTTCCTTGCTCCAGGGGTTGCTCGTTACTCACTGCTCGTACCCAGGGCAGGACTTCAGTGTTTTAGTATGTAACAGTGTAAGAGGGTGTGTTTCTTAACAAGATGTATCATAGATGGTGCCACATATTCTGTTAGTAATGTTTCAACTAAAAGAAACATTAGTTTCTTTTGTACACCTTCAGGAAGGGATACCACAGACTGATGAGTTGTTGTTTGTGTGCTATGCAGCAACTTTTTTTCAATTCTTTCAAAATCTCAAGGAGATGAGGACTTGAGTCTCCTCAGAGAGATCCCATCACATATCCGGGGCAAGCCTCTGAAGGGACATACAAATCATCAGCGTTTCTGAAAATGTATAAGCCTTTAAACTTTGTGTCTGGTGAAAAATACCAAAATGGTCTTACTGAGTTATAGTCTGCATCTTAAAAAGTATATGCAGGTGTTCTGGGGTGATTAAGATAAACCTAGTACCACTGTTGCCACTTGCAGGAGAAAATTCTGTGCATCAGTCAGGAAGAATGCACACCATCAGACTGGCAAGCCTGATACCAGAAAAGGTGAAAATACAGCAATGTAACTCCATTTCTTAACAATAGTTTATTTCAGTGAGCTGGTGCACAGTCTCTTTCGGCTGTTGAGTATATTCACGCCTTGACATTGACCAGAGTCAAGAGGTTGATTGCTTCTTTTTGGCAGTACTAAAGTAGGTTTAACACTCTATAAGGAAACTCTGTAGCTAATTGGAAAAAAAATTGTTCAAGGCTACATGCATAACTGATTTTGGAACATTTTTTGTTATTGCAGTTGAACAGTGTTGTATATATCTAAATGTTGTAATAGCTCAAGGAAAATTGTAATGTCTAGTAATTTCCATTTACTTGCTGTTTTATTTCGTTAATATTGTTCTGTAATCACTTCTAACTCAGAAGCTGAGTCCATCTTGACCATTTGAAGTAGGAATGTTTTGATGGTGACAGGTTTTTACTATGAAATTGCTTGCGGTCTCTTTGATTGTTGCATGGACTTCAATGGTAAATAGGTAATAAGTTGTTTCATTTTTGGTTGGGTTTTGGGGGGGTACATATTATGTGCGTTTAGTTGGTTTTGCTTCATTTTTAATAACTGGTGGTGGTGGAAAGCCAGCAAACATTTCCACTGTGGAAAAACCTCTGTGAGATTTGGGCCAAAAAATACCGTATTAGGTTTTTTGCAAATAATTCTCCCTTAACCAAGTTCATAATTTCAGTTTGTTTTTTCCAGGTAATCTGGGGCTGGTTTTGGTACAACTTCAACAGTGGGAAGAATGGTTTCTGTAGCTTGATTTGTGCTTGGTTCATACAATTATGATATTTCTTTTTGGTAGCATGGGATGTGTGAGGTTTTAATAAAACTTAGAATCATAGAAGGGCCTGGGTGTGAAAGGACCTTGAAGACCATCTAATGAGAAGTACCTAAAGTTTGTTTGTTTTCTCAAATATTGAGATTGATTTCTGGACTCTTTATGAAGGGGCTGGACAATGTAAGAAATGGATTGAAATAGGATATGCTACAAACATGACCTGCATCTGGTCTTAAAATTGGCCTTGCACTGTTGTAATAAGGCATGATAATGGACAATAGTTTGTGAGGAAGATGAAGGAATACCATGTATGACTAGTACATCTCTGTAGCTTAGAGGCCAAATGGATTAGTTTTTAGGCTAATTGATCTCTCCTAGGAAGAAAACATGAGCATTTTGGCTGGAGTACTAGTTTGATTCTCCAAGTAGTGTGTTTAAGTACACTCTAGGGTCAGAGGTTTTCCTTTAGTAATCTGTTTCAGCTTCTCTAACGTACTATGATCTTTAGGGCCATGAAGGTTATCAGAGGGCTGGAGCACGTCTGCTCTGAAGCTGAAGACATGCTGAGAGAGCTGGGGTTTTCAGCCTGGAGAAGAGAAGGCTTTGGTGAGGCTTCCATTGCAGCCCTGCAGTACCTGAAGGGGGCTCATAAAAAGGAGGGAGAGGGACTTTTTGTATGGACAGATAGGGACAGGACAAGGGGCAGTAATGTTTTAAACTGAAAGAGCATAGGTTTAGATTAGATGCTTGGAAGAAATTCTTTATTCAGAGGATGCTGAGGCACTGGCACAGTTGCCCAGAGGAGCTGTGGATGCCCCATCCCTGGCAGTGTTTAAGGCCAGGCTGGATGGGGCTCTGGGCAACCTGGTTTAGTGGCATCCCTGATGGTGATGGGGGGGGCTGGAACCAGATGATCTGTAGGGTCCTTTCCAACCCAAACTATTCCATGATTCTGTTCTAAGATTCTGTGTCTTCATTTGGACTTTCAGCTTTTTATGTTTTTGTTAAGGAAAACCATGATAGTTCTAATGCAGAGGGGAGAACAGTTCTTAGTTTAAAAATATTTTTCTCTTCAACTTAAAAATACCTATTATGCATCAGGATTACTCAGGCTTCTCAGAGGGCTTTGTTCCTTTCTTGGGGTGTTACCTTTCCCTTCTGTTTTCGTCCCCTCTTGGAAGTGAGAAATGTGGGAAGGGCATAACTGATTAGTGGATCTCTGTTTAGAGCAAGTGTGCACAACAGCCATTGGCACCACTGACTAATTTTATTGATAAGAATGATTATTAGTAGTTATTCCTCAGTAGGAAATAGCTGTTTCAGCAAAATTATCTCAACCTGTTATGTATGTTTGGCTTTTGGGAATTGTGTGTTTAAGCATAGGAGCCTGTCTCTCAAACCAAACCAGAACGTAAGATAAGCCATAAACTTTAAGAAACCTTTTTTTAACAGTGTGTAATTCACTTTCCAGCATGTTTGACTGGAAAAGTTTTAGTGAATCTCAAGTCTCTCTGTTTTCTCTATTAAAAATAGTTCTCTAAAGTTCTGGGATTGCTCTTATTCCATGCAAGAGTTCTTTTTAAGGTTCCTATTGGTGGTAGTGTCTTTTTAGGTTTGGTTGAAGGGCAAATACATGATTGATTCAGTGTCTAGGTGTTGATTAGATTGCAAGGGGTTTATTGTTGCCTTGAGCTTTTCTGGGTTCTCTTTGAGCATATGTGATGGTTGGAAAGGTAGACAGCATATTGCAAACTCAGCTGCTATGTTTTTCTAAATTCTTGAATAATGAAGTTAAAATCAAATTATCACTGGCATGATGTTCTGGTTTACTGCATGGTGCAAATAGGCAAGAGCCTACTGCAGACAGGACCTGGATTAAGTAGGATTCTGTGTTTGAGTGTTGAAACTTTGTTTCTCCTTGTTGCTGACTATATTCTGTGTTGCTGCTAAATTTCACCTAACACAAACTATTAGATTTAGGAATTCCAATCCCTTTGTAAGGTCATCTGATCTTAAATGTTATTTATTATCTGCTTCTGCTGTTGCAGTGGAGTTTGCAGAGATGGAAATTATACCTTTTGTAAGTGTCTGCAGTTTTGGGTGAAGAGGGATTTGTGAAAGGGAAGAATGTGAGGGGAGAAGAAATGCAAGTTTTCTATGGGCAAAGCCTGGATTTGTAGCCTGTGTTTCATCAAAGGCATTCTGGTGTGCTGTTGAATCTAGTTTAGAGTCTTCAGAAATGCCCAGTAAACAGGAATCTAGTTTGGGGTGTCTTTGATTTTTTTTTCCCATTCTCCCATTAAGTTTGTGTTTAAATTTGTGTGGGTCTCAGAAATCTGGAGATGAACTTAGTATTTTTAGGATAGTAGCTGGCTTTGGCTTGAGGGATGTGAACTGCTCTGATGGGATTAATTAGAAGAAGGCTGTAAGGACAGTTGCTTTCCATGACACAGTTGTTGCAGACACAGTAATATTGTTACTTTTACAGCTTCAGGAAAACCAGCTCTTGAAAATCAGCTTCTGTAAATGTCTTTTGTTTTTCCAAGTTAGAACTATAACAGTGCTATGCAGATTTAATACTAAGACCTGTTGCAAAATAAACGGTAGTGGTAAGTTAATACATGGAAATAAGCAATGAAATATTACCAGTGAAGGAGGGAATAGGTAGAGTAGAAAATACTGTTCACTGTGAACTTGGCTGAAAGCAGTGGAATTCAAGTGTAAATATTTTCACTCCCTATATTATTTTCAGTAACTATGAAATGTTCAGAATTCCTACTCTATTACCAGGCAGTCATACGAACAAATATTTGAGGTGAAATAAGTCAGATGGTCAAAGAAGTGATTTCTTTGAATGGAGTTTTGGGACTTCTAAGTCATCTTCTCTTTGTGTGGATTTTTCTTTTTTAGTTTTCCTTATTTTCTGTTGAGAATTTCTTTATATTCAGAACAGACTGCAAAAGCCTTGTTTTCATTTCTTGTTTTTATTTTACTTTTAGGATCTTAAAAGTTTTGATGCAGGTGAAAGCTACTTTTTTAACACTTCATGGAGTGATGTCTCTCCTTGGGAGCCTGTGGGCAAAAGGAAGGTATGTATGTTTGTGACACATATTCTGAGTAAACGTGTTGTGTGGAGTTGCTGAATTTCACAGTTTTCAGAAATTGGAATGCAGCTTTTTAATGGAAAAAATAGCTTTAATACTTGTTTTTAAGTGCTGTTAGTCAGGGAATAATCTTACATTTCCTGTTTGTTTTTCCCTTAATGCAGTTGGTTATGAGGACTTCACTTGCCGTTAGCAGTCTTTAAGGATACAACCCTGAACATCAGTGTTTCAGATATCACACTAGTGTTCTGCCTTTTTAGCCTAACCTAATACATAGTCTTAGCATGGTCTTGCGTACCACATGGCTCCTCTTTCATGGGAAGGGTGAAAATGTGATTGCATAGATGCAAGTGGATTAAGATGAAATTATTATTAGTGGCTTCGTATGGGGTGACAGTGGAAAACTTTTTCCAGTTAGATTTGTGTATGGGGTGACAGTGGAAAACTTTTTCCAGTTAGATTTGTGTATGGGGTGACAGTGGAAAACTTTTTCCAGTTAGATTTGTGTATGGGGTGACAGTGGAAAACTTTTTCCAGTTAGATTTGTGTATGGGGTGACAGTGGAAAACTTTTTCCAGTTAGATTTGTGTATGGGGTGACAGTGGAAAACTTTTTCCAGTTAGATTTGTGTATGGGGTGACAGTGGAAAACTTTTTCCAGTTAGATTTGTGTATGGGGTGACAGTGGAAAACTTTTTCCAGTTAGATTTGTGTATGGGGTGACAGTGGAAAACTTTTTCCAGTTAGATTTGTGTATGGGGTGACAGTGGAAAACTTTTTCCAGTTAGATTTGTGTATGGGGTGACAGTGGAAAACTTTTTCCAGTTAGATTTGTGTATGGGGTGACAGTGGAAAACTTTTTCCAGTTAGATTTGTGTATGGGGTGACAGTGGAAAACTTTTTCCAGTTAGATTTGTGTATGGGGTGACAGTGGAAAACTTTTTCCAGTTAGATTTGTGTATGGGGTGACAGTGGAAAACTTTTTCCAGTTAGATTTGTGTATGGGGTGACAGTGGAAAACTTTTTCCAGTTAGATTTGTGTATGGGGTGACAGTGGAAAACTTTTTCCAGTTAGATTTGTGTATGGGGTGACAGTGGAAAACTTTTTCCAGTTAGATTTGTGTATGTGAAACAGCTTTTAGTTTTTTATAGCTAGACTCTACAAGAAAGGCAGGGTTGAGGTGAAAAACTCTATAATTGTATATAGTAGCAAGTTTCTAAGATTCTGTGTACAGAGCAGAGGAGTATGTCCAGAAAAAGAGGTAGACTTGTCCGTCTTGCTGAAGAGTCTCTGGGGCCCCTCATTGCCTCCTTATGGAAGACCTCTCAATGAAGTTCAGTGTGGAGTTGATGACATGTTGTTGTGGAACAGAATTGCCAAACTGCGTCTTTTGGATACTAACCTTGTTTCAAGAAAATGGATAGGAACCATTTTGGTTTATTAATCTGTATCATTCACATATCATGCTGCCTTGATTTAGGAGAAAGGAGGTTGATCCTTCAGGATGTTCTATTCCAAAGTTGTTGCCATAAGTGGAAAGTTGTTTCCTCCTGTAAACTCGGTAGGCTGGAGAAGATGTCTGTGTAAGTGAAGTTGGTGGTTTACACTGTTTGTACTATTTTTAGGGAGACATTAACAGTTCTGGAAGGTTTTGGAGGCTGTCCTGTCTTTCTGCCTGATTCTAGGTTGTGGGGAATGTGAGACTAGACAACAGAAAGTGTTACTATGTTCTAGGGTAGGTTCTATGAAGGAGGACTAACTTGAGTTTACCAAAATGTATCTAATAAGCCTTCTTTTGGATTCCATTTTTACAGTTGAAGGTTGTGTTGGTCAATCTCCAAGATGCTTTGTTTTTCCTAAGTGGCTTGTAATTCTTATTTTGTCAAATTTTCTATAAAACTGGCATGCCATTGGTAGAGTGTGGTAGCGCTTGTGAACAGAAAAAGCAGATGAGTATGCAAGGAGAACATGCTGGCAGAATGGTTTGTAAAGTGTGTGGAAGAGCTGTTTCATACAGAGAATATCAAAGCAGCATATTTCCACGTGCTTCTTTTTTGCTGAAAGAGAATTGTTTGGAATATTTTTTTCATCATTTTACTCCTTCAGAAGTAGTGAGGCATATCTTCTAGTAATGTTCCATGTGCTTCATTAGTTCAATAATGTCAGTAGCCTTTCTCCAGGCAGGATACTTGAAGATTGATGCGTCTGCTAGTTTGCTTTGTTGCTGTTTACTAGCAGCTGAGATTAGACACCTAAAGAGTATAGATAGAAGATAATTCAGTGATGGCTTAGCACTGTGCTTCTTCAGCAGCCCTAACCAGCCAGTGGCATTGTCTGACCCAGTCTTTTGAATTTGGAACTTAGATTTTGGTTGTCATCAGGAGACTCTCCTTGTACTGCTGGGCAGTCCCACATGGCAGTCCGGTTCCTCTGTTGTCTGTAGATGGCTGACAGTAACCTGCATGGCTATATGATGTGGGAAAAAAATACCTGGACGCGTTGTGTTACTGTGTTCTTCGTGGTGTGTCAGTGACATGGATGTGGGTGATCTGACTGAGCTGGATGATGTAGTGGCAGAACAGCTTGTTCCCTTTGGGTTCTGTTTCATGAGGGAAGAAATCAGTGAGGTGAAAACATGTCTGAGGGAACAGGCAGGTTCCACTAGATTTTTGAGAGTGCAGGTTTGTTGCATGGATGTTGCATGTGACATTGCATGGATGATTCTGTAATTTTTTGGCAGGAGCCAGGGTTAAGTTCCTAGGAAGTTGATCAGAAAAAAGGGTTGATGGGGCTACCATTTTTTCAAAAAGAACAAATAATGTTCATATGGCTATTAAAAGCAGTGCTGTCATGTGACATATAACTGAGGGGGGCAAACCACTGCTTAATGCAAGATAGATGTGTTCTTAAGCAGTTAAAATACTTTCCTGAGAAGAATGTGTATGCTCTATACTGAGAGTCTTTGAGGAAATTCCCTAAGAAATTACTATGATGGGATGCCCAGTATGTGTGAGTTAATACATCACTGTGTTATCATAAAAATGAGGTTTTACTACTTTCTATTACTATTATTATTAATTTGGCTGCAAAAGAATGTTCTTAAAAAAATCAGTTGTTTATGGCTTTGCTGGGAAGGTGCTTCTGGGGAGTTTTCTGTGAAGAGTAGGCTGTTGAAATACAGAAAAAATCCCTGTCTGTCTGTCTTTTCTCTTTTTGTCCAGTAGATGGGAGTCGGCCCTGAACTAAATAAAGCTTTAAAAATGTCATATTAAAAGGGCTGCTATTACTAATTCTTAAGGCTTGACCTCTGTGTACAGTGGGGATACAAGTTCTTCCTGGCTTGTTCTGTGATTTCTGTATTTAAAAACAGGCAGGCTTCAGAATTATTTCTTGTGAACCAGGGTAGAAGTGAACTCATTTAAGGTTTCTTAGTAAATTATGATAAAACAAAAAGGCACAAATGTTTTTCCCCTTAAGTATGTCATCTTTAAATCTGCTTTTCAAAATCAGAAGAAACCGAGAAGATACATGTTATACATCCAGTGAAGGCATTTTTGTCAGTGCAGATTTAAACAGATACCAGTGGAGTAGGAACTGGCAGTTTCTAAGTGGATGTTTTTCTTTTGTTTGCAGAGATACAGAACAAAGCCGTACTGCTGTACCTTATGCAAGTTCTCGTCCAAATCGCTTACTTCTTTCAAGAATCACTTGCATCGTTACCATGAGGATGAAGTGGACCAAGAGATGGTGGTTTCTTGCCCAAAGTGTCCATTTTCTTCTCATCGCAAAGTAGTGGGAGAACACATCTGGATGTTTCATTCATCTAATAAACGAATACAGAACTATACAGTCAGCATTTTGGATGGCATGAAACAATTTAGGAGTGACATCATAAACTTCACGTGTCTAAAATGTCAATTCACAGACACCTTGTATTACAATATGAAGAAACATGTGCTGATGAGCCATTTTAAAAACTTATTAAGTGTATATTTTGGTGAAAAATTTAATGAAAATACACGGAGTTCAGTTGAGTTCTACTGTAAAAAATGTCATGCTCCTGCAAACAGCCCAGATTCTTTAATGTTCCATATCTTGACAGCTGAAACACACAGAGATCTGGAGAACAAACTTCGATCTCTGATTTCAGAACATATTAAGAAACCTGGACTTGTGAAACAAGCGTATATTGTTCCAAAGCCTGTCCCTGGTGTAGCAGCAGCTGCTCCCTCTGCAGGGCCTCCTGCTGTCCCAGCAGGTTCTGTGACAGCTCCAGCTTGCATCCAGGTTGCATTTCCACAGAATAATCAAAACCAGAGCATGGTGCAGACACAAGCAGTTCAGAACACAGTTGGACCAGTGACTGTCCCAAGTGCCTCTGGCAGCCTCCCACAACCCACCTGTGCTCCTGCCGCTACATCCTCACACGTCGCTCTTGTGCCCAGCAACCCTCCTGTGGCTCAGATCAACCTTGGTATTCAGCCGTCACCTTCACAGCCTGTCATTGTTTCTCATGGGCTCCCTCTTAATCATTCCGTTGGGACCATAAATAATGCTGTGACCCCTGCGGTTCTTCCTCTTAATCAGCCTGTCAGGCCTGGGCTCTTCCCTGTTAATCAACCCATTGGTACTATAAACAGTCCAGTTCCAGCTGGAACGCTCCCTGCTACTCAACCTGTCGGCCCTGTGAATCAACCAGTTGCACCAGGAGTCGTCCCTGTGAATCAGCCAGTTGCTCCAACAATTCTGTCTGTCGGCCAGTCACTTGGGAACATGAACAGACCCACCAATCCCAGGGTCCTTCCTGTGACACAGTCAGTTGGGTCTGGTCTTCTCCAGCTTAACCAGCCTGTTGCCCCTGGAGTAGTTCCTGTCAGACAGCCTGTTGCACCTGGGTTCCTTCAGCTTAATCAACCTGTTGCCCCAGCAGTAATCCCAGTAAATCAGCCAGGTCAGCCTCCGGTATCTCAAAGTGCAGCGTTTTTGACTGCGGGCTCTCTACTGAGGCAGTTGATTCCCACTGGCAAGCAGGTTAATGGGATACCTACTTTCACACTGGCCCCCGTCTCAGTTACTTTGCCTGTACCTCCTGGTGGTGGAGTGGCAACTGTGACTCCTCCGCAGGTGCCCGTCCAGCTCATGCAGTCGGGGTCAGTGGCTCAGCTGTCCCAGTCGCCAGCCAATGCTCCGTCTCCTCCCCTCCTTCTGACCTCTGAGACTGTATCCTTACAGGCCTCCCCGCCTGCTCCTGAAACGAGCCAGGCTGTAAGACAGGCCAAGCAGTGGAAGACCTGCCCTGTTTGTAATGAGCTTTTCCCTTCAAATGTCTACGAGGTGCATATGGAGGTGGCCCACAAACAACATGAAGTGAAAGTAGAAACCCCAGAACCTCACAAACTTGCAGCTTGTGCATCCTTTCTGAGGATGACAGAAAAGGCAATCTGGTGTTATGCTTGTAAATGTTTTCTCTGTGAGGAAGAGCTCATGAAGCATATCTTCATGCATGGCTTATCTTGCTTGTTTTGCACAGGTACTTTCTATGACTTAAAAAGCCTCGTGGAGCACAATAAAACTGCGCACAATGGGAGAAAGCAGTTGCATGCAAGTTACAGCAACAAAGGAGTTCAGTTATGTGACGATGCGGAGGGTGGCTTTGTGTTTCCACACTTCGATTTCAATACAGTGCTACCAGATGAAGACATGGGTGAAAGAGAAGTACATTTGGCAGTGCTTGTTGGAATATATTCAACACTTCTTGTCCCTGTTTACATCAAAGTGAAACCTCAGACAGCACAAGTGAACAGGAGATGCACCAGAAAAATGTTCACCTGTCCTTTTTGCTTAGGTACGTTTGCTGGTAGAGAAACCTATGAAAAGCATTTGAAAGAGAGGCATCATATAATGCCGACTGTGCATACGATTTTAAAGTCTCCTGCTTTCAAGTGCATCCACTGTTGTGGTGTGTACACTGGAAACATGACTCTGACAGCTATTGCTGTACATTTGCTCCGTTGTAGAAGTGCTCCCAAAGACACCAACTCAAGCCTGAAGATGCAGCTTGAGCGCACTGAGAGAAAAGAGCTGCTGTTTTTGAATGGTGAGAAGCATCTTTCTATGGTACTGAAAAGAAAACAATCAGATTCCTGTGTTGTTGCAGAAGACCAAAGGAATAAGGAACAGCAGCCTCTGAGCTTAAGTACTGGCATGGCTCTGTCTGCAGACAACGAAGTGAATTCAGGGGTAGTGCCTTTCAAACGACAAAAGATAAGGACTGAGATGAGGAAGCTTCCTTCTAGTGAGGATCTCCGCTTTCTAGCAGTAGATCCTAATCAGTATGATCACAATTCATATGAGGCACAGAAACAGTTTTTGTCAGACTACTTTCACAAGAGGCCATATCCTTCTAAAAAAGAGGTGGAATTACTTTCCTTGCTGCTGTATGCGTGGAAGATTGATGTTGCATCATTCTTTGGAAAAATGAGGAATAGATGCTTAAAGGCGATAAAACATCATAAACCATCTGTGCTAATGGGTTTCAGCATGTCTGAACTAAAAAACATTAAGCACAGTTTAAATTTAAAAGATGGACCATTGGATATGTAATGCAGCTTTTTAATCCATAATTGCATACTTAGGATTTAGCAGTTTATTATATTGTTTGTTTTAACTTGCAGACTGGCCTGTTGAAGGGTGCAGTAATACAAAGAGTATCGTTCACTTGTGACTGTTATTGTGAAAGGCACACATAGTTGTGTATTTTAAAAGCTAAAACCTTCAGACTTAAACATCTGGAATTTATTTTAGCTTTTTACCTTCCCTGGGAGTAGTGTTGTGGTTTTTTTTGAGGTGGAGGGCGTTGTTTGTTTGGTTTTGGTTTTTTGTTTTATTTTGTTCTACTTCCATTTCTTTTTCTTCCCATCCAGGCTCCCATTACATATTTTATATCACCATGTAAAACCCTTGTCCTTGTTAAAACCAAATTTTGTTTTATTTTTCTGTAGTGTCATCTTTTCTAAGTAATGGAACGTGTAATGTTGGTTAAAATAAGGTGAACTATGTGAAAGAGATGAATTTGTTTATTTGTATTTTTAAATTCCGATATTTTGGACCTATTTCTGGTTTATTTACTGAAGAAGTGATTGCAGCTATTACATCCATTGCCCCTTCAAATTCCCAGTGCACTGGTAGCAGTGAAATACATGACATTGTGTTTTTTTCCTCGGTCAGAATACCTGTTAAGCCAGTTAAAAGGTTAAGTCTGGTGACTTGTAGTTCCTGCTGAGTATTAACATGGTGAGGACTGAGGAGCTTTTGGGTGCCCATTGAAGTGTTACAGTGAGCTGACTTGAAATGGCTGTGCTATCTGTTAAATAGATCTAGCTAACCAGAAGTGTTTATCCTTTTCATTTGGTGTTGAAGCCTTGTTGTTTACCTATTGTTCAAAGCTTGGCAGCAGCATTTATTTAATTTTCTTTTTCAAAAAGCAAAGCTGCTTTGGAGAGTGTCAAATTGCTTTGATACATGGAGTATATGACCTCTGTGCGCATCACTTATGTGTAGAAGCCCTGTCCAAATATCACCCAAATTTGGTGAAAAATCTGACACTTTTAATTGCTGTTTCACGAGGTAGTAACTAAGCAGAGCCTACTCCCCAGCAAATTAGATCTCTGGCTTGAAGTCTCTTGGGTCAGAACCTGGATGAATTGGTAGCATCAAGATTTTAAACTGTTGAGTACCCAAGCCAATGATATTCATGTAGTGATTGGTTCTTGTTGGCCTACAGAGAGCATCACAATAGTATAAAAACCCAAACAGACTTCCCTTCAGTATGGACTAACATCTCTGTGTCAGATTACAGAATAGCTGTTGGGAAGGTTCACCTGAGCTGAAGCACAAACTGGTGGCCACAGAGGCCTTGTTGAGTACTGTTCTTTCTGGATATGCTTTTTTTCATCTGGCTTGTCAAAGAGTGCCACCAATACCAACAGCCAGTTACGTAATAAATAACCTGTAAGATGTGTTGGTTTTACTTCCTCCTTTTCCTCTCCCTACCCTCCTTTCTAAGAAGAAAAAAATAGAATTCATTTGTGCCAGTGTTAGAAGGAAAGGGTGATGTGCCCAAGATTATTTCTATTTTTTAAGGTAAGAAGTGGACTTTGGGCCTGTGCCATAGTTTTTAAAGCAGATACAGAATGTTTTATTGCTGTTTCTGAAAGGGTGTTACATTTTTAGCAGAATTTGATGACTTCCTCCCTGAGGTTCTGTTTGGAGTTATATTTTGGGTAAAATCTTAATATTTTCATATTGATTGCTTCAAAGAGTTTTAATGTGTATGTTACGTACAGTTACTTAGAGAGAACCTGCTGTTTGGAAAAACCTAGTAATTTGGTAGCAGTGTTAAACAAACATAAACAATAATTTATGGTATCAGTTGCATTCCCCACCCCAAAAAAGTGATTAAGAAACAGTGTGTTCTTATAGCCTCATAATAGCTCATTAAAAATTAAAAAATAAAATATACTTGGCCATAGCACACAGTTCATGAAACCTGTTCAGAGGGCTTTGGGTGAGGAAGAGGGATACTCTCTAGAAGTCCTGAAATGTAGGCACTTGCTCTTGCAGCCTCTGCACTGTGAGCCCTGTCATTGACCCCCTGACTCGAGCATGGGGGAATTTGGCAGTGTGCACGTGGGGAAGGCTTGCCACGAATGAGGAAAGATTGTAGAGAGAGGAACGTGGCTGGGGGAAACTGGGAAGTAATTTTGTGGTTCATCCATGCTTGGGGCACCAAGAGAACAATCCAGTCTTACCAGAGGTTTCCTACATAGTGTCCAGTGTTGATGTTAAACATTTTATTTGTTGGATTTTGATTTCACAGTTTCAAATAAACCAGATTTTTAACTTAGGCAATCATTTGCACACAGACCTCTTCATCCTCTTCCTTCTTCTAATACATTCGGAGAACTTTATGTGAACATTTCTTTTGGTGCAAAATGGCTGTTCAAAGAGACGAGCAAAGTAAGAGGAAGTAAGACGTAGAACTTGGAACTAGATGCTGCAAGTAGATCTTAGTTCATTATAGTAATTATGTATTATTACAAATATTGATAGCTGCATTTTTTCCTAAAGACTGATACTCCTGAATCATGGTACTAATTTGCTATCACTAAATGCTTGTGCTCTGGTTAAGTGGGTACTGTAGAAATAAAACCTGTTGAATTTTGAAATGTGAAAGTGGTGACTGAGAATGCAGTGTGGTTGTGGTTTTCAAGAAAGCCTAGGAGCTTGAAAACAGCCAAGTTTAAAAATCAGTGGCTTTAAGTAAATCACGTTTTTTGCTGTAAGCTTCTCACAGGTGAAGTCATTCGGATAGAAAGAGTTAGTCAGGAAAGTCACTGCTGCCCCTGCCTCGGGCTCCCCATGGGCAGTGTGGTGATTGCCTCTCTGGCATTTCTCCAAGGACAGAGCCTCACGCTGCGGGATTATGGGAAAACAGTGGAGCTGCCCTCTGCAGCAGACTTTATGAATACAAGTCCTTGAGGCATGCAAAGGGAGCTCTGGTCCTCTGTGAGAGAAGCCCAGTTGGGAAGAATGCTGGTTGGCTTGCAGGATGATTGTTGCAAGTACTTGTTTCATACAGGATCAAAAAGCCCCAAATCTGCATGTATTCTACTTCTGGAATACATTGGTCTGGAGAGGTGTCTGTGTTTGAGCAGTAATACTCTGTTGTGGTGCCTTGAATTTTGTGCTTGTGAAATAGTGTGATAACTTATTACTTGAATATATAGTAGGAAGGATTATTATTGTTATTATGATTATTATTATATTGGTCATGTCTTTATACGCTCATGTGCTGGGAGTTACGTGAATATTGTTTGGTAAACTGACATTTTGGAAGGGGCCAATAACCAAACTTTTTTCCCTTCAGTGTTTAAAATTCAGAAAACCTCAGATGCTTATTCAGGTAGCTGTCGAATATAATTTTTGGGTGTGCAGTTCTCAACAAAATTATCTGTAAAGCTATAAATCTACTGCAGCTGGCTGTGCCATTTTCAAACATATTTCTCAAATTTGAAAACTTGATTGTGGACACCTTTTTTTAGGAAAGATACTTGGTGCTAAGTAGGAAATACAGATACATGGAAAAAAAAATTTGCAATCTAATAGCAAGGGGGATGCCCCCCCCCAAAAAAAAAATCTCAAAACCAAATAAAAACCAACCAACAAAACCCCCCACAAACCATTCCCAAAACCTTAAGAAAATGGAAACATTCATGGCTTTTTTTTAAAAGTCAGGAGACCTTTGACTCTGCAGTGTGCATGTGAATAGGACAAGTTGAGTATTCATGAATGAAGGAAGGCTTTGTGTTGCTGCATTTAAAGTCTTTAACACCTCATTTTAGTGCCTATTGTCTCATTCCTGTCTCATTCCACCTGTTCAGCTCTGACAAGTAGCCTGCGGCTGTGACCATTTCTCTTCTTATTTGGGTACAGATCCCAAAACGTGTGTGACATTGTTCTTTTTGCTCTGCACTTGCCCATTTTAATATACTGAGTGCAAAGGTGTGTCTGGTGTGTGCAGATAACCAGGAGTATGTGGGCTGTGTGCCTATCCTAAGTCCACGCCAACTGCTGTTCATCAAGGTTTTACCTAGTAGTATGTTTCAGAGCAGCTTGTAATAGAGTATGAGGGGAAGTAGAAGTCTCAAGAATCTTTGTAGGTATCGTTCTTTATTTTGTCTGCTTGTCCATGAAGTGGGAGTGAGAGCAGTTCCTGCCATCCTTGAAGGCTAGAACTGGCAGTTGGGGTGTGCATTGAGCTGCACCAAGTAAGCCAAGGATGGGACAGCTCACAGTGTATGCCATTGAAAACCATCAGGCTTGGACATTTCTGGAGAAAGATCTGGTTAATTGTATTGTCAGAGTCAGTTGTCAGTTTGGCTTATGGTCTGTTTGGAAATGAAAAACCACTAAATTTTGAGTGAAGCGAGTAGTCTGTAAAGCAGCATTGCTGTCCTTTGGCTGCATGGGTGTGAGACAGAGCCTTGCTGAGGAACACACCTGCTCTGTGGTTCTTGTACTGGCTGCTGCTGTGTGAATAACTGAAGAGGAATGCGAACTCCTGGATGGATGGGGAAGTGCCAAGACACCAAGTCAATCACGGTGAAGTACTGTTAATAAATGTAGCAGAACAAATATTACACAAAAGCAACGTAGAAACACAGATTTTTAGTTTTTCTTTGTGGAAAAACAGTCCAAGGGGTGAGAAATTCCCCCGGCAGTTTCCAGTCTCTGCTGAGATGTGGACTGGGCTTGTTAGCTGTGCTGTCACACAAGGTACATATGCCAGCAGCATCACCTTTTAGAAAAGGTGATGCAGAAAGGATGCTGTTGGAGCCTCTGTGAAATAGTAACTTTGAGCACTTCGGCACTTTTTTCATGTGTTGTGAAATTATTTCCAGGTCATGAAGGACAAGTGCCCATAGCAACTTAATTGAGTAAGTAATTTGCATATCATAGATACAATACCATTCGTCTGCCAGGGGACTAATGTCATACACTGTGCCGGAGAGCAAGGGCTGAATTGTAAGTTTTTCAGAGCCCTCGGTGTCCTCTCCTGATCTGGTGAAATAATTAAGGCTGTAAGGGCATTACTTAACCCAAACCAGGTAGTTACTTTTGAAGGCACTGTCAGTCTGCTGTACGTGCAGACATCTGTGTGCTCAAGTTCTGTCTGGTTGATAATGTGGTGGTTACCCTGGCTCTTCAGCAGAGCTGAAGGTGTGAGGTGGGCTGGTCAGCAGCGATCCTGCGGTGCTGTTTTGTTAGCAGAGATGGCAGAGTGTGAGTGGTACAGCTCAATCTGCTTTGTCTCCTTATGCTTGTTTTCATAGAATTGTAGAATGGTTTGGTCTGGAAGGAACCTTAAAGACCATCTAGTTCCAATCCCCTGCCATAGACAGGGACACCTTCCACTAGACTAGGTTGCTCAGAGCCCCATCCTGCTTGGCCTTGAATGTTTTCAGGGATGGGGCATCCTCAGCTTCTCTGGGCAACCTGTTCCAGTCTCACCACCCTCACAGTAAAGAACTTCCTCCTGAAACCTAATCTCTTTCAGTTTGAATCCATTCCTCCTTGTTCTGTCACTATATGCCCTTTTAAAATGTCTTTCTGCATCTTTCTTTCCACTCCCTTCAGGTACTGGAAGGCCACAAATATGTCACCCATGAGCTTTCTCCTCTGAACAATCCTCTCAGCCTTCCCTTATAGAAGAGGTGCTGCATCCCTCTGATCGTTTTGGTGACCCTCTGCAGTTTGGGATAAGAGTTCATTTTAAGGTAGCTGTCTGGACTGATCTTATTGATATTATTAATGCTGTGAAAAGTGCAAGTCTATTAACCCAACTTGTTAATGGAGGAAAAGCTGCTGGGTGGCATTGGTGCAGAGAAGAACCAGTATTGTACGTGAAGAACTTGTGTTCTGGGACTTCATACAACAGCACTGTGATTTATAAACGTGTGGATAAAGGTTAGCCAGCATAGATCCACTCAGCCCACTGCTGCACAAGGCCAGGAGTAGCCTTGGTGCAAATGGAGGGTGACATGTGACCACCTGTGCCTTCAGTGTGGGATCGTGCAGAGCCAGGCTGGGGTCAGGGCTGTGAGATTGAGAAGGATTGAGTGTGATTGGGGCAGGAAGACAGGCTTGGGTTGAACTTCAGCTCAGAGGAGGTGAGTGAGGTGGCTGCTCCGGGTGCAAAGGGGCTGCCACCCACCAGTGCAGCCCAGTGCTGGGCAGTCTCTGTAGGAACCTGCCAAGTCCTGCACGAATGTATGTCGTGGGAGCAGACTGAAAGCCCAGCTAGCAAGAGTGGGACTCCTGCTGGGTCAGGGCATGAAATGGCATTTGGAAGTAGAGTGGCAGCTCCCTGTTAAACACTGCACCAGGGATGGCTGCTATAGGTGAATTCCCAAAACACCTCTCTGTGAGGGCAGTGGCTGTGCCTCTCGCTCTGCCGTTTCTTTGTAAAGGCCTGGGTTCTGCCAAATGTGGCTTTGACCAGCTCCCTGGAGGAGTGAGGAGTGTGAAGAGGATCTGGGGTCCCTGGATGCTGGGGTGCTGTGGGAGTGGGGATGGGGGAGCCTCTCCAGAGCCCTTCTGAGCATGAGACCAAGCTCGTGCTGCTGCACCAAAGGGGCTGGGGCTGGCAGACCTGTGTAGTCTTGGGACAGAGCGAAGTGTCCAAGTGCCACATTGCCACTGGATTCTTGTGATCTCACAAGTGACACTTCTGCCACAGGATTCTTCAGATGCCAGTTTTGTTCTTTAACAGATGAATTACAAAGCTTGGACTGGAGGCTTTCTAATAAAAAATTGTTCAACTAAGAAATAAAATGTCAAATATTTATAAAATAAAATATTTTTTTAATAATACAGATATAAAAAAAATTGCACATACTGTTCTGAATGCTTTCATTTTGGAGAGGAGGAGGGAAAACCAGAACAACAACAGCAGCAGCAATAATGACCTCTTAATAGTGCAAGGCTTTTGAGGAAATAGAGTTTAGCAAAATGATGTGTTAATAGGAAAAAAAAGACATTTTCTCAGAGCAGATGCTTCCTACTGTTTCTGTTGCCCTAAGGCACATGTTTCTCTGGGGCAGTGAGGTTAACTGTCATAGAAACACCCAAAAATCCAGGCAAAAACCTTGAAATACCCAAAAATCTGGAATTTGTGTATCTTGTCTGTCTAGTTTTGGAACAGGTGGAAGAGAAATTAACTGGCAGGTTTTTGTTACTTGCATAAAACTTCTCCTTTGTACTGGTCCATGGTTGAGCATTGTTAGATCTGCTTGTGGTTTTGCTGGAGTATTTACATCATGCTGAGAAACAGATTTCTCTTCAGGAAATCTGCAGCCATAAAACCTTTAAATACAGTGACATTACTATTAGAAGATGCTTAGCTGGTGGAGCCTGTTCCCTCTCTGTTGGTGGGAGGAGGTGAATTCTTAAGGATATAGGAGGGCAAAATTTTAAACAGGCAGCTTTAGACAAAGGAATTCACAAACCCTATAAACAGACCCAGCCAAGGGCAGAGGGATAAGTTGTGCTTGGAAATAACTTGAGAAGGCTGATAAACCCTGCAAGAGGGTTTTTTCCTTTTTTTTAATATTTTCATCCATATTGCTAATAAAAACTATACTATTTTCTTATTCTGCTTTGTATGATAATTCAGCTGTAAGGGAGAAGCAGAGTACCAGAGTCATTTATGCAGTCAAGGCTCAGCCCAGCATCAATTTACCTCCTTTTTCCTTTCAACGGGAGATAATACACATTGTGCCCAGGTGGTCACACATCAAGCAAACCAGTGTTGCTCTAATTGCTCTAAGTGGAGAGAGGGGCGCTGTGTCCTGGTGGTCACTGTTGGGGACAGGATGGCAGTGTAGTGAACTGGGGCTGGGTCCTGTCCTTGTCCAGGACTCCTTGCTGGTTTTCCTGGTCCTCTCCTTGTGGAGGCCCCTGATGCCAGATTGAAAATTGTGCTAACATCTACTGGTTGCTGTTCAGATATTAATGCACTCATTTGCTTGTCTCTCCTCTTCTGAATTAAGACATTAATGCTGAATTTACTGTTACTTGTGATAATTTCAGGTCTCTGCATGAGAGTCCTTTGAACAATCAGGGTTTTCTTAAAAAAAAATCTTCAAAACATTAACTTCTTTGTTCACAAGCACTGAAACCTTGGGAATGTATGTGTGTATGTGCCTGTGGGAATGTATGTGTGTATGTGCCTGTGTCTGATTCATCCCTGAAATATCCAGTTAAATGAAATATTTGGATTGCTGGTGACAAAAATTACGATTGTGGATTTGACTCATTTCCATGCCAACAATTTAATACATCCATATGTGTCCTTGATGTCAGGTATCCTTCTCAGCTGGAGAACTACATTCTTGGGGCAGCCCTGAGTATGTTTTGGTAGGCATCTGCAGGAGGAAATACATTTACATAAAGCAAGAGAGACTTAAGCCCGTGCAGATTTGATCTTAAGAATGAAGTGGCACAGAAAATAGAACTGAAGTTGCAGGAAAGTGTTAGCTTTAAACAAAAACAACTGAAAAATAAGAACCCAAGGCGGCTGCATTCCTTCTAAATCAAAAGCAGCTGAAATATAATTCCCCTTGTGCTGTGATGTCACCCGTGGGATTTCTGTGGGGAACACAACCCTGACCGCAGCGTTTGGATTTTTAATCTTAGGGTTGAAGGTTTATTTTAAAACCACAAGAGCATGATGTCCTCCTGAGTCTATCAAAACCAATGTTTCCCACTCTGTACTTATCTATTTCTGTATTGAATTTCAGGAAAGTTGAATTCCTTCTCAGAAACTTTGGTGCGCTGCTGTCAGCAATACTCATATACACCTCATATACTTCCTGTCCACAGAGGCATTTCTAAAATGCTTAGTGCATACTAGATCTGCCTTGTGAAAAACCCACCACAGTAATACAATCCGTGAAAAATCCTGTGAGTTTCTGCAGACATCACAACAGCGATTTTGAACCTGTGAAATTGGTATGTGTTTTGGAGAGCAGAGGATTTCTGTTAAAAGATTAGCATTTGGAAGCCATAATTAAATACAAACTTCAAAAAATAGATCTAAAAATGTGATACAGCTAGTCTTAAACTCTAGATAAGTGACCCGAGTGCTAAACATTCAAAGTAGAAACATCTGAGTTATGGCTATGAGTCTTTTACTAACCTATATATTTTGGGCAAGACCTTTTTTTTTCACAACATAGAAAAGGCCATAATACATGAGAGAAGATACATACTCTTCAGGACTAAGTAATAATGTATGGAGTGCATTTTCAACTCACTTGTTCTTTCCAAACACAGAATTGTTGTGACTAAATTGTGGGTTGAATTGCCCAAGTAAAGCACGGAGCTCTCATTCAGGCCAGGAGGGCTGCTGGATGTTCACTAACCACTTTTATCCTGATTGAGAAGGACTGGACAAATTCAACCCTCTTGCTCAGTGAGTGCCCTTGTTTTTCAAGGGTGTCGAGTACCTGTCTGGTGGATGCAGCACAGCGCTGTGGGATGGCTGCAGGTGGGTTGGATGCACAAAGTAAAACATTTCAAAGATACTTGATATTTATTATGAGTAGATACATGATACAAACAGGCATTGGAATAATCTTTCCAGTGAAGAAAGTTGTGGATTCCCCAACACTGGACACTTTAAAGGTTGAGCTGGACTGGGTTCTGGGCCATCTTTACACTGGGCTTTTGCCAGGTAAGGTTGGACCAGATGATGCCTGAGGTTCCTTCCAACCTGGTGTTACGAGATTCTGTCATAATGTGTTGCTGCAATGGAATTGTTGATCCAGAATCAACTTGCAGAGAGAAAATACGTTGTGAAATTCAAATTAAAATACTGGAAATGACTACATTTTAAAAATGCAAGGTAAGTGAGGAGATCAGCAAAATGGTGAGCATGTATGGTGGTACTTTTCAGCTACTCAGAGCTTTATTACAGAATCACAGCATTGTTGATGTGGGAAGAGGCAGAGCCCCCTAGAGCCCAGGGCAGTGTCCCATCATGTATTGAGTATCTTCAAGGATGGAAAATATGTTTGGCCTCTCTGGGCAACCTGTGCCAAGTGCTGTTCTAACCAATCTCACAGTAAAAGTGATGTTCAGATGAAGTTTGAAGTTTATAATTTGTGTCCACTGCCTCTTGTCCTGCCAGCAGGGTCTGCCTTTCTTGATACTTCTAGGTAAGGAATGAGTCCTTGGAAAAGGGCATCTGCCAGTAACAAAGTAGTTAAAAGTCTGCTGCAGCAGGCATAAAAAATGTATCAAAGATCAGCAGCAACTGTACATCCATTTACTAAGAATAAATGTTCATGCTATGTTCTGTTAGGAAACTTCTCTGCTGTTAAAAATCAGAGCATCAAAGGATGGCACAATTGCTACATCCATGCTGCCAGTGCCTTAATCTTCACCTGGATCAGTTAATGGCTGATGGACAGCACTGCTGTATGAAGGAAACTCAAATGAACTATTCAGTTTGGGAAACTTGGCACTGAGAATGAGGACTGAACAATTTTTTTATTGGAGAGTGTGGTCCAGTGATATTAACTCAGTCTGCTTATAATTGTGTGTATTTGCTATTTATTTACTCATTGAATGTGAGTGTGCTGCTTCTGACTATGTAACAGAAAATGAACACAAGGTGTGATGGATCATGGGTGACACATCAGAGCAAGAAGGGCCACAGTAATGGTTAACATTCTGTGTTTCTGTACTGCACATGGCCTCGATGCAGCAACAATGATGTGGAAAGTTCAAAGAGCATTTCCGAGGCTCTGGCCCTTGCTCACACCCATGTTTGCCTCTGAAGTGTTTTAAACAGTTGCCAAGAGAAACTTCTCCACATGAACATAACAGATGCTTCTTACCGGATTGTAATCAAGCCTTTGCATATTTTTGAGTGTGCTTAAACTTGACTAAAAATCCTCAGAATAATGAAAAGCATCTCAATTCCATGACTTGCTATTGTTACAATCTGGACTGTGTTAGCTGCTTTGCCATCACAAGTGATGACCTGGGAGAGGGGTAACTCAGCTCCCCTTCACAGGCCACAGCCTTCCCTGCTCTGTTCCCAAGCTGTGGTCACTGACCAGCACTGCCTGGCTGTGCCATCTCCCAGAGCAGGGCTGGGAAGTCTGTGTTGAGGTTGTTTGTGATGGCACATCCTTACTATATCACTTATGGATGGAAATAGTTCCCATCTCTCTTTTCTGCTAGTCTCTATGTTAAGCATTCTGTTACATGGTTTCATTCATCTGACTTCCTGCCTGTGCAGTTTCTCCTGTTGAAACCTTCTAAAACCTTCTAAACATTCTAAAGATTTATTTTTTTCTACTTTGGAAACGTGTATTTGCATTTCTAACATCTCCTTTGACTCATCTGGGCCTTGAGTGAGGTCCCAAAGCTGTGGGGCAGGGACACAGTAAGTCCTGCATTATGGATATGAGCAGCACTTCAGAAAGTACTACAGTCACGAGATGCTGATGCAGAGTTTATACTGCCACTTCAAGCCTGTTAGAGAAGCAAAATGCACAATCTGCCATATTCAACACGTGCACAGGGAATGTGTGTATGATGGCGTTTGTTTTCCAGCATGAAAGCCAGACGGGCTGCTTGTTGTATCTTGTTTTTTGGCCAAGATCTGGATAGCCTGGTGGTGCCCACAGCCACTGCTAATGACAGTACAGCCACAGCCTTGCTGACAGCAGCTCATTTGCTGCATGGAATTAATAGCTGCAAATATTAAAACTTGCCTTGTTATGATGCAGTGGTCGGGGGTTGATTGCTGCTCCTGACTCACGCCAGCAATTCCACCGGTACTTGGAAGCTGCTTTTACTGCCCTGAGCAGGAGGGACCAGAGGGAACTGAGAGGAAAATGAACTAATGCAGCTGAGTGTACCTGAGAACAAAACCATTCACAGTTATCCTTCTAACCTTTTTGCATGCTTATAGCCAGAGAACACCGTGTATATATTATGTAGTAAGTCAGTGTGACCCTGCATCTTTGATTGCCATTTGTACTTGAAATCCAAACTTAAAAGTATTAACCCCTCTTATTTGGATTCTTTACTAAAATAAATTGCTAAATTCTCTACAATGGCCAAATGTGCTCTTCCTGAAGAGGCTGATACGGAGCCTGATACAGAGCACTATGATATAAATATATTTGTATGCATATATATGTGTATATTTGTGTGTATAAATGCATATATGTGCATATGAATATATCTTTATTTATATTTACTGAATGTTGCTCCTGCTGCTGCAGCTTAAAACTTGGCTAAAAAGTAAATTTATACACCAAACAGTAGTAACAACCCTTCCACTTCTTCCACTGTCAGCAAACAGTGCATAATTGCAGAGCACCAAGCTGAAGAGCAAGCTTTAATTTGAAACCTGCCACATTAGCACTAGTGAGAACTGTTCTGCTGTGTATCATAACCCACTGATGGAATCATTTAACCCCCTAGGACTGTTCAGCAGTGCTGCAGAGGAATGCTGGCTTAGAAGGAGAGTCAGAACTGGATAAAACAGATTGAAAACCTTGGTGTGTATTGCAGCTCATGCTGAGAACCGAGCACAAAGAAGCAAATTGAGAAACCTTGCCAAGCACAACAGAAGGCATTTGCAAAAACACAGGGTGGCTCTTTACAGCAAGAAGCTATGGAATTATGAAGGAGTGTCAGAATTACAGAGGCATCAACACCCTTTGGCTCAGGTTACTCTCCTTACTGGACCTGGCCAAATGAAGCAGAATCCAGCTTTGAGGAAGGCAAATCAGAGAATACTCTGGGAGGAAGAACAGATTTATTCTGTTTTAAGAAAGATTGAGATCTAGTTAAAAATTATCTGTTAATACAAGTTTGAAAGTAATGGATAGGTTCACAGATGTGCTATATATATATATGCATACATGCATATATATATACTCACCTATAATCAGAATTGTTCTCATATATATGATAATCTAATGACAAATTTAAGGTTAACAACCTTTCTTTATGTAAGTAATGGTAGGTTTACTGCACTGTTTCAGGAATTATTGCATGTTTAGGGAAGGCTGTCCATTATTTTTTATTCTCCTTTATGTCCTAGGAACTGAGAGGCAAAAAAAAATCCTTTTATAAGAGCTTTTACTTAGATATTTCACTGTTGCCTCAGATCATCTGGTCCAACCTTTTGGTTCCTTTAGCATCATATCCAGTTGTATCTTGCAAACTTCCAGTTGAGGGGACTCCACCATGTCCCTGGGGAATTTATTCCAGGGATTTGTTGTTATCACTGTAAAAAAATGTCTTTTTTATATTGAGATGAAATGCTCACACTTTTTTTCATTAAGCAGTGCATGTACAAATTCCATTAAAATGAAGAAAGGTTTTGGGCAATTGATGTTTCCCCAGTTTTCAAAGTAAGCACCTTTGCTTTCAGTATTGGTTATGAACAATTGGCCTTCCATAATGCAAATGTTGGTAGCATTGAATTTATATAGAATTATAGCTTCAAATATAACTGAAACCTTCAAGCTTCATGGTATTTATTACCAAAAGCTGATGTACTACTTCATGACTTAATTGACTGTAGTTGTGATAACTTGAGACAAACCAACCTGCTAGGGCTTGGAAACATTTTTCTCACAGAGGTTTTGTTTGTTTATGGGCTAAGACTCTCTTTGGCTTATGCAACAGGCTCTGCAAGTTTGCAGCCCAGAGAGGGCTGGGAGAGAGCACAAAACAAGCAGTGCCTGAATACCTATATGGGAAGCAGAATGCCTTAGCAGTAGTAGGTGCAGCTGCTCTTAGGAGGTGACAGAGTTACCTGCAGTTGTCACCTTCATTACTGCTCCACATGGAGCAGCTGCAGCCACTGTCTCACTGCATAGAAGCACCAGTTCAAAGAACTTGCAGGAAGTTGCAATCAGGTCTTGCACAACTCTGGCAGAGAAATCTTTTTTCCCCTCACTAGTTACTTTTTGGGATTCACTTGACTATAGGGTCACCTTACAGTCCAGACTTCAAATATAAAACTTACATTAAAAGTTTTTAATATATTAAAAATATATAGATACAAATATAAATATAAAACTTTATAATGTATATAAAACTTAGGCCACAGTCTTGCAGAGCATTCATGTATTTGTATTTGCTCACGTAAATGCTCCCAAGGCTCCCTAGGAATAGAGATGGTGGGAAAAAGTTTTGAAATATTGTTTGTTATGTGTAAAAGGAAGAGCTGGAGACATGTCATTAACTCAGTAGAGATGTATAAATAACATTAAACCTTTGAATTGAGAGATACAAGTGCAAATCTCCAAGTGATGACAGTGGGTAAAGCACCATAAAAGCAGAGCATGGGAGAGCAGCCAGGCTGTGAAGTGACACTGCAGTTCTGCAGTTCCAGGTGTGATTTTGTGCCTGTTTAGAACTGACTGTTCCTCACCTCTGAAATTCAGATGCCAGCTCCTGCTGGACTCAGAACTCAGCCAGAAATCTCTTGCTTTTACTTGCTCTGGTTTGTCCCTGTGGCTGATCCTCTCCTGGGGGTGTACAAAGCAGCACCTCTGGCATCTCCTCTTCCATGCCACCCTGCTGGGAAGAGCCAAACGAAGCAAACTGAGAGAGGACAGTGGCATCTCTCTGGAGCCAGTTACTGCATTTGCTGGTTTTCAGCAGAGAAGCAAATAATGTTTTGTAAATGTTTCATCTGGGTCCTGTTATAAAGCAACAAACAGGCTTGTGCTGCTTTGAAGAGCCCTTGTGCTGTCTCCATTCCTTTTAAGTGAACCCAGATTTCCACACAGATGGTGACAGAAGATCATTAGCACTTTTATGGAAAACTCTTCTGAAACCTGTGTCAGATTTTTCCTCCTCAGGTTCAAATTTCCTAAGTTGCAATTAAGGCTGGGCTTGGTTTCTCCTGTTTTTTATCCCAGTTCAACTGAATTCAAAACCCACAAGTAAATAGTTTATTCATTCCTTTGAGGTAGTCCAAGGTCTTGAGAAAATCTAGGAAATATTTAAGTACTTTTGTTCATCCAGAAAAAAAGAGCATAAATCCTGTACACTCTGAATGCTGGACTTCCATTTCAGAGTTTAGGATTCTGTGAAATCTCATTGGTACATATTTAACATAACCTGTCAAAAGCTTCATTCTTTTCTAGCAAGCAATGGACACTGACATAAATTACAGAACCACACAATCTCTGGGCTTAAATTCTGCTTATCCCAGATTCATCACACAAATTAAGGCAACTTTTTTGTTATAATTTCTCATCAAAGAAAATTTCCAGAGACGTATAAAAGTAAATTCACTGTATATTCTATTCCATGAAAACTATGTTTTTAAAGCTCTTTACTAAGTTTTCCAGTGTGGTGCATATATATATATATAATTTTTTTTTTCTTAAGACATTTATAATTCCTTTCTTTTTAGCAGGCATCAGATTTGCTTCAGCTAAATGCTAGGCAAGCTAAAAGGCTACACATTGAAGAGATATTTGCTAATGATTTGGAAAAAACAAACAATCTGAATTGTTTGAAGTTTCTGGGGCTATCATCTGAGCCATTTCAGTTCAAAAAGCTTTTCAAAAATGCATTCATTCTATTTCTGTGTCCAAAGTCTAAAGAATCCACATAACAACTTTCAGAAACAGATGGATTATCACCATACTCAAGTTTTTTGTATCAAGACTTGGATGATTATGTGCATCAGTCCTCCTCAAGGTATTTGGCAAGAACACTTTCACCCCTGAGACCCCCTTGACATCTATTTGGGAACATTATCTGTGTGAGTCATGCATGCATGTAAGTGCAGTTAATTTTAAGTGCTTATTTTGAGAGAGAAAGGAAAATCTATGTAGTGTTGCTGACTCCATAAAATTACATGCATTCTGCACAAGGACACAAGACACAAGTGTTTATTAAAATAAAAAGCTTTAATGTTTTTGCATTTAAAAGATTTAGCAGAAAATAATTGCTACAAACATGCTACAACATACATGTTCAAAAATTTTCAGTGCTTTCTTTCAAAGTTCAGCATTTTGGCAAAAATAAGTTTTTCTGTATATACTTCAAAACTTGGCTATCGTAATACTGATATAAAATACTTCATGTAGAGTAAATTCAGGTGCATAAAATACAGTAAGTAATAAAACATACTGTTTGTATAAACATTTAAAGTATAAATTTCATTAGATAACATGCAAATACTGCAATATTTTAAATGGCACTTAAATATAGATACTGAGATTCTTTATAATTTTGCATCCAATATGAGATTCTGAAATGTACAAAACTATAAAAAGAACACATGTCTTCACTGAAGTCAGGTACTAGCATAGAGCTTGATTGTCATTTTACAAGCAGTGAGCCCAAAGTCCTGCAAGTCTTCACTAGTCCAAGGAAAGATGTCTACTGAAATAGGCCCAGGGCTAGTTAGTTTTCTTCATAATAAAATATGAAAGCATATTTACATGAGAATAAACTCTTAAATTTTTGGTAAGGTAATTAAGTAGCAGCAATCTGTTTCTTCCAAAAATGATATTTAAAATAGGTGCATGCTTTCGTTGTCACTGATATGCATCTGAATAATACAAAATTGGCATTCTTCAGTAACTCAAAACACTGTTTAGTTCATTGCTGAAAAAACCCTAAAAAATCCCTTCTCCTCAAAACCATAAATCCATAATGTCAGAACCTTCCAGAGCGTATTTATGTTTCCAAGATCCATGGAAAACAATCTAATTGTGCTGAAACAGTCATCTGACTAGTTATGAATAAGAGAATAATCTTTTCACATTATTAAAATACTTTTAGTCCTTCATTGAAAAATGTAAGTCCGTCAAATCTTGCACTTTTTTTGTCTTCTGGTTCAGTGATCAACAACTCCAAATGTCCTTCACAATACAAATGCTACAATGCTCATGCATATTTCCCAAGCAGTTATATGTAGTGTCTCAGTGCTGATGACAAGGTGAAGAGAAGGCTTATGAACATGGAGTGCAGAGCAGGCACCACTTGAGCAGAAGCAGAAGAAATACTAAAAGAAACTTGCACTTGAGATGCAATTAGAGCTGACAGTGGCACGTGTGACGCTAATGTTGGGCTATCCGAATTGATCAGGGACTCAATCTTTTCTGCTTCTTTATTGCAGGCTTCAATCTAGAGGGGGAAACAAAAGTTATTATTTCTATTCTTACCATGTAAAATGCCAATGCAAAAATATTCCCATCAGCACATAAGATTTAGATAATTTTGGGGAGTAGCTGGAAAACAGATCAGAGGTCTCATCGATGACTTTGGTACTATGAAAATTCCTGTGGAAGCCCTGAGTAGTAGAAAAGGAAAAGGAAGGAAGCTAAATACAAGTTATCATGGGGTCATGTGTTTTGGATGTTGATGCAAAAAAGCCCACAATGAATTATCACTAAAGAAAGTGCTTCTAAATCTGAGGACTTCCTTCCTGATTGACCAACTTACTTCCTTGAAGTCTTCAACAGTGGAAAAATCAAGATTTTCTCCTTCCTGTGATTTTTCTTCCAAATCAGAGAAAACTGATTTTTTTTATGGGGAAGGGAGAAAAGAATGGAAGTAATAGAACCTGAGAAACTGCAGGTTTCCATTCCCCCACTGACATGATGAAATTAATGAATTTCTGTTTTTCCACTTCACTTTCTTACTGCACCCCAGAAAGGAATTTAGTAGTAAGTCTCTTTAAAAGCATTGGAAGCTGCCTCTGGAGAAGTTTAAAGTTGACAAGCAAATATCTGGAGGTCCAAAGCTTTGAAAGTTGAGGAGTGTCAGCAGTGGGTGCCACCAATGAGGTGTGCAGTGGTGGCCTCTGATTTCAGAGTTCTCCTCCCTGCAGGAATCTGACAGCACCTGCTGCAGATGGAGTGAGAGCTAACCAGGCTGGCAAGAGTTTCCTTCTGAAGTTCTGGTAACATTTTGGGCTATTTCTGCTACAGAAGGAGACAGAAGTTGGAACTGAGTTGGACTTAACAGGGCATGAGCAATCAAATTACACATAGTGTATCTGCCTGAGAAACTAGCACCATCCTACAGGTACAAAAGTGAAGCAAATCCATGCTGGGTAAATAAAATAATAACATCATCTACCTGCAATGGTTTGGGGTTCTGATCCACAGGAATGATGAGAATCACAATTTCTGATTCTATGCTTAGGTATCCAAACACATCACACTGTGGCACTGACACATGCAGGCGGATTTTCTCAAGTATGTCAAGTACTGTTATCGGCTTTTTATTCGTTACCTGGAAGAAAACAAAGAACTCTGTGGATGATGTGACACTATGAAAAATTCTCCTCCTCAGTTTTAATAACATTAAATCATGCCAGAAAATGTGTTTCAGGCATTAAACTACTCAGTTCTAAACTCTACTCTAAATGTAGCAAAAGACCGAAAGGATTCAATGCTTCTAAAACATCATTCTAAGAAATGATTCACTGATTCTAGAAAAACCTGGGGAAAAAAAAGCAAAAGAAAGAAAGGGGAAAAATATTTACATCTTATATTAACCATGCTTTTGATATGTGTTGTTCTCCACCTTCATGGTTAATGTGTCTATGTAGCACATACCTCAAAATAATGTAAATGGTTATCTGTTACAGTGGTTTGTGCTCCCACACTGGAAACAAAAAGCAGAGCAGCCCTTTGAACTGTCTAGTATTTGAAGCAGATTTTTCTCAGGTGAACCAGCTGTCTGAACTAAAAGAGGCAGACATTACAATCCAGGTATTAGGGTGCTTAGTAGGTGAGAGTAGTTATCACCACCTACTTGAATAAGACCAATAAATTTCTTTAACTATAAAGTCTTCTTCTAACAAAAACTAAAAATTCTCCTTCATGGTCACATGTTGTAATGTATGAACTGAGAAGCTGCAGTAGCCACTGTGTCCCTGGTACCATTAGAGATGACAACTGGACCACACTCCAGGATGCAGTCATGACCCAACAGACACTGCTACTCAGCAAAACTGGTCAACACACACACACACACAGAGCACCTACAAACACAAAATCTCTGACAGGAAAGCAGTAGAATCGTAGATGCTGTTCCCATATAATTTGTCTGCACTATTACAAGTCATATAAACTGCAGACCTGAGTCTGCTTGTTTGTGCCTACTCTAACTCTGTTTTACTTCACATTGTAATTCAATTTATGACTCAGATTAAGAAATGAAGGAAAGTATAAGCAGTATAAGAAAAAAAAAAACCCGACAATCACAAATAAGAACTAAAAAATAATGGCTTTTATAACATGTTAACCTTTCAGGAGGAAGTGCACCATAACTTGACTTTTCATATACCATTTAACATTAGGCATGATTGAACTGTTTACCCTTGCAAAATTATCCAGCTTGTCTTTGTCATATAAGATTCTCAGCATTCCAGCACACAGTGGACAGCAGGCTCCTACGTAAATTAAAGAAATCTCAGTAGTAAGAACAAGCAGTCTTTTCACTTTTAAGGTAGCAAGAGTCAACATTTGAATATTAACTGAGAATGAAAATAGCAAAATTACCAAAGCAAAGTAGATGTTTCAATTTGACAGCAGAATTGCACATTTCTAATATTTTTTAACACTGAAAACATTTATAATGCAAAATCAGTCATCTTTCAACACACATTTACTACTATCAGCATGAAGCAACAAGATGAATTTTCATTCATTTTAAGATCCTTCATTATTGTAAGCTAAAAACTGGAGGCACTGTGTGTACCACAAGCCAAGATTTTGTATAGATGCATGCATATCAACTACAGAAATGATGATTTCAAGACCTGAAATAATTAGGACATGACAGAAGCATTTATGCACATTGCAAGCATTAATTTCTGCAGTTACACTGTGTTGGAACTTAAAATCTTTAGAAAACAAGGAAGAAAAAGTACTTGTCTGACAGACTTCGTATTTCTCCTACTGTTTTTTCTCACCATGTCAGAAAACCAAAGGGATAATACTTCAACTTTCTATCCATGCCTGTGTATTAAATCCACTCTCCAACTTATATGTGATTCACATAGTGACATTTACAGTACTAAATGTTATTACAAAGCATGAAGACCCTTTTTCAAAGGGGGCAAGAAAGGAGGAAAATGAATAAAACTTTCATTTTAAGAACAGAGCTTTTCTTGCTCTGTGTATGACCTGTGATTAGGTGTTGTTTCATAAAGGAAGCACTTATGAAAACAGTAAAAACTGATTCAAACCAGCACACTGCAAAACTACTCCTGCTGTCTTCCACAATAATGTGAAAACATATGGTGTTTTACTCTGTCTTCTAATTAAGTATCATCTTTGCCCTTCTGGGAACCCTATGCTGATGACAGCTCAGCATTTCACTGTGGTATCTGCGCTGCCACTTCCGAAAAATTACTCACCGGATTCCTAGAAGCATCCTACCCTGGACACCACAAACCTCATTCGTTTCTCCCAAACCCATCCCAGCTGCTGGTCTCTAAAAGACTGAAGGAGCATGCCTCCTAAAGCAAAGGTCTCCAGTTCAGGTTTACTCATCTGAGTCCTGACACTGGCTTGTTCTAGCCCTAAGTAGAGTCATTGCTTTATCCTTTCTGTTAATTTAGCATGTTAAAGCCTAAGTTTTTGTCTTGGCTTGCAAAGCAGGATGTAACCAAAAGTATGTATTCTATCACCATCTGTTAAAACCAGGTGAGGCAGTGTTCATCTTTTCCACAACCCATCCTTCCTCCAGGGAGATATCTTCTGTTAATGGGCCATTGAGTCCCACTGTATGACTGATAAAATTACATCATCCCATTGTGAGATGCTCCAGCCAGGGGGAGGAGCCAAGCATTTCCTACCTAGATAAAAACTGAGATTTGGAACATCAGAGCAGCCTTTTCCCACTGGATTCCAGAGGAAAACCAGACCCTTCTACATCATCACTGAACCTTCAGAGGAAAACTGCACCCTTCTCCAGGACCACTGCTTCAACTGAACCACATCTGTCACTCCAGGAGGACTGCAGCCACCATTTAATGGGACTGCTACCAGCACCCTGACTGATGGGGTGTCAGGTTGAATTCTGACTCTGTCAGTGTTTCAGGTTTGTTCTCTGTAATACTGTATTTCTATTTTAATTTTCCTAGTAAAGAACTGTTACTCCTATTCCCATATCTTTGCCTGAGAGCCCCTTAATTTCAAAATTATAATAATTTGGAGGGAAGGGGTTTACATTGTCCATTTCAAGAGAGGCTCTTGCCTTCCTTAGCAGACACCTGTCTTTCAAATCAAGACAGTTTTCTTCCAAGTATCCAAGCCCTACTTATACCCAGTGCCTGGAGAGCTCCCCCCTCCCTCCTCGGCAGCGAGCCGCCCCACCTGGCGCGAGGACGGGTTTGCAGCCCGTGGCAGAGAGCTGGGGACACCTGACGAAGGCACACTCGGAGTGGAAGGCGTGTCCCGAGAGCGCGCCCACGGCCTGGCAGTGCCCGTGGTAGTCCACGGCCACGCGGTCGGCGTAGGCGGCGCAGACGCTGCCGTAGCTCTCCCCGTTGTGCCCACACACGGGCTCCGGCGACCTGCAGAACGGCTGGGACACATGGCAAGAGGGAAACCAAAGTTCATGGGAATGCACTGCTAATACTGCCAAACCTCGAAAAGGCAGGAGATCGGAAAGAACCTGCCAGTTCATGAATGGCCATAAATGAAAAGGGTAAGTACTTCAAGAAGGTCACAGAGTCTGAGAAATGCACAATAAACATATTTCAGAAATCAGCAACTTTTGTTCTGTGCTAATGCTTAAATAAAGGGTCCATATTTAAATTAGCTTATCAAATCCATTAAAATGATTATAATTTCACTATACCTTAAAATATTCTATTAACAAATTAATTTGTTAACAACTCATTAATAATTTATGAATTCATCTTAGTGTGGTTTTGTGCGTTTAAAATTTAGTGTACATGCACATGTATTTCTAACACATTATTATATATTTTTATATATCACTTAATTACCCATATTAGTTATATTTGTGTATGTATTACTTATATTTGTGTTATTGTAAGGTGAGAGAAGTAGCTTGTCTAACACCACTGTAGAGAGCGGTGCGATGCAAAAACTACACCCAATTTTAATCCTTCTCAAGGATTAACATGAAGACTAATCCAATGCAGACTAACCAGAAAATTATTACAGACTGCCTGGTCTGTAAATAGATCCTGAGCAATGAACTTGGTAAACCTGGGGCACAAACACACAAAAAGCTTAAGACTTCTTATGACTGGGCATTATTTTATATTTCCACAAGTTAAAATTGGTAACAATTAGCACTTAAGTAACCAAGGAACTGCATTAATTACTGCAAACACACGTTAGCATGCAAGCTTTAACAGCATATATAGGAACATATAAATATCTAGAGTATTACCCATGAGAAAGCATAAGTAGAGCTTTTGATTTGCTTTGAGACAACTATTAACAACAGCAGAGAAACACTTGACAAAATTCTGAAGATTGTGAGATTATTTTTATACTAGTTAAAAGTACCACTTTCTATTAGAACATTTTATAAGCTATAAACCCCAAAAAGAATACTTAAAAAAGATCCAAACAAACAAACAATATTGAAAAAAAAAGGAAAAGAAAAATTGTTAAGTTGAACACCAAGTAACAAAGATTAGATACTTATTGCTAGAACCACTTCCTACCTGGCATGGTCCTCGGTATGCCAAACTTTTTCCTTTTTGATACAAAGTACACAAGTTAGTGTATTCCACATTGTCTGTGTCACAAACAGGATCCCGTGTCTGGTCACAATTTAACTGCCTTGGCACACATTCATGCTGGCTGCATTCAAACTTCTCAAAACTGGTCAAGCAAACTTGTTTCTTTGGTATGCACCTGCAGAAAGTCATTACGATTTCATGTCATGTCATGGGAATTTTTTTTTAAGTCTCAAAATATTGAGGAAAACTATTCTTAGTGAAATTTTCTCCAGTGCTTTAGAACTAACTGTGGTTCAGCAGAGCTGCAGGAAATACAAGTGATAAAACACTCTGAATAGCCCATGTCAGGTCTCGTCACAATCCTGCAACAGTTTCATACCACGTTTATTCAATGTATGTCAACACAACTACAGTTGCCACTAACATTTTTACCAAGTATTTTTCAATGGATTATTGACAAAGGCTTGGATAAACTTCTTACCTACTCCCATACTTCATATTGTAAATGAATATTTAAGAACAGCTAGGCTAGAGAAAACATGGAAACAGCAAGAAGAAGATATTCTATTGCAGAGGTCTAGTCTCACACTTCTCTGAGAAAGGGGTGAAAACAAGACCTACAAGATTATATGGTTTCAATTACAAATATCTAATTGGATTCTAGCTTTGAAGATTCAGAATATTGTACGACATTCCATCTAGAGGATGACTGCAAACAAACAGAAAAATCTTGTATTTACACCTTCTTGGTATCCATTCCTCTGCAGCCTTCATAAACAAGTATAGACAGCACAAATTCTTTCCCCTTTGTACTAAACATGTACCTTCCATGATCTTCTCTGCAAAACATTTGGCACAGGCCCTGCAAGGCATCCCTCTACTAGAGAAATGCCAGCCAGTGCAGTCTGCTGAACAGGCTGATGAAAGCTCTCACGGCCTCTCTGGACACCCCTGTCCTTCCATAAATTACAGCAGTGCTGCCACCACTGGATAATGCACAATATGTCCTTATTCTCTTTGAGTGCTGCTCCCATGCATTACAGACATGCCTTTGATATTAGGGAAAGCTTGGAAATTCTGAGAGTTAAACACTTCATGAGTGGAATGTAAGACCCATTATGTAAGTGGAATGTAAGATCCATAATGTAAATAGATTCCAAGTGCATCAGGGGCATTTTCAGATGAGTGTGTTCAGTTTGAGCTACATTATCAAACTGGCCCAGAAAAATGTACTGTGTACAGTCCTTTACTGAAACTACAAGTCGAGGTTCTAAGCATAATGATATTCTGAAAAACTGGAAAGCCTCTATGTACTCTGCAAATTTCCAACATAAAAAGTAAAAAATGTTTATCTACAATGCAGCTTGGGAATTCCGATTTTGAATGCCATTATGGCTGTAACAGCTACCAAACTACAGTGTTTTCTCAGTATTTTTCTGCATCATGGCATTTTAAGTGCAGAAAAAGGAAAAAGCCCTAAAATTGCTACAATCAAGTTTAATGAAAGCACAATATTACACAACTCATTCTGATGGCTTTCTTTCAAAACAGAAAAATGCACTAATTCAAAGGAGACCAGAGTATTGCACAACAGTGAGAAAATTGAAGACAGAGACCAATATTGTGAACCGCAGACTTTGATCTCTGTAAGAAAGGTCAGATTTTTTTTCGCCTGACACTAGTACAAAGCATGTTTTTGTTTTAATATATTTGTCTATGCAGATTTTGCTTTTCTTGATATTGAAAAAGCAGAGATTGTACAGACATAATTTTCACAAGATTTTAGTCTAAGAAAAAAAGGGTGATTGTATTTTCCTATTTTAGAGACAAAAAGCACAGATTACCGACTGAAAAAGCACAACTGACTCCAAGCCTTGAATTCAGATATGGGTCTTTGTAAACTAGTAAGAGAAGGTGTGAAACAAAGTAGTAAAATGACACTTATTGCCACTTTGACAAAATCTGATTCTCCTACTTTTGAAAGTGTATGTGAAGTCTCTTCTATTGCTGAGCTGAGATCTGCATAATGAATTTAATTAACATAGCACTACAAAAATGGAACCAAGAACTGGCAGTTATTACAGTCCAATACTACTAACAACAATAAATAAAAAGCAGCTACTTCAAACAGTTATTTTTATTGGAATAGCCCCAAAGTAGAATGTTACAATATAAAACACATTCAAAGAACATGGAAATCTGCTTTATGAGTGGATGAAGCCAAAGAAAAGCCGAAAAACATATTCTGCTTTTACCTTTGATTTTTATTACAAGGGTTTGGGTTGCAAGGATCCTTGGAAATACACGATCCAAATTCAAACTGGTTGTCCTGGAGCCCGACGCAGCGAGCTATGCATGCGCTGGGATACGTGCGCCCGTTCTGGCCACAGACTGGGACAAACTGGTCCACACAGTTACAGGGCAAACCTGCAAGAGCAACACACAGAACAGGGACTGGGTGCACACTCATTTTTCATGGCACAAGATACATAAGGCATCACTGAGGCATCTCTGCCTTCAGCCCTTTCCTCCAACCTGTCATTTAGCAATGCTGCAGCACTCAGGCACTTAGAAGAAGCAGGGAGGGAAGTTTGTATCCTGCCTCTTTGTTCATTCTACTCAGCTTGCTCCATTTTTCCTCTAAACTCTATCTCTCATCCCTAGTGCACCCTGTCTCTATTTATTTTTACGTATTACTTGAGGTTTTATTTTTCAGTACTGATTTTCTTTTTCAAAGTATGTGCTTTTCCTGCAGTGCAGGTTGGACATGAGAAAAAGAAATAGTTTAAAAAAAATAGTAATAACAACTTATTGGGTGTTTTCCATTAATACTGTAGAAAGAATTTAGTTGATCACCCCTGGTCTAAAAATACTCAACTTACATTTTTCATGGTTTGGAAAGTTACCTGTGAACTTGCGACGTTCATCCTCTGAGCTGTGCTCAGTTAGACACTGACGTGTAGAACAAATCAAGTTTCCAGCAAAACAGGAACAGACATTGCAATCTATATTAAAGGACGTTCCATGGCCTTAAATTAAATTAAGTAAATACATACAATTAATGTAAATACACCAGAAGACTACATATTCATATGCAGTACATAGATATTACATTCTTATTAATTATTTCTGTAGTTTCCCTTTTCAGTACATCTTTCCACTGAAATTTCCATCCCTTTTTTTTTTTTCAATAGATTTCAAGTTTTGCTTTATTCACTTAAAGGAAAAGTCTCTTCACATGTGGTTTTGATTAATTACTTAACCACAGAAGCAAGCACTTTGTCCTTTCAAAGCCTGTATAAATTAGGTTTTCTGTTTTTCTTTTTTTTTAAGAACAATAAATTCTGGTTAGCAAGTTTCATGTTTTCTTCAAGGTAAAGCTTTTGTAAAGACACATTCTTCTAAATTAAATTTACATTAAGACTCTTAAACTTTTAGTCTCACACATAAAGCACAACTTGTATGTGTTTGCCAAGAGGTAAAAGTGCCAATGCTTCATTCCAACCTTCATTGGATTGGAATGTATTTTATAGTAAGTCCACAATATTTTCACACCTGAATCTAAGAATCAAACTGCAGACTTAGGGGATTTTTCTTCAATTTAGCAACTCCAATTTGGTTTTCTGAACTGTCCCTATGATGGCCCGTCACTGTGATCTATGTTTTGTATCAAATCAATTCATTTTGATGTCAGACTCTGATCTATCCATAACCAAACTGGTTATCAAAGACTACCAACAAATACACAGCTCTTGAGGAAAACATAAGAGTAATCGTGCCTTACAAAATAAGGTAATTCCATCTAATCTCTTTTCAAAGGGTTGAGATTGAGAATTAGAATTTTTAAGAAAATATTACACAGGCACAAGGAAACCCCTCAGCACTGGAGCAATTAAGAAGAGGTGCTCAGAGACAAAGGAGGGCAGAACAAGGGGGGTGGCACAAAAAGTTCTCTTTACACCACAGTACTGCTCAAAGGACCAAAGAATTTGCCAGCAGGGAAGAAGAAAAGCTTAGAATGCCAAACACAGGATCTCAGGTGATTCTTCAGAGTACCTGAGTTAGGATCCACCTGAAAACTGTGCAGGGCCATTGTCTTTCACTGTCAAACAGTGCACACAGCAACCTGTCCTCATCAGTAATCATTTCACTGTCTGGAGGCAACTCACAACACAAAAAAACCCAGCATCATTCAAAACATCCGGAGTTGTTTTCTTTATAGAGAATGGTTTTTAAAAACACAGTTCAGATTTTATGTCCAACAACTGACATATAAACTAATTAAATATAGTTACTGCAAAATATTTACATGGTGACCATAAACTTTTAATTCTTCGCTTTAAACGCATTATCTAACAAATTCGGAACCTAGCAATTTTTATCTTTTCTTACATAATACCCAGAGTCTTACTCACACAAACACTTCATGAGTCACTATGGCAAAAGAGGAAGCTGTCTGGTTTTGGAGTTGTGGTAGTTTGTTGGTTTGTTTTTAAATGGACAGCACTTACTGAATACCTACAGCTACACATACTGTTATGGTTACCAGGACAAGTGAGGGCTGTACACTGTGCAACCATAAAATACAAGTACAGCATCAGACATTTTTGTGATTATTTTCAGCAATAATCTGAAAAACTGCAAGTTTCCTTGAATAGAATGGTCCATAAAAAGTTACAGTCACCATTAAAAAACTGTATTTAACAACTGTATCTTAAAAGTATCCACCTTCACCAGATACTTTCTATAACTGCCCATCAAATATATTGTTAATGTTAAGATGTTTTCAGCGTTCTGCTTCCATGAACAAATAGTACCAATTCTGAAAATAAAAAAAGAAAAGAAAAAAAAAGTTTTAAGTATGTTTGGCTGCCTTTTATCTTCTTTGGACAAACAACAACAAAAAAACAGATTGCAAAACCCCCCCCATTCCATTTAATGGAATACTGCAGGCAGACTTTCCTGAGAGATGAAAATAATTGTACAATTGATTATTTAGCTCAACTTGTTATCTTTTGTGAGGAAGAAATATCCTAATTTCCTGCTCTTTCATGATTTAGGGTTTGGTTCCCAATCTGAAAATTCTGTTTGTGACAAATGAAACTACAGCAAGTGCCTTGCTTCTTCAGTTTTACTTAGTGTGAAAATAAGTATGAAAGAAAATTAGTATGAAAGTACTCTTATCATATGGTAAAAAAAACCCTCAGTTATTTTGGACTCATGAGATATCTTTAACTTTAGCTCTGCTTGGACAACAGTCTGACAGTAGTTTAAAAGGGCTGATTTACAGACATTGAACAATGTCTAGTGCTGAGATATGTAAATGTGCACTAGCAGAAAATACCTTGTCTGCTGATTCAAAGACACCAACTTCAGACAGCTCACAGCTCAGCACAGACTCCATTTTATACTCAAGACCTTTCATAATTTTCCCCTACCTTAGTAGAACTTCTTTTTTGTTTTCTTTTTCCAAGATTATAATGGCAGTTTGTGACAAAAATACACATTTGAAGCTGTCAAGCAAAAAGTAAATCTGAGAATAAATCAATATAATCTTCCAAAAAGCATCACCTGTCACATCTCCTTGAACTCCTTTGACTGCCAGATTAGGTAGAACCCAATTAATCCTTGTTATCCATGTTAATTTAAACTCTAAACAGGGAGCTGCCAAGGTGAGGAAAGACTTTAAAAAACCAGTGTTCAATACACCTTCATCATCATCACCATATATTTGCTTACACGTTTATTTTTAGGCATATGTTAGCCCCACTGATAAAAATCTTAAACTGTAATTCTTATTTGATGTTGAGATTGTGCAAAACTTATTAGGGGAGGTTTAATGGAAGCAAAGAAAAGGAAAATGAGGAATTAAGATGAATCAAGCAGAAGGATGTGTGGGAAAGCAAAGGGAAGAGGGGCAAAAGGGAATGGTTCAGTGTAGACAGGTAGCTGGACAGTCTGCCTTTCTCACTGAACCCTACACTTGCTCACCACAACCTATCCTATATTTTATGCAATTCTATTTTTACACTTTTAAGATGTGTGTTCCCCACTCTGAGTATGTGCATGAGTACTAACAAACCTTAAGCTGGATGAACCAATAAAGTAGGGAAAGAGGTTTTTGTGCCGGCCACTGGAGTGGAAACACAAACCTTGGGAGTTCATGGGTCCAGATGCCACAAGCCATGGGAAGGAAGAAAAAAAAGCCCCAACAAATCCAAAACAACCCCCTACCAACCATTTGGAGCTAGTAAAGAAACCACCCTATGCTAAAAAGAAATGGTGTACTGAGAATGTCCTTCACACAGGACTGTGATTGATTGATTCAGACAGGCACAGTTCAGTACTGATTTCAACAATGGAACCCTCCACCATATGTAAGACTTAACCCAGTATTAAATATAGGGATGCAATCATCAGCTTTTGCATTTTCTGATAAACTCTGAATTCAGATCCTGTGTGTCTTCTCATGTAGCTCAAAATTCATCAGGTAAGGAGCAGTTGCTGGGTGCATCACTGCTCTATTACTTACTTTTCCTTTGTCCTCCAACAATGCACGATTTCTGGAGGTCAACACAATGCATTTCCATACAGTTCTCCAGCATTCCACTGTGCCCACAGGTACAAATCTTGTAACACCCAACATCTCCAGCAGAGGATGGAACTTGGATAAGTGTACCTTGTCGGACAATAAAATCAGAGGCTTCTCCCAGTTTGCAGCCTGCATACAAGGAAAAATTTTTGCTCATAAGTAGCAAACACATCGGCAAGTGCCACTACTGAAATGAATTACTACACTGACTTGTGGTAAAAACATAAGGTGATCTTGAGCAACCTTGCTCTTGCCCTTAAATTCACTCATTTCACAGAGGCAACAAGTAGCAAATATAGAAGATAGGTGCTTGAGACAAAGTTCTGAAGTACCTGTGAAGTTGTTACTTTTGAAAAATAGACCTGAAATTACAATAATTCTCAAGTATTTTAATTTTCCAGGTCTGTAGTAGTATGAAACACGTTATATGACAAATACTCGACATACTTCACTCTCTCCAATACAGAATTTGAATTAAAGGGCCTTACAAGCAAAGCCCAGTCATTTCCCCTCTCTCACATATTTGATTGTGCCTTTCTTCTCTACTTGTACCTCTTAAGTGAACACTGAAGGATTCTTACAACTAGATGTGAATAGAGGAGAAAGGGAGACAAAGCAGGAAAAGTGGATTTTAAAAAGAAAGATTGGAAAAGAAAAGGATGGGAAAGGGGAAAGGGAAAGGGAAAGGGAAAGGGAAAGGGAAAGGGAAAGGGAAAGGGAAAAGGAAAAGGAAAAGGTTTTAAAAATTGCAAGGAAAAATAATAAAATAAATAGCAGATTGAAATAACCCTACTAGGGATGAACTGCAACAAACCCCCTGAAACTTTCAGCCTATAAAAAGACTGAATTAAAACATAAAAGTCACTTTCCAACCTCCAGTGCAAGCAAAATGTCTCTTCAAAAGCTCTGGGTGAGCTTGTTTTCAGATTACTTTAAATTATGTTTGCAGCATGTGAAGACAATACAACCTTAGAGTAATAAGGCTCAGCTTTCCAGGAAAACAAAAATATTTGTAAGGGTCATAGAAGCATAACCAAAACAATGTCCCTAGGCTCACACAAAGAATGAGCTGAAGTCTATCCTCATTTTAAAAGAGCACAAGTAGAGCAGATGTATGAGCAAAGCAAAATCCAGCTTTCCCCTTTGTAATTAGGAACCACTGGGGAAACTGCTGGAAGAACAGAGGCTCAGGGAACTGATGTGAGACAGCTATGGCAATGTTCTCTATCACTTCCTCCAGAAAGGAGGCTGCTCCACACAATTCAGTGTAAAAATCAGTGTTGCTCTCTCTCGCTCAGTCACACACATGTTCAAGTGGTCTCAAATGCACACTCTCTGCTCTGCTTCAAGAACCACAGCTGACCCCTCATGACACTGAATGACACCTTCTGCTTTAAAGGAAAGGGGAAAACTGTGGCAAGTACTACCAGTGCCTAGGACAGAACAATGAAGGGGCTCTAGAAGTTGGACACTGCAGAGTCTCACACCTCCTTTTGTAGGTTTGATCCTTGTTACTAACACCACCAACCCTGCCATTTCAAAATTAGGTACCTGAAACTAATTCTGCATGAGACTCTCCCCAGTCAGCTCATATTTACACATGGTGCAGAGATTAGACAATGCCAGTGTTCTAAAAAAGCAGTTCCCAAATGACCATAAGTGTCCTTCTGGTGAGGTGCAACCACATTAAAAGTGTCACTGAAGGGAGCAGAAGCAGAAAGGCCATCAGCTGCATGTCCAGATGTCTGGTGGGAAGGGCTGGGCTTTCTGTCTGTGCGAGGGGAGATGTGGCACTGTGCATCTCTTGGCTCGTCTGGGTTGTATTCTTCTCTTTTTATGTCCCTTTTAATCAGCACCTCACAATTATTATTATTATTAACTTTATTTCAGTGACTAAACTGTTCCTCCCCAGACTGGAGGGGAAAGTGAGCAAGCAGCTGTGTGGTGCTCAGGTGCCAGCTGGGTTAAACCATGGCACAGCAATTCACTTTAAAACCTTCAACAACATTTCAATGACACATTTACCAGCAAAATTGAGTGAACAGAAGCCTAAAAAACCTTACCTGGCACACACAAATATGGAAGACACAGCTCTCCAGACTGGCATCCTTTTCTATTTACTTCACATAGCTGATTAGCTGCACACGGGTTTGGATTACATGGATGTGTGACATCTTCTACAATGTTGCCTAAAGAACTTGGGCCTGAAAACAGAATATACATCATCTACACTGATTTAAATGAGGTTTCTTTTCTTCAGCAAAGCATGGTATTTCTTATGTCCAGTAAAATAATATTTTTGACAATTTTGTGATTTTTTTTTTTTACTTGAATTACAGACATAGAAGGTTGATATGACCAGGTAGTTAACTTATTTCAATAGTTTAATCCTCAGTCCTAGAAATAATGACCCAGATGATTCTTCACATGCAAAATGTATGTCCTTTATCTTGTCTGCCCAATAATTTTCTTGTCACATATGCCCAATACAAGAAGGAATAGAAGCAATGAACTATGGCAACTTGAAAATTCCAATTTTCTCTAATACACTAAATAAAATGTCCCAAATTCAACAGAATTTTCTTTAAAATAAATAATGAACATTATTAAAAGTAATGACAAACATTCAAAGTATCCTAGTATCTAATTTTGCTGCATAGGTATGTTAGTACTTACTCAGGTAAGTATCCAAGGGTATACAGTTCTCCAAGTCATCTGTTGGAGATAAGAGCTCACAAATACTCTCAGCTGAATGGCCTTCAGGGAATTTATTATGATCTCCACACTTCTTCAATATTTCCACACAATCTGATCTACAAATAAATAAAGAGACAGAACTTCATGAAGACTACTTGAAGAAAAAAGGGCTTACAGGAAAAAAGATTTCTTTCTATGTTATTCCCTTCCCTGAACCCACAACTTTTCTGCTATGCCTCACAGCAGAGTGTTTATCTATGCTACATTTTATGCAGGAGGGAGGAACAAATTTGTGACACAAAGACAGAAACTACTGCTTGTGCTACTCCTCTTTGATCTTGGTGATCTTCATTTTCTAAAGCATCATATGAATGTATCTTCCAATATCAAGCATTTAATTCATTTACTAATGCCTAATATGGATTGAACTGTACCTCACTACCTGCACTATTAATTGCTCCTTTTTCTACTCAATCACCTGCTTTCAAAACTTATTTTAAAAAAAAACAAAAAACAACTTTTTTTCCCAGACCTTTCTGTCCGCTGAAAGCCATCAGTAGATCCCAAAACCAAAAAAGAGGAAAGGTTTAAGACACCACGGAGAGCCAAAAAACCCCCCCAATAAATCTCTTTTTTCTTTCACTTTGCAATGCAAGCATACACATCCATCTCATTAACAGGCAAATTCTTCATTTACAGTGATGGAGACTCAAGCAATGGCAACCATGCAATTTCATGTTCCTTCCATGTTTGCCTTGCCATGTTTTTCTAACATAGCAAACACAGTCCTATAGCTTTTCAGTTTTCATTGAAATCCTTAGTAAAGCCTCTAAAATGGATTTAGTTTTCCCCACAGTACTTACTTGCAGATGATACTTCCTCTAGATTTGCTGTGACAAGGTTTAATCTGCAGGGAGCAGGCAATTGCCTTCCACATTTCTGGTTGGCATTTTTTAATATCAAGCACAGGAATATTTATGAATGGCATCTTAATACTCCCTTTTTCCCAAAGCTTCATGTCATTCATGGCTCCCTGGTCTGACTGAGTATTGCAGCTTCTAAAAAGTTCTGTTGGTCTTAAAAGGAGAAGGTAAGATTTAGCATGTATTAAAGAAGAAGAAAGCACCACACATTTTCCCTTTATCAACATAAAAACTTTACATCCTTCTCATGGCTTGCTTTTTGTGGTACACAAGCAATTAATCCCTCCCACAGTTAAGCAAGATCAGAATCAATTTGAAATCTGTCTTTAAGGGAGACAAGGTCTTTAACATTTAAGGCTGAGACTCCCTTCTCCCCTCTATCTCTTAGATCAAATATCACTTTAATATTTCTCATCTGAAGTTGACTTAAGAGAAAATATCTTAGATAACCCAAATAACTATCTAAATGTTTCTTGGTGAATCACTAATGCAAGTTGATTTATCATTTATATTTAGCCAGGCCTGAGATTCTCATATAACACTCATGCCACTACACATTATTTGAAAAAAAAAAAAAAAAAGCCAGTGATCTCTAATAGCTAAGAAAATTTAGGTTTTTTTTCAAACCCTAACTGCAACCTTGCAATTACTTTCAGACACCACTTCTAAATCATTTTATCCTATAGAGTATAAACTCACAGAAACATCTCTGCAAAAAAGGAATTTTGAAAGTGAGTAACACGTAAATTTAACAAACACTTTTACCTTATTTATAATATACAACATTACAGTAACCATGACTTACTTGTCTATGCAGTAAGACAGAGGAATATGCAGATGCAATACACTGTGACATTTTAAGTGGTTAATTTTTATTCTTGTAAGTTTTATTACATCTGTTGCTAAATACATTTCCAAAAGTTCATTCTAAAGAAAAACTACTTATTTTCAAACTAACTAAAACCATATTTACAGAAAGAAAGCTACATACAATCTCAAAACAAGTCTTAAAAACATTTCATTTTATTTTTGAAATCAAAGCATAGGAATTCCTTTACAAAATATTCAGTGTCTCTCTCCTACCTGTTATTAAAATTAGTGCAGTAAGTAAGATTTCTACAGCCCAGCTGACAAGGTTCTCGTACATCTGCTAAACAGGTCAACATGGAAACTTCAACTGCATTATACTCACAAAAGCGATCAAATTCTTGCCAGCTCTGTGAATTGCCCCAGCTTGTGCTATAAAGTTTAGTGCAGAGCTCTCTGAAAACAAAGAAGAAATAGAGATGAAGAAAATAAAATGGGAAGAGCAACAGCCATTCAGATATGGCCCATCACTTCTTTGCTGCTCACAACAGCCTCTGTTCACCACAGAGGATTGTGTTAGAGCACACAAAGTTTGGAAGGGTACCCAAATGCAGTGCTCAAAGCAAATAACCCATTTTGCTCAAGAATGCCAGCACATCTTTAAGCTAGTAAGGCTGAAATACTTCAGGATATAAAACTGCAATATTCAATAAAAATGTAACAGCTGAAAACCTGAACTTTGAGATGAAAACTATGCCAGCTAATTTTACTGGTAATAAATCTAAGTTGACATCACAATGAACAACTTCTAATCCCATCCTTCAGCTTCAAATCACACTTTCTCCCCCTACAGAAATGACTGTCAAGCAAAATACATTCCATCTTTCACCCTGATGTTCGAACCAGGGATACTGTTTGTTGCTTTTGTTTGAGATGTTTCCTGGTATCAGCAATACCCAGCTCACTTTGTTCACAGCCATGTCCTACAAACTACAGCTGTTCCCATCCCAAAGTATGGAACTTCACACTACTGTTAGATCCCCTGCCTATTGAAAACTTGACAGAAGGATCCATTTTAGAACTCGCTGTCAAAACAAGGAACTAAAAGATACTTTATTGACTATCCTATGCTACAATGTTCTAAGAAATAATGTAACTCCAGGGCTCTACTACAAAACTCATGAAAGATCCTACTGCATTCATGAGATGTTGTTACTGGAAACTTTGATATAAAAGGAAGTAACAGCTCAAAAATGTTTGCCACTTATTCAGACACAATGATGCATTTAAAATGCAATCATCATCTATTTTTAAAGTGGACAGAAAACCACCCTAGACTAAAAATGCCTCAATAATTTACAAGCATGCAACACTTTGGTGAAAACCTTTGTTTTTCTAAATGTCAGAATAGCTAGTTCCCTTATTTAATTACTAAATAACCTAAGTTATTTTTCACTGACATAAACCAGAAGAGCATCACAAGAGGAATACTGCGAAGGTTTTAACATGAAGCAACGAGGCACTTGAGAGTTTGTGGAGTTGATTGTCCTTTTGTCTCTCTTTAGCATCTCATTAAGACTCTTAATCAGAGGTTGCAATATTGGCTATTATGACCACAAGCATGGTACAAGTTTCATTAACTTACTGTGTCTGCTATAGTAAGCCAGTGCTAAATGTGAGAAAATGTTGATTCCTCTTATAAAACAGTATCTTTTGAGATGCAAAGTAGTGGACAGAACAGATTACCCAACAGATTACTACCTGGTTACCTGAACATGCATTTTTTTCTATGAATTCCAGAACTTCCTATCTGATGTACATAGCAAGACTCAGAAAACGGCCGGAATCAAGAGAAATTCCTAAGTACTTTCACAACTGGAAAAGATGGATAGAGATACTGACCTACATGTGGAAGAATTTGCTTTGGAACAGCAATGGAGCTTAGCTCCATCGAGGCCTGTTGAAGGTGGGGGGTGCACAGTGACTCCTGGGTGAACAGATCTTGAACTCTCAAGAAAACATTGCCAAAGTGGGTCCTGAGGGAGAGGCATGGTTTTACAGCCTTCTATAAGTCCATCAACAATTTCAAGCTCTGTTTTCATTGACATTAGAATTCTTTTACAAGCAGCCTGACACGCATAGTCTTCTGCTCTATCACAGCAATACAAACCTGTTAACAAAATAGTTAACAGTCAAGCACAAAACAACATTACAGATGCACAATATAAAAGCCCTGAGAAATAAAAGTGCTGTAAGGTGCCACCTTCTCCTCCAGAGAATCTCAAATAACATTGCTTCTCCTAAATAGATACAGAATCAACTCTGGAAAAAAAACCACAAAGCCAGTATGTAAAAATGAAAAGTAAATAAAAGTTATTAATGCACCCAAACCCAAAAGTTATCCTCATATAATGACAGCAATAGAATTCATACGACAGACTTCTACAATAACACATTTTATAAAAAACAGCACATGAAGCGTATTTTTAGGATCTTCTATAACTTTCAGTAAGAAAGGATTTATTTGCACTTACTGTCTGTAGGATTTCTCATTGGATATGACTGTGTGTAGTTATTCACGCAGTGTATAAGCTGAGGGCTGATAGATGCACAGTAGTTTTCAACTGCTTTAATTTGTGATGGACCAGGAGAGGAGTCTGTCCGAAAAATTGCCTGGCAATACTCCCGGCAGTTCGTATGGTGACCTGCATAACTGCAACACACTGACCCCACTGGGGAAGCAAACAAACAGACAACAGAAAATCTATGGGTTCCTATGCAGAGAAATGAAGAGATGTGCATGGCTGTATAACACACGAGGATGCTCAAGGAAACAACAAAAAGAAAAAAAGAAGAAATTCTATGCTCTATTGAAATATCTGTCTACAGAATGACTGGAAATATCTGTAACTAGCCAAACTACATTTGTTTGTCTGGCAGGAGAAAAAAGTCAGTACTAAAGCTGCTTTGAACTCAAGTTCAAGACATGAGAAAGCCAGATGAATCTCATTTTCAGCTGTTTTGTTCTTATTTTAGATAACCAGACGTGTCCAATAACTGAATTATCAGAGAAATATGACTAATAAACAAATAAATATAAGAGTAGTATCACTCAAAAAACCCAGACAAATGGTACTGGTGATTCAGATGTTTTTGCTATGTTGTTAAATACATATAGTAGTTCTTGAGAATAACTTCTACTGGAATTAATTCTGAAACACTGCTTTCATTTTATATAAACAGATATCAGGCAACAAAATGCTTGCATGCTTCTTCTAAATTTCAGCTATGCATTTCATTTTGCTACTTAGCACACATCAAATGAACAAGCAAAAGATGACAGGAAAGACAAATACAGATACACAAAAAACTGATATTAAGTATACAAATAGCCAAATCCCTTTATTACTTGACAATTTATTCATGTGGCTTTTGCTTATATGGGTCTGAAATCCACATGTTTGTGTACACGTTCACCCACAGAATCTCTTATAGTTTAGAGAAAAAAGGGATGATACAAAAGCAAAACAAAATAAACTATTCATTATATACTTACTTTCATTTCTGTTAATACAACTAAAGAGAGCATTCTGAAATCAAAACAAAAGCAGTGTTATAAGCCAGAAAACTTCAAATAAATATTTAAGTATCCAGTCATTTGTTATAATGAGCTAATAAACCTTTAGTATTATTTGCTTCAATTAGATTACATTAAAGCAAAAACACTGTACAAACAGTGAAATCAGGAAATTAAGAGATCAAGGGTCACCAAAGTTCTGTGTGCACTCATAATAAAATAGATAAATATTCAAGCAAACAAGTAAACTGGAAGACATTCCTAGACTAACTTAGAAACAGGGTAAACTGCTAGAGAGTGTCCCAAGATGTTGAGATTTCTTTTCTAAGGATAATAATTTAAAAGATTCTATGTAGAAAAAAAAAATCTGCAGAGATGGATACCTCCAAATAGTAAATCTCAACAAGGCAACTCCATGACAACGCACCTTAAAAGCTAAAGCATGCAATCAACTCCCTCGAACTGCAGCCGAAAGGCAGAGCTGGGGGAATGTACATCTTAAATGTCAGAAGGGAAACACATCCTGCTGCTTTGCTTCAAAGCTCTCTAATCTGCAGACCAGTCATGGAATGGTTTGGGTTGGAAGGGACCTTAAAGCCCATCTAGTCACAACCCCCTGTTAGGGACAGGGACACCTTCCACTAGCCTAGGTTGCTCAGAGCCCCATCCAACCTGGCCTTGAACACTTCCAAGGATGGAGCATCCACAGCTCCTCTGGACAACCTGCGCCAGTGCCTCACCACCCTCATCTTAAAAAAATTTCTTCTTTGTATCTAGTTTGAAACTATCCCCTCTAAGTTTACAATCATTAACCCTTGCCCTATCATAACAAGCCCTGCCAAAATGTTTATTCCCAGCTTTCTTGTAGGCCCTCTTTGGGCACCAGAAAGTGCTATAAGGTCTCCTGGGATCCTTTTCTTCTCCAGACCGAACAACACCAGCTCTCAGCCTGTCTTCACAGGAGACATGTTCCATCTCTCTTTGTGGCTCTCCTCTGGACTCATTCCAACAGATCCACATCTTTCCTGTGCTGAAGACTCCACACCTGGATGTAGCACTCCAGGTGGGTCCCATCAGAGCAGAGTAGAGGGTCAGAATCCCCTCCCTCACAACTACTGAACTCTTGCCAAAACACCCACAGTCTTCCCCACACTGAATAAACACATTTCCCATTAGAAAAATTAGATACTGCATGTAAGCTGTCTGGAACTCTATGGAAAGATGAAGTCACAAGGCTGAAATTCCAAAATGTAGTTGCCAGTTATCAAAGACTAAAATTATATGATTGTGAGAAAAGAGAAATCAGAACTTCCTCCATACCTAACCTCTACAATTGTCAGAACACCAGATTATAAAACATGATCAAATACATCAATATAGCGACAAAACACAATCCCCATCTTCATAAAATTCTTTATCTCCATTTCTCCTGTCCCTATAATTAAACAAATTTGTATTTCACACAGAAGAGAAGAAAACAGAAACACCACCAGACTGATCCCAAATCATGTGGGATTGAAGTCTTGCTTCAATACAGGAAAGCACCAGATGTGCTACTGCCTCTAAGACAAGGAAGGGAGTTCAAAATGCAGACCTAGTTCAAGCTCAGTAGTTCACCAGATTCTTCGTCTATCTTAGTTACTAGTTTTTCACTGCATTGCAGAGAAGTGGGTATCCCAAATAACCTTGGGGCTATTTTTGTGCAGATCTGACTGCTGCAAACAGATGAAAATAGAAACAATGTTAGGAATTAACCTGATGATTTTATTTTTCCTTTTGTCTTAGATATTGTTTTGTGTGCAGGAATTTGTTTTTCTTTTATATTTGCTACTAGCTTTCTTCTGAACACAAGATTTTGAACAGGACTGTCCCAATACTGTAATGAGCAGCATCAAATTCCTTCTGTTAAGACTCAGAAATTAATTTAAACCTTGGGTAAGCCATGGCATATGTGGCAACGAAAGACCCTAAGAGAATAAACATAAATCTAATTTGCAAGTGTAAGTTATTTTTCCACAAATACCAACTATTAATATTTCTATTGATCACAAATAAAGGCACAAGGTCTATTGGTACACCTCACACAAAAATTGAAAAATCTACCTTAGATAAAACAAAGCCCCAAACACCATGAAGTCAAAACGCAGACAATTTATTCTCAGGCCAAAAATATATTCTACAATATTTCACATCTTTTCTCTCAAAAGCATGGATACTGCATTCTTTCTCTCAGATTAGGACGAATTTGCAGCAACATTCTTCATCCCAGCAGCACATTTCCATCTGATTAACTTTAGATTTTCCCTTCTTTCTTACACACAAACCAAATCCTATTACCCATTCATATATGTAACACAGATGAGAGACAAGAGAATTAACGGAGAAAGAACACAGAGATGGGGTCACCATCCTACACCTGTAAAGGACTGATTTACACTGTTGCCTAAAGGCTCATGACATTTTTGTTGCACCATATATTCTTCACTGTGGATGCCAGGCAAAGGTTACCAGAAAGGCCCTGTTTTGATGTCGCCACCTGGTTTCTTTGGGACCTGCCAGACACAAAACCACTCTGCACCTAAACTGAATGTCCTCAGAAGCTGCTGGAATTTGACTTCCCCAGAGCAACCCTGCATGGAGCACTGGAAGGTGGCACACAAACCAGCCAGGTAGAATAAACACCCTAACTTTATTAATTAATACACTGGGACAGCAGAGGCTGCTGGAAAGTCTGAAGTCTGCCTGCCATGGTTATACCAAGTACTTGACCATACTGTTGGCACAAACAATACTTAGATTCATACTCTAATGCTGCAATAAACTCAGATAAAAGATGTCATGTTATTTAGAAGTTGAATGATACAAAAAGTGATTCTAAAGCAGTTCATGGGTAATAGTGTCACTTGCCCTGCTCAGAGGACACAAAAGAAAGGAGAATGTTAAGAAGATTATGGTATCTCCAACTTTATACAGGCAGGAAGTCCTTACCTAATAATAAATCTTCTTTCTGTGTTTTGAAACTACAGTTCCATAGAGTGCTGAATCGCTGTAATAATCCTCACATTTCTGTTAAGAGGAGGTGGTCTGGCTTCCCTTTTCCACCTTGTCCCTGTTCCCAGCTGTATAGCCTTGTGTATGCCCTTACACCATCACCTTGTCATGACCTGGTCTTTCTCACCAACCCTGATGAAAACTCATTTTTCTCATCCCCTAGGATTTAAGTCAGTGATATCAACAGGTATAATACTACATTAGAAAAGAACAGAACAAGCATTTTTTAGATACCATCTTTTAGGAGGATCTGCCAGCTGCCAGAGGGAGAGTAAGGCAAGGAGTGGGAAGGAATGTGTGTGGAAAAATGGCAGTTGCAGGAGGGCATGGGAAGAACTTCAGCTGCATTGAGTTGTTACAGCAACTCACCAGATTTCACAAAACTCTAAGTGTCTGTAGCCAGCACAGAACACAGTGCTAGTGAGGGTGCTGACTTTGTGTTTTGGGTAGGTCTGGGTAGCTGTCCATTTTATGTGTATGTATATACCCCCCACACATGTGAGGGGTATAGCTCCAGAGATATGAGACAATCTTAAAAAAATTAAAAATTAGTGTCTAATTACCTGTTTGTAAATAAAGCTGATAACAGCATTAAACAGTCTGATTTGAATTACTAACTGCAACTTCTTTTCAGAACACAAGATTCATGTCCATCTCTACTAAATTAGGACTCATATTTAAGAAGTCATCAGCTTTTTTGCCCGCCCAAGGTTCCTTCTGAATCTTTGAGTGAACTGGCAGTGAAGAAAGACACAGAAAACAAAGCAAAAGGTAGAAGACAGATATAGGTAAGGAAAAACAAAACCAAACCAGCCAACCAAAACAAAAACCAAAAGAGGACAAAAGTATGTTCTCTTTATAGGAATGATTAAGTCATCAAGATTTGGGAAAATGATGGTACACATGCAATACTGTGTACACACACAGCCTGATACTCCATTTTTAACTTGTGTTGAATACCAAATAAGGTGAACAAAGATGGCAATATCAAAATTTCTAAACCACAAACACAGTGATTTGTTTTACTTGTGCACAAGTCCCATCTTTCAGACTTCTCTTTTTTTAAAGCCAGGTGTTTCCAAGCCTGGTGATTAAAGCCAGTGAGACTACAAGCCGAAGGAGTGGAAAGTGGCAAGCAGATACCGGAAATGCAACCACATAGACCTTAAAGCAAAGACTCTCAAAGATTTCTTTTTGGTGTTATGGAAATTGGGAAATGCTACTGAGGTTTATGCAGCAGAGAACACTTTTCAGTCTTCCTCACCAGAACCCCCCTGAAGGAAGATTTTAGCCAGTACTGCAGGACCTAACTGGTTTCGCTCTTTTTGGAGCTCATCAGCTGCAGGTAACGGCTCAAAACCCAAAAATGCGCGCGCCCCAACCCAACCAGAGCAGAACATTTTGCTGAAGGAAGAAGTCCTCTGCATTGTGAGGCATGCTTTCCTATTATAAGCACATTTTTTCTAAATGGCTGCCTCCTGTATCTTGAATGAAAAGCGACAGTGAAGCTGTTGTTTCACACCAGAAATTAAGAGTATTTTGCAAAAAAACTACAAAATTTATTTTCCCCCCTAAAAACTATAATAGTATCTATATTCTACTAATTTTGGCAGAAAAATAAGCTCAGTACTATTGTCTTGGGCAACCTAACCATGACAAATACTTGAATCTACATCCTATCCAATTAAGGTCATCCTAATTTATAAGTATTACCTACAATTAACAAATGCAATAGTAAAATGCTTAACTCTGTGCAGTTAAACACAGAAAAGAAAACCCTCTTGATCTCTCCTTGACTTCATTTAATCTTTGAATTTTTTGAGAGAAGATAAAAGTCAGAAGGTAACATACTAAGGTTTAGTGGAATCAGCTGAAGTGTCAAATGATGCTGAACATCTGTTAAAAAATTTTAAAACTTGCAGTAATAAACAAGTAAGGTCAAGATTTTCCTCTATTATGTAAACCAGTAAAGAATTGAGAACACTTGCACAGTGAGGTAGTACAAAATTACTGGAACTCAAATTTTGGCAAGATCATTGAGTGTTCTATCAACCTTCTTTGAACAGCATAGAATAGAGACAAAAAGCACCAGCAGATGTCAATAACATGATCTACAATGTCTAGTGTATGGTCAGAGTCCACCCTGAATTCATTAAGCAGTACTTCCAGAGGCCACACACAGTCCTGTGCCTTAGGAGTTCATTAAAACCGCTTAAGAACCTTTAGCTAAGCAATGTCCTAAACAGTTTCTTGAGTTATTATCTATGTCTTGGAGTAATCCACACAAACAATTAGATAAGAGCTAAAAATTGATGACTGCATTTTTCAGTAGGGGTAACTAGTAGCCAGCATTCACTAAAATCTCAGCAAAAAGCAGGATCATATGGCCCTAAAAGAAAAAAACAAACCAATACCATAGCAGAGTGAATACTTTTCTGAATCCCCATTAAAGCACTTAAAGCTGCAGGCACTGCATTTTAAGTTTCTGTGTTTAAAAACTGTAAAATACCAAAGTGAGATTAGGCTAAAGAGTGCTCAAATCTGTGATAGCAAAACTGCCTTTAAATAGTCCAGGTACATCAAAAGTATTCACTACTGAGCATCAAAAGTAGTTTTAAGAGCAGAGGCTAAATGAGTGGTGACATTTCCAGCTGCATTTCAACTGCTTGGGAGATGTTAATAGTGGTCAGCTGCAGTAAACCTCTCACAGTGCCAATTACCTAGAGAAGTTTGAACATCTTATTTGGAACACATGAAGTAAAAACTGGAGTTCTTAATATTCAGAGAGGTGAACTCACAATATGCAGTGCACAGACTCAAGAGTTGCAACTTAATGGAAACTTCAGCGCTACCCTTTCCATACACAGAAGAAAGAAAATGGGTCTTAAACACAGTAATAAAGCCTTTACAGCTTATTTTAAGATTAATGAAGTATTTTAAATTGCTCCTCCAAGCATGTATCCATGTGGTCTTTTAAAAAATGAACCCCCACTTTACACGAAAATTTTAAAAGTACAAACATCAGAAAATCCTATATACAATCCATACCATTTCCACTTCTTTTTTCTTCTTCCTTTGACTATTACCTACCTTCTTTTTAAAGGAAGATGAACAGGATAGCAGAAAGCTGGAAGAAGTAGTGAAAGATAAAAGAACTGAGGTGCACAGAACTAGAGGAAAAATGAAGACGACAAAATGAGCATCTGAGAAGCAGAAGATGGAAAAAAGGACTATTAGAATAAAACCTTCAAAAGAAGGCAAATAAAAGACCTTTTAGTAACACTCAAAAATACTGGGCAAGTAGTGTTAAATTTATTAATTTCTGTACACAGTGCTACTTGAAAATAAAAATTGTTTAACAGGACATGCCATCTTCAAAGCACTGATAAAAAATGAATATCTTATTCCAACACAATACTTTTCTAAAATGTGTAAAATCTCCAAATTAAAATAAACATTTTTTTTTACAGTAAAAGTAATGCAGAAAAATATGATCAGCAGAAAAAGCATATTTGATTAATCTTGTGAAAAGCTGGCACATCAATGCTGAAGTGATTCTGCTACAGCAGAACCTGAGACCCCACTTAATGACTTCAAACTTGGTGACACCTCCTGCATGGAGTTTGGGTTTTTTTACTGCTCTGAATCCTATGCCGTACCTCTGAAGATTTACCTTCTTCTTCACCCTCACTAACTTAGTGGGAGGCTGAAACAATTCAAAAAGTTGTTTCTCTAATCTCAAGATTACAAAAGTGCACTATGCACAGTTTAGGCTATTCTAAGTAGCTTGTGGAAATTCTCTGGGAAATCCTTACCTGAGTAAGCTAAGTTAAGTAGGCTGGTAAGCTATGAGAGTGTTTACAAAAAAGGGAATTATATTTTACATCCTTAATTCATCTAGTTTTACTTTTATGTCATGTACTTAATTATGAAATACCTCAGCAACAGACTTGAGAGCTGATTACCAAGCACTATGACCTATACTGCAAATTAATTTTCTAATTGGATCCTCATTTTTAGCAAAGTGTGAATTCTTAAATGCAAAAACAAACACAAGATGTATGACATCGTATTTATGTGATTCACATGCTATTTCTGATCTCATGTCACCTCTTCCAGCTTGAAGTAGCCATTCCTTCCCCAGTTCAGTGTTTCCCCAGCCAACTCCACTGAATGCAAAGTATAGTACAGGACACAAAGCTACTCAGACTACAGAGGGAGCAGGACTCATACACCAAAGCAGCAAGAACAATTTTTTTTTTTAATGAGAAATAAAGGCAGGGTGTGGGCAACTACAGGCTCCCTCCAAAAGTTTTATTTGGAATCTTCAATCTTAGGCATAACTTCCTTGAATTCTATACAACCAATGAGCTTCTTAAGAGCATTTTAAGTATTATTTTCCATGAGCACCTGTAAGCCTCGATACATATGAAAAATCATTGTCATACAGAATTCTATCATAACTGAACATCTAGCACAACAGATACCTAATTTCTGTCCCTGACACACTTTTTGTATCTACTGCACCTAGTTCTCATTAAAAAAAGTTCTTTCCTTCTTCCCTAATCAGAAGACTGGCTCCTTCCACTATGATTTTTCTCCCTCTCCTTCTCTTTTAGTCTAGCACAGATAGCAAGCATTAAGGTTTTCTGTACAATAACAGCAAGATCACTCTTGATTAAGAGTGAGAGGCCCAGTTTTCAAAATTCCAGGCAAAAACTGGAAAAGTAAATAAGATGACTACGACCATTTTGAAGTCATTCTTTATTCTCTTACCTTTCCTCTCCCGTTCTCCTTCAACCCATACTGGCCAACCTCCTACAGCAATGCAGAAATCCAGAAAAAAAAAGAAGGAAACAGACCAGCATAATAGAGGAGAAGCTTGCAGATGTTGACAGTATAGCATATTATAGCATGGAAGGAGACAGAACTACTTAAAATGAAAATGCATTTTTAAGAGAACAAGCTATGGCAACTTCAACCCACGCTAACTTCCACAGTGAAGAGTCTAGGAAAATACTCTGTAGATTGTTTAGATAAAAGGACAAAAGGGAAAATAAATTTTAAAAAAGTAATTCAGTGCCTCCTGGAAAAAACAGGAAAGCTGCTCCACTTCTGCCCAAATCAAGAGAACGGAAAATTGTCTGATATCCTGAACTGTTGATTATGAGCAGAACTGATGCAGGACTACCTCACTTAGGGCAGAAGGAAATGAGATGAAAGGGGGTGGGAGGAATCTGGCTTCTAATTAAGACCAAGATCAAAAGAAAAGCAGTCCTTGCAGAATAGCATTTCTACACACTGTGTTAAAAAGAACATAGGTAAAGGCAGATTTCTGAAAATATCCTGATGATTAATTTTATGAGCAGAACAGTAAAAATAACTGCAAGCATCAACAGTTTCACTGATGTTACAAAAAATTATATATTTGAAATTATTTCTATTCAGATGGGATACTTAAGACTGTTCTTTTCTGAGTTTATTTTTTTGAGTCACTTTTAAACTGACTCTCACTGTCCAAGCTGAAAGGTTTCTAACATATTGAATGATCACAATGAATGCTGACTTTGATCAAAATTCCTATGAAATAAACTTTTTGGGAGTCCAATTTGAAAGCTGCAACTTCTTCATTTAAATTAAGGTATATGCAAATCTAAAAAATCCAAAACTTTTTTACAGAAGGTGGTTATACTTTTATAAAAACTGTAGAGAGATAATTTACATTCATATGAAAACGAGCACATTCAGAAATAGAGCTACAAAAAGACTGAACTTTCCCTCTTCTACAGGATATTTTTACAGTACTTATAAAATGATTGATATAAAAGTTGATTTTTTTTTCCAGAGACACATAAAAACATACCTCGTATTCCTTCCTGCAGACCTTTAAAACATCATTTTTTGCAGAAGCCTGAAAGACAGATATATTTCTCCATTTGTAGTAGAAAATAATAAAATCATGTCATGAAATAAAGACAGTTCTACTTTTAAATTAACTGCAATAACAATGGATTAATGATCTATTAAAATGTTCCTTTAAGAACCGAAAGAATCCACATAAAGCTTTAAGAAAAAAAAGCTGTCATATTAACATGACTGTTAATATGACATTTAATGAAAACCCAAACCCGCATATTTCTGCACTAAGGTAGTTGTGATAGCAGAGGCACACAAAGAAACTTTGGTTTTGTGAACAGTTTGCCAGATTGCAGAATACAGGAAGCATTTAAGAAATGGAAGAGCATGAGCATAAAGATCTCCCAGTTTTCCCTGCTAATTTAGCACTTGTGCTTTGCTTTCCATTCTCCTCCCTCTTGTACGTTCAGTTCTATGGTTCCTATTGTGAAACTGAGTTGCAGAAATTCTCCCCTCAAACTGCAGATCCCTTTGTTCTATACAAAAATCTCGTGCTCCTTTTTCATATGACAGATATTCAAAATTATAATAACTACTAACACGTTACTTCCCACTCCAGTAATTTAAAACACTTGGTTAAAGTCTGACCTCGGACCTATTATATCACTGCCTTCAAAATGACTCCAAAATCCCCTCAAGTTTCAAGGATCAAAATTAAAATCCAAATATTTCTCATTATCCCTAATATTTGGCAGGTATTTAGATTTTAGTATAAATGAAAAAAAATAGGAAATGTTTTAACCAGAATCTGCCAAAGTACAAAATACAGCTAAGATTCTGAAACAACAGTCTGCAATCAAACAATGCAACATCTGATATAGACAATAATGAGAAATGATGTAACAGTCATAAGATTAAACTAATAAAATTTAATAAGACTGCAATAAACAGAAATGTCTTTATCAGGTCTGGAAGACAATTAAACATTAGGACATATTTGAAAACATGGCTAAAAAATGCATTTGAGAATAAACACCCATTTTCTGAAGATCAAAAGTACCCAGTTTGTTTACTCACTCCTCATCTCTCTCCCACACTACTCTGTACTCACTGCTCATCTCTTGTCACATTTAGTTTAAATTTTGTGCTTCTGGGTGAAAGTAGAATTTTTTTGTTACGACAGCAGTTTGCAGTAGGCTGCTTGGTCAAGATAAAGACTACATAGATAACATTCACAAATGTGAATATTAAGTACGTCTGTGCTCCACAAATGAATTATAAGGATGAAGATAAACACAAATATGCTCATAGATTTTGAAGATGTTTTTAAAGCCACAAACACATATTTAGGGGGAAAAAAATCACTAAATGCTTCACAGATTTTTAATAAAAAGGTCATTGCTAAATTTATGAATTATGCTTAAAACTGTTACTTAACAAAAACCCCCTTTTCTTCATCTGATGAACAAACACCTCTTTGAAGAGGCACAAAAATCTGGGGCTGTAACCACAATGTTGTATCACTAAACATGATATTACAAAAATAAAAGAGCTTAGAACCAGCCACATGTTACCTTTCACTCAACATCATTTTAAAGTAACAACTTTTATGTAGAGACTGTGACAAAAAAGGCAAAATTAAGTTTGGCATAACCCAAGGGAGCTGCAGAATCAGTGTGGATTCAGTCAGTAGGGTGAAAGCCTTACCTGCTTACACGCTTGCCGACACTCCACAGCAATAGCCAGCTCACAGCAGCCTAAACCAACCCACCCATCTGACTTCTTCAAAACTCCTTGGGAAACAAGATCACAGACTTATTAGAGTAGAAACTATGCCACCATTTCCCCTTTCCTCTAATTTGATAATCCTGTTCTCATTCAAGAAGCCTATGTACAGATTACATTTTTATTGGAATTCCAAACCAATTTTAAACAAAAAACCCACGTCTATGTTTTCACAAATGCTGAAACTAGCATTTAATGAAGTACCTTCCATACACTGAGGTTAAAGATACTTTATGCAAACTGCTTTAAATGTTCCATGGAAATATTAGATTTTGATAGTCTATCTAATCTGAAATATAAGACAACAAAAAACATCAGGAAAAAAATCTCATTAAAACTGAGAACATAATCTCTAACAGATAGATCCTGTTGTTTGTTTCAATAGCACATTTCTCTACCAAATGTTCTGTGTTCTTTCTCCAAACTTCCTGTGGTGTTTTTGGTCTGGATGGAGTTAAATTTCTTCAGCTGAGCTGGCATGGGGCTGTGTTTTGGACTTGTGATTAAAACAGTGTCGATAACTCAGGGATGTTTTAGTTACTGCAAACACAGGCAGCATCCAGGCCTTTTCTGTTTTCCACAGGGACTCACAAATAGGCTGGCAGTGCACAAGAGGTCGGGTGGGGACACGGCCAGGACAGCTGAACTCAGCAGACATTCCACACCACATGGCACCATGCTCAGCCATAAAAGCTGGGGGTTGAGGACGGCAGGGGCTGCCCCTGCTTGGAGACCAGCTGGGCATCAGTTGGTTCATGGTGAGGAATTATTTTCTTTTGCATCACTTGTTTTTTCTTGGGTTTGGGTTTTTCCCTCCTTTCTTCCTTGTTTTTCCTTACATTTTTAAGTTATAAAGTGTCTTTATCCCAACCCATGGGTTTTCTCACTGTTGCCCTCTGATTCTCCCCTCTCTCCCACTGATGGGAGAATGAGCAAACACTGTGTGGTAATCAGCAGCCCACTGGGGTTAATCCACAACACCTCCTCTGTCATTTATCTCCTCAGCAACATGGTTTCATAGCCAGAACTATCTCCAATAGAAGTTTCCCTGTCTCTCTTAATCCATTTATTTCACTGTTTGCATTGTCCTCACTTCTTACCATAAAGTTACATAGAAATATGGTAAGGAGCAAATTGCTGCCATAAGTTGTTTCATCCTCTTAATTTAATAATAAATACAGATTTTTCTAATGTTTTCCAAACACCAGAAATAAAAGAATGCATTCCTGTATCTATTTATCATGTAACTTTAAAGACAGAAATAAAGGGAAGGTTTGATCTATGCAGCTGCCCAGCAGCTGTGACAAACTTGTTACAATCTTTTTCTAAGTACAGGAGGAAGAATTATTTAACTCAAATGAATGACTCATTTTTGTCACGAATATTTAAAAAATAAAGTAGTACTTTATTACATACATAAATTGTATTCTTTATTTAGAAATAAAAAAGCAGAAAGCAGAGGAATCAACAACTTAATTTTAAAAAATGCTTGTAAGTCTACTGGAAATGCCTATTTAGAAGAGCCACGTGGGATGTGAGGCTTTAAAAAAGGGAAGTGAAATAGCTAGGTGGAAGATCTTAAATTTAAATGCTAAGAAAACACTTGGAAAAAATAAAAAATAATTGCAATCAATGGAAAACAATGGCCAACTGGTATTTACCATGAAGAAAATTGCCTTTAAAACACACTTGGTTGGCTTTACAAACACAGGTGGCATAGAAAGTCTTGCCAGCATCTGTCTTTCATGACATTCCAATGGGTAAATTAAGAAAAGGCACTAATGGCAAATTTATAAAGGAGGAGCAAAATCTTCACAAAGCAAAATTAACACATTCCCTGTGGAAATTAAAATACGTGTAACAGTTATTAAAATGCAAATTAAAAGCTTAATACTTGACAGAAGTGAGGTAGCAGCATTGCTCAGCAGGTGGAGGGAACAGAGGGGCAAAGGTGCACTACAGCTTCTGGTTGCAGCCTGTATTCTGTCAGTTTGACCATCTGAATGGTTCAGACCCTCAGTGTGCAGGCACTGCAGGCACAAGATCCATAGGTCTTTCCAGAGACTCTCAAAATTCTCTGGACATCTATTCAGAGTATTGCCTCAGCTTTCCAATTCTCACTGGTTCAAAGCAGCTGTGAAGGTCATGAATAACTGCAAGTACAGCTCACAGAGGGGTGCAGAACTAGTTTTTCAGAGGTTGAGCATCTTTTTGACAGTGTCAAAAGATGTGTTGTGCACACATCAGTTGTTTGCAATCACTGTTCAAGAATCTGGAATTTAGCTTTCACTACATATGTACAGTTAATTGCCAAATCAACCACTCACTATGCTCTCTTCTAGGCATAAAATAACACATCAGTCAGTTCTGCATATATTCCTATGTGGGGACTCATTTCAATCAGAACAGTAATGTTTGGTAGAACATTTATTAGTAGGATTGATAATGTAAGGCATAAGCAATCTAAAAAGCATCAAAGAAACATCATGTGCAATATGAAAAGAAGATTTCCAGAAATCTCTGCTGCAATAGCTAGCTGTAACCAGGAGAAACACATGGTAAATAAAATACAGCTGGACAGCTTCAGTGGTAGAGTCACCACTGAGTAATCAGGCATCCATATTTTGTGCAATACATGGCCTGTGGTTTCAGACATACTGGAACCAAACTAAATGGTGATAAAAGAATTAAGCAAGCTACACAAACACACCAAATTAAGAAGGCTGATAATTTTCAGCTGTTGTTAATGTTTGCATGGCAAGTGGCCCTCTCTCCAGGTTATATCCAGCCAGCAGACAAGCTCGTGAATAAATTAATGTCACACTCTCAAGAACCATTGAACTCCAATCTTAATGCAGTAACTCACAAATTAATTTTGTCATCAATGTAGTTGTGCGCATTTCTAGATGAAAATACACTTTTAGTACACAATTAGTTGACTGGAGCCCATAGTTATGATAATTCATCAAATTAATCTGTACAATACCGATTCCTGAGCCATAACAAATCATCTAGTTGCCTAACACAAACTCTCAGCCTGCCCTCAGATATGTTCCAGCTCCTTAATCACCTTACAGTGGCTCTTTGCTGAACTTGCTCCAGAATGTTCATAGTTTTTTTGTCCAAAATGATCAGAACAGGAGACCACAGCACCCCTGATATGGTCTCACCAATGCTGAGTAGAGAGGAAGGATCAGTTCCCTTAATCTGCTGGCAACATTTTCACTGATGCAGTCTGGATGCTGTTGGTCTTCTTTGTTATGAGGGCACATTGCTGGATCATGTTCCACTTGCTGGTCACCAAGATTCCCAGGTACCTTTCTACCAAGCTGCTTTCCAGCTGGCCAGCCTCCTTTGTGCTGTGGAGCATGAGACCTTTGCCAGGTGCAGGGCTTTGCATTTCCTTTTCTGGCATTTTATGAAGTTCCTGTCTGCCTATTTCTTTGGTTATCCAACATCCCTGTGAAGGGCAGCACAACCACCTGGTCTACCAACCTCTCCTTTCACTTTTGCATCACTGGGTAATAGACTGAGGGTGAACTCTGTCCCATCATTAACAAAGATGTTAAATAGGACTAGACCCAGCATCAACCCTTGGGATACTGGCCTACAGCTGCAGTCTGTGATACTGATCAAACCTTCTGGCACAGCAATTTGGCCAGTTTTCACTTCACCTCCACTGCTCACTTATCCAGCTCACACTTCATCAGTTTCTCTATAAGCCAGTCATAAAAAACAGTGACAAAATCCTTACTCAAGCTGAGTTAGACAACGTGCACTGCTTTCCCCTCATCTAAAAAGGCAGTCATCTCATCATAGAGGGGGTTATCAGGCTGGTTAAGCACAGTTTCCCCTTCATATATCCATGCTGACTATAAACCATCACTTTCTTGTCCTTGATGTGTCTGGAAATTGTTTACAGGAAGATCTGCTCAGTTACCTTCCCAGGGTTTGAGGTGAAACTGTTGAAGCCTAGAGTTCTTCAGATTCTCCCTGCCCTTTCTAAAGGCAGGAGTGGAGTTCTTTTCTTCCCTTCTTCTTCACAGTCATCAGCATCCCCTCTCAATACCTAACCCTATCCCCCTCCATCAAGTGCAAGTCTTCCTTGCTCTGGACTTTATGACTGATCTCAGGGACCTGGCATTCCTGCAGGTTCATTTTACCAGTAAAGACTGAGACAAAGAAGACCACAGGCTATTAGTGTCATTTGTCACCAGGCTCTCATTTTCACCAGTCTTCTTTTTCTGCTGATGTAGTTCAAGAAGCTTTCTGGCTGCCCATCACATAATTCACCAGGATCAACTCCTGACAGGCTCTGGCTTTTCTAACTCCACCATGCATTAAGTGCAGCTTGGATAAGGTGATCCTTGAAAGTCAAGCAGCTTCCTTGGACCCTCCTTTTCTCCAGGTCCAGGGCCAATGGAATTCTTCCAAGTAGATTGCCTGTGCCCTCATGTGTTTTCTCTTCAAAAGGTACCAGGGTGATTAAAGTTGCCCATAAACACCAGGCCTGTGAACACAAGACTTCTTCCAGCTGTACAAAAAAGGTCTCATTTACTACTTCAGCCTGATAAGGCAGTGTGCAGCAGACATCCACATCATCACTTGTGTCAGGCTCCCTGTACAATGCACTCCAGTGCCCACAGGCTGTTCTCAGGTGGCTCACCACCCATTCCAGGCAGAGTTCCATGCAATCCAGTTAACACTCACACAAAGGGCAGCTCCAGCTCCTCACCTTCCTGTACCTGTCCCTCACAGCACACCTGCTGTGGAAGCCTTCCTGCTGTGTTCCTGTGACTCCAATAGGATGGAAGCCAGGTAACTGCACACAGGTTTCTAACCAGTAAGACAGAAAGTCTGGAATCATCAGTGTGCCTCAGAGGCCTGGTGGGGGGACAGGAAGGAGAGTGGGAGTCCAAGCAGATGCTGTAAAACTATTACAGCCTCCTTTTTCCTCACTCCCACTTTTCCAACTTATAGCATTTTAATTTCAAAGCATTTTAATTTTGTAACTTCAAAGTCTTTTAGAAATTACACATGATACGATAGACTAGTTAAGCCTGACTGCACCTATTTTTGATCCGTCCTTTTAACATTACAGCCCTATCTTGTGCTTTATGCTTTCTATGCTGGTTTAGCATTAATTCACTTTTGGTGAAGAGGGAAAGAGTCAGCCACGGATGTGATTCTCTGTGAGGAGCAGCTAGCAGCTTCCTCCCTGCCTGGCAAAACCAATTGCTGGCTGGTTCTGAGAACTGGCACACTGCTCAGCCAAGTAGAGAAGCTAGCAACGCCTCTATGATAACATCTTTAAGAAAGAGAAAACCGTGGGAAGCTCTCTTTCTCCCCTTGGAGGGATGGCCAGCAGCGCCAAGATCCTGGTGCTGGGGGTAATCCTGGCACCATGAGCACCTATGCAGCCTGGACCACGTGACCAGCAGTGAGAGGCATGGCAAGCAATTCCCCCATGCAAAGCCCAGATGAAATCAACTTTTCAGCTCTGCAGAACTCTATAAAATCTTTTCAATTAATAGAACTTGGGAACAAACGAACCCACATACACCAATTCTCTCCCAAGTCAGAGAAAAGGAAAAAGTGAGGATATGTGAGGAGAACAACATGGCGACACTGAGGTTGGTGCAGAGGGAGGGGGGGAGGAAGTGCTCCGAGCACAGGAGCTGAGATTCTTCTACAAGCTGTGGTGAGGACTATGATAAAACAACCTGTTCCCTGTAAATCATGAAGTGCATGGGGGGGTGCAGCATTCACCCACAGCCCATGAGAAAAAGGCACTCATGCTGGAACATGTGGATGCTGAAAAGCTGTGATTCACTGAGAAGCTTGAACAGAGAGAGAGACAGCCCTTGCTTTCAGAGATAGAGGAAGAGGACCCTTGCTTTTATACTCTAGAACAGCTCATCCTTAAAAACTGCATCCCATAAGCTAAATGGCCCACAAAAAAAGCAGTTGTGGGAAGACTGCTAGCTGTGGGAGGAACTTCACATTACAAGCAGGTTCCAGGCAGACTGTTAGCTGTTAAAATTAAAACCACGTTGGAAAAGTTCATAGAGAACTGTTTCCCATAGGAAAGACCCCATGGCATAGCAAAAGAGATTCCTCTCCCTACGTGAACCGAAGAAAGATCTTAAAAAGTGACAAACTGACTAAAAATCCCATGTTTTGTCTCCCTGTGCTGTTGCTGGGAAGGAAAAATGCAGGAGTGGGGGGGTAGAGGTGTTCTAAAGGTTTCATTTTAGTTCTCATTATCCTCTTTTAATTCTGTTAATAATTTTTTCTTTATACCTTTTAAAGTTTTGAGCCTGCTTTGCCCTTAAAGTGTTTACTCCTGATCATTATCTCACACCATGAGTTTTCTTTCATTTGGCCAGCTTCAACCTGTCACACTTTCTAAATCCACCCATACCAAGCAGTTTGGTTCATGATCTGAGCCCCTGTATTTAAATTGTTTGTTTACTTCTTATTATCTCCCTGTGTTACTCAGTTTTTGTTCAAATCATGCTGTATCTAGAGTAAAGTTGTAATTATCAACCATTTTGTAGATCAGGCTAAGGTGTAACAAAGTCAAAAAAAACCAAAAAATCTTGAAAGGAAAGAAATGCTGATATTTCCTGAATTTGTCACAGAAGAACATGTTTAATTATACAAACACATTAAATATTTTTTAAGTAGGAAAAGGAAACTATTAATATAATGCACAGGTAACTCATTATATACTAGAGGAAACTAAACACCACACAGTTTATATTAGATGTATAATGGAAGTTAAATTATCATGAAATCTATGGGTGCAGGTGGCAGACAACATCAAAACACACACAGGGTGAAAAAGCAACATGATTCAATAGCCAAGTGGTATTTCTTACCTGGCAAAGAAGAATTTATACAACCCCACACTTCTCTCTGGAAAGTAAAAATGCAATTAAGCAAAAGCAAGTCTACAGAATAAGAGAGTCTAGCAGACTCAAACCAGCAATTTCAGGATTTTTTTCACTGGGTTTTAAATATCTGATTGGAAGAATTGTTATGATTAAACATTTTTTAAAGAAGTGCTATGATAGAAGCTGAGTACTATTTCCTCCAATGAGAGGGCTGCTATGCACAGACTATGGAATCAATAGCAGCATTTTTGCAGATGAAGAACCTAATGTAGTTATCTGGAATACACAGCTAGTCAACCGTCTCCATCAGTATTCACAGAACTAAACTGCAACTTAGACAAAGAACAAGATTTGTCTAGGACTAAGACCTGTGGAGAAGCTTATTGCCCTAGCATTCCTTCCCACCAGCTTAAAAATACCCTAAACACACATAACCACACAGAAAACAAATTTTAAAAGGGTTTCAATCACACTGACACAGCAACCCATATTGTCACACAATGACATATCTATCATCACAGGAATCAATGACTTCCCAAAGTTGCAATGGATCTGTATTTAATGATCTAACACTGTTCTCCTCTGTATCTGTGGAAGTTTTCCACTTAGGCAAGACACGAAGCGAGATTAAAAGAACACGGTAAAGAGCTGCTACTTCTACAAGTTCCATCCCTTGGATTTAGTCCACTTCCTTTATGTCATGAGGAGGTTAATGGTTGGACTCAATGATCTTTAGGGTCTTTTCCAACCTAAATGCATCTATGATTCTAAGAAAAAAAATCACCTCTTGTGTGGACAGTTACTTTTAAAATTAATACCATGCAATACCTTTTCTATCATATTACTTGAAGGAATACACACAACACAATGTCTGTAACCAGTGCTCAAGAATATTGATCATCTGATTAAATTTAAACCTATCTGCTGATCTGTGAAATGGCACCAGAACACCTGTCCAACAAGACAAGAGATATCTGAGAACAGCAAATATGGTATTGAGTTAACAATTAACTATTTTATATATCTAGACATTACCAGTTCAGTGATATTAATTTAAGACCCACACTGGACAGCTGACTTGTCATTTATGAAGATAGTAATTGGGAGTTATAAAAATCACTCCCAATTACTATTCTTTTAAATGACAAGTCATTTTCCCCATTTCAGATAATCTCCAATCCTGTTTTATCAGAAGCACTTCTCTGCTATACAGATAAGATTCTACTCATCTTATCAGGGAATGAAAGATAAAGAAAACTAGTACCAAACCAAATGCTATTTATCACTTCAATAGGTTTTCATGCCAGATTTTACTCACACCAGAAGCTGTCTATAACTTTCTGAAACCTTAGAGTTATTGACTCACAGAAACAAAAAACTGAAGGAACTTTGACACACAGAAGGAAAAGACCTATAAGCAAACACAATCTTGTGAAGTTGACTATTAAATGTTATTCCCAGATTAACTCCTCCTACTCATTGCCCACTTCAGCTGAGCATATGTTTTAGGCTTGCTGCAAACAGTATTGATACTGTTCAGAAGTAACAAATTACCAGAAGAAAGCAGGCTTTTCTGACTGCAAAAGGGTGCCAAGAGATAAGACTCTAAAATTTACAATCTGAATGACCATACTTATCTATTCCCTGATTCGATCATGCTTATAAGAGGGAGCAGATTACACTCTTTTTTTGGTGAAACTGAAGAACTTTAGTGACACCACAGAACTTTCAGGAAACCATAACCTTACTTATCCAATAAAAGCATTACTTCAGTTTCTCCATAAACAATTTGGTGCAGCTATCAGGGCCTTCTTGTCTTAACCCAAGACCTCAAGGCTTTGTGCCATACACATGTTGGAACATATGATGTAATTTAAGTCACTACCATTAACATACAAGTGACAATAACCCAGCACAAGCTTTTACAACACAGATAGGATTTTCATTGCATTTTATAGATGCCACCTTATTGCAAGTAACACAATTTATGATGGCATTAAAACAAACAAACAAAACAAACAAACAAAAAACAACAACAACAAAACCCTACTTTGAGGTTCAAATCTCATTTGAAGAGCTTTTCTAGCAAGTCTTACCATTGATTCTGGACAATACTCAGGTGCTCGCTGCAGTAAGTGCTTCAAACGGGAGTCACTCTTAGAAGACAAAATCTGTTAGAAACAAAACACACCTTAAAACACAGAGAATGTAATGGCATATCAAATACTTTTTTCAATTTATTTCACTGTTTTTAGTTTCTCTAATATCCACTCTTTGATAACTTTGCCTTACAGTATGAAAAATAAAGCTTAAATTTTAATTCTATTATGTATTTGTAGTTTTTCAAATAGGTTTCACTTTTTATAGAGAAGTACTTTTTTTTCTATCTAGCAGAGAATGAAAATTTCCTCCTTAAACATTTCAATCAAAAAGTTTCTACTTAACATGGAAGGGCAACGTTAACAAGACGATTTCTGTTGCACGTATCAAAATACTATACAACTCTATTTTCTTAATTAACCTTCTGCCACATGTCACATGACCTTAAGCAATTAAACTTCAAAAAAAAACCCTGAAACAAGTAATTTCTGTGGAACAAGGTAGAACAAAACCAAGACTAGTTAAACAGACAATCAAAACTAACAGGGGAATGCACAGTACCCACAGGCAAACTGAACACCCAAGAGTTCGCTAGACTGGATGGAATACAACTGAGGATGTTGAGGATCTTGTTCCTTTAGCAGTCTAATTAAGTCTTAGTTATAAATTTAAACAAGAAACTGGTCAACAAGAGGGATAAAAACAGACCTATTAATGTCTGCTACGAAACTGGAAGTGATATAACTGAAACAGATGAATTTCAGAACAAAAGTATATTACAGTTCTATTCTAATTTGTTCTACTCTAACACGATATATAGAACTATCAGTTCTATTCTAACATGATAAACTTATTGAAAGAAAATCAAGAGAACAACAGCACTTGTTTCAGAAACAAGAGCAAAGAACTGCATTAGTATTTCAACTCTTCTGAGGTCATAGAATAATAAAGTAATTCAGGTTGGAAGGGATGTCAGAAGATCATTTATTTCAACCTCGTGCTCAAAGAAGGGTCAACTATGAGACCAGACCATGGTGTCCACCTGCTTATTCTTTCTATCTGTCCAGTTCCCTCTGGATTACCTGCCATTAAGATTATCAACGCTTCCTTTCACCTTCATATGGCCTGAAAACTCAGTGAGAATCACCTTGTCCAGGTCATTAACAAAGATGTTAAACAGGACAGGTCCCAGGGCAGACTCCTTTAGTATTCCACTTCTTTTTAGCCTGCAGGCAAAGTAGGACCCACTAAACTCCATCTCTGAGCCTGACTTTACAAATGGTTTTCCATTCATCTAATTGTCCATTCCTCAAACCCATATGATCCTAAAATGGATACAAATACATTGAGGGAAGTAATGCTTAAAAACTGCTACAGACAACACAAATGATATCCATGCCTTTCCCCTCATTCAGAAATCCAGTGTCATTATCAAACCAGGTTGGCCAGGAACGATTTACTGACACTAAATTACACGCTGCCTTCAGCAACAGCTTCATATTTTTCCTTCTTCAGCCTTTGACTACTGCCATAAAATGTCTTGTTGCCCTTGACATCCCCTACGAGTCTCAATTCCAGCTGAGCTTTGTCTTTCCCTACATGACCTTACCTGCCTTGGCAAAAGGTCTAAACTCCTCTTGTAAAACATCTCCCTGCTTCTACACTCTCTATACCACATCTTTTCTGCACCAAAGCTTGTTCATGACTTCTCTGTTCATCCAAATCAGATTCTTGGAACATTAAGGTGTTTTCCTGGGAGCAGGGAGAGACTGTCTTTATGCTTACAGGAGGATATGGGTAGAGTCCTCTGGGATGGTATACAGATGAACGCTGCCAGGAAACTTATCACTGTGAAACTTCTCAGAAATAAATTTAGTAGAAAACAGGCAATTAAAGAAAGAGAGGCCTGTTTATTCCTTGCTACTGTATCTGACATGGAGATGATACTAAAGCTAAGAGTGGAGTAATGCTTATTAGGAACGCAAAATAATTAGGTGTTTGAATCATGTCAGTTCCAAACAAACCTGTAGTCCACGTTCTCTTTTTCAAAGGTCTCACAGTAGCTGATTTACTGGTTAGTAGAATTCCTTACATTAATCAAGCCTTTTTCCTTAACTGGCAGGATCCAGGGCAACATCACTGGGTGTCCTGTGCCTTTCACCCTAGTCCCTGGACTCCAATGCAAGGCCTCCCTCAATACTATTGCTGGTGTCCATGTAGATGAGAAGACAATGGCTAACAGTCTGAGGGTCAAAAAAAACCTGTGATTCCTGCAGCATCCTAGATCTGAGTCCCTGAAAACCAAATGACCTTAGCTAGAAAGTCTCATCTGCAGATGAGTGCCTCCACACCCTGCAGAAGGGTCTGTTTCTCCTGGTGGTATTGTTTACAATCTGTTGGTCAGGACAAGACAGCTTCTCAATGAACCTTGCTCCTCCCCATCTGCTCTAAGGCCCCAAATCTAATCCGCAAGTGCACATCCAAAGACAGACCAGGAAACCTCTTCCTCCTGTCAGCTGCACAAAATAGCTATGTTACAGAAGACAAAAATCAGTAAAATAACAGCAGACAGCTCCTTCAGTCAGCCTGCTGGACTGTATCAAAGGATCACACCGAAAGTGATGCCACCAGCCTGAGGTGGGGTAGGTACCTAAGCCAGCTCCTTATAGAATACTTTGAGGGGCACCAGTCCTGCTTCTGACTTGTTCTAGACCTCTCACCACTAAGATTCTGGATATGATGACTATCTAAGATCATCCAGATGAGGCCAGATCAGAGTATCTTACAAAACCCATAGAAAACTATGTAATAATTAGAACCAATACAGCAGAATTGGGATGGAATTTGACAATAAAAGGCTGGAAGCCTTTCATGAAGAGCCAACAGGAATTGACATGATAAGCTGGAAACTTCAAACCAATGAAACATAAGAAAGAAATGGACAGATGATTCCAAATGCAGCTACTAAATTCACCATTTTTTTCTTTATATACAGGAATGGATATCTTTCTCTTACATCCAAGTTCAAACAGAATTTTTAAGGCTGAGCGCCATACTTTTCTTTGCAATGCCATGTATAATTTTGATTACCTGTATTCAAAGAGATAAACTTATGCTGGAAGCGCTGCAAGAATTATTATAGGAATTGAGAGAGTATCTTATGCAAAGAGACTTTGTAAGATTTTTCTTGCTTGGCCTAACAATATGAAAGCTGAAAGATGATTTGGTTGTATTCTGTAGATGTATCAGGGAGGGAAAAGTGCAATTTAAAGTGAAAGTTTAGTTAGTACAATCAGAGATAAATATAAGCTTAATCATAACCAGGTTTATTGCTCAAACAGCCCCAAAGTGAGCAATGAAAACAAAAAAGAGGGAAGGTATGACCTAAGAACAATTTTAATATAAAAATGGTGTCTACATCTATGTAAGTTTTATTGATGTAAAATTCTTACGTAGGTAAATAAATCTAACTACACACACACAAAGCTGTACAAATTACTACCCACAGGTACAAATCTAAACATAACTTATGGAGAAATACTTTCCAAGCTTGAATTCAGAACAAATAGCCTTATGAATAGAGTAAGTGAGCAGATTTTTGCTGCATTCACAAAGCCATATATCGTAATGAGATGCTTAGTGGACAAATAAGAACTGGAAGGAAGAATCACACCAGCATCTTGTTCTTCAGTTTGAACTTCCCAGAACTTAGAAACATATAAGATTCATAGATTCTGTAAAATACCTTCACCCCTCTCGACGTGCTTATCATGTCTTGACCAAATTGTTGGGTTGGTATTTCTATTTCTCCTCAACTTCAGCAGAACCCATTTCCCATGACAAAAGGAAAGAGGACTATGGTTTTAAAAGTTCTAAGTTCTCATTTCAATATCATTGCATCTCACAATTCACACAGAGCCTCCAGAGGGAGGACCATTAGTTAACAAACTTAATGTTGCTACCTCATTGTCTAAAGGCACGATTTCAACTCTGATGGAGTTAAATTTAAAACAAGCTTACCTGCTCACAGACATCACGGCACATTAAATTCTCTTTTGCATGGTAACAACAAGACAAGCCTATGGAAAAACAGGGAGAGGTAAAAAGATATTTAAAAGACTTGAAACACTTAACCATCACTTTTGAACACAAGTATACACTTGGTGTTCTATCAGGACAATTTTCTGGCCCACAGATGACCATGGAAAACTTTCCTTCCCAAAAGGCAAAAAATGAACAAGAGAAAGTTTTGTTCTGAAAATGATGAAGATCCTTACAAGAAGTCTCACAGTTACCCCTGAACACTCTCTGCCATCAAAACGAGATCTCACTCCCTTTCTGCCTCTAGTGACATTTCTGCTACTTAACTTGCACTAGCTTGGCAAATTCCTTCATGAGACAACGCAATTTATTAACTCAGGGGAAACTTAAAAAAGAACAAATATGAAAAAGCAAACAAAAAACCCGCCAAAAATATCTGTAGAGAATATGTGCCTTTGTAAATTGAATGATCTCAGAGAATCTGAAAAATACAAGAATCAGTTAGGAACAGGTGGTGAATGAAATCAGACCAGGGGCCTCTTTTCACATAGCTGCTCATTGAACTCTGTGTTCTAAAAGCCTTGGAACAAAACCGTAAACTGTTTCACTAGTGATGGATGATTAAGACTGGATTTGCCTGACTGGATGGAAGTCATGGAGCAAACACAGATACGAACACATCAAAGCTTAAAGCAGCATTTTTAGCATTATACTCTGCTGTGCTTTGTACCCCCTACCATTCAAATATTTTGTTCATTCATGGTTAAACTTGACAAATACAAAATGAATTGAACAGTGCCTTAATATCCATTTTCATCCTCACTTTCCTGCGTTTGGACCAGTGTTTTAGAAAACAGACAGAGGTGTCCTTCAAAGCTTTTACTTCCACACACATCCTCACACACAGCACCATTTAACGATTACAAGTTTCTGCTGAGCTGCATCTGAACTATGTATCACACTGGTACAACAACAAAAAAAGTCATTTTCACAACACCTTACTAAACTGAACCATCAAGAAGGAACTTGGGCATGAATTCTTTGCAATATTAGTAAGTTTATCAATGGAAGGCTGGGCCAGAGTATGTCATACTTCATTCCACAAGCTTTTTACTGCCTCCCTCCTAAAACTAAGCCTCACTAGAAACCAAAACTACAGAACAACAATGAAATGCCCAAAAATGCCTTAGTGACTGCCGTCTTCTGCTTTAAAGTATTTACATATACATGTTTAGTATTTTCCACTCCTACGACAACAATGTCATCTATGTATTAAAAGGTGTTTTCAAATATCTGTCTTGTGCTTTCTTTTCCTGACTGCTCTTTTTATAGAAGTTATGGACACATAGATTGCTAGAATGGTTTGGGTTGGAAGAGACCTTAAAGATCATCCAGCTCCAAGCCCCCTGCCATGGACAGGGACACCTTCCACTAGACCAGACTGCTTAGAGCCCTGTCCAACCTGGTTTGAACACTTTCAGGAACGGAGCATCCATCCTCTGGGAAACCTGGACATGACTGGCACTCTGGGCTCCGAGCACATATTGCCAAGACACACAGCTTTAATGCGGGGAGCTATCTTACCACTATCCTTCTCTTTATTAAACGTCTTGCCCTCACTTTTTAAAACACTCAATACCTTGTTCGATAGCACTCTTCCACTGAAACACAAGGAATACGCGCCCTGGAACACACAGCCTGCTCTGACACTGCATATGGCAACCCAGGCGTCAGGTTTTACCCATCTGGGCTATTTCAAGCCACAATCCCGGGAATTCATCCGCAGGCAGCGTGACAGCCGAAGGCACACATCCCGAGCCAGGGAACCCGCTGGGATAGACGAGGCGGTCCATGCCCGTGACGCAGCCGGGCGGGATGCCGGAGATCCGGCCGCTCTGCCGGCTGTGGAAGTGCCTCTCCCCGGCTCCGGTGCTGCCCGCACGGATTCCGGCGGGCGCTCTGCCTCCCCGGGGAGCCAGCGCAGGCACCAGCGCGGACCGGCACCGGGACGGCGCCGCTGCCGCCGCCGGGGCGCGGAGCAGGTGCGGAGCGCTGCATCCCCGCACTCCCCCGGCTCCGCATCCCGCCCCGACCGCGGCCGGACAGGAGAGTCCCGCGGCGCCGCATCCCCGCGGGCGACGCCGCCCCTGCGCCATGTTGTAGAGAGGGACCCGCGGAGCCGCCTCTCCCGCTGCCTCCCCCGCTGT
>VWZS01001831.1:613668-671047 GCA_013397075.1 Rhabdornis inornatus | reverse complement strand
CCCCCGCTGTCGCTACTCACCGGCCGCCGCGGGGCACAACAGCGGCGTCGCCGCCAGGCACAGCAGGGCCCAGGGCCACCGAGCGACCGCCGCCANCTCTTCCTCCTCCTCCTCTTCCACCCGTGCTGTCGCAGGCACCCCGCAGCCTTCCTTTCCCCCAGCCCATGGAGCGGCAAGGCTATACCCGGAGGGAGGACTCGGGCTCAGACTGCTGAGGAGTCTGAGGAGAGGAGAAGGGGGCACAGACTCTGTTGAATTAGTTTATTTCTATTTATATGTAATATCTGAATTGTTAACATAGTTCTAGACATCACTTTTGGAGCACTGGTTGCAGCCTTACGGTACTTAAAGGGGGCTTATGAGGAGGAGGGAGAATGACTTCTTATCCAGGCAAATAGTGACAGGACAAGGGAGAATAGTTTTTAACTAAAGGAGGAGATATTTAGATATTTGGAAGAAATTCTTTACTCAGGCAGTGGTGCATTACTGCCGCAGGTTGTCCAGAGAAGCCGTGGATGCTCCATCCCTGGCAGTGTTCAACACCAGGTTGGATAGGGCTCTGAGCAACCTGGTCTAGTGGTCTAGGTGGCAGGGGATTTGGAAATAGATGGGCTTTAAGGTCCTTTCCAAACTATTCTGTGATTCTATGATTGCAAGGCAACTTTATAGCAATGTTTCTGCTTGAAATTACTTTGTGTATCTAGCGACTGTGAGGGAGAAGTGACCTCACTGGCCCCAAGCATGGGCTACCAAGGGCAATGACCCTGGCTGGGAGGACAGAGGTGAGGAGGCTGTCATGGCTACACCTTGATGCTTATCCATCGTCGGTGTCAGATTCAGTCCACAGGGCGTACACTTCAAGAGTTTGTGACTGAAGAAACCTCTGTACAGTAGGGCCATCACTGTTGTTTATTTTCCATGTAGAGATCAAGCTACTCCCCCACTTTTTTTTTTCTTTTTTGTAAGAATTAAAGGGCATTGAAATGTAAGCCCTCCAATGAAGTTAAAACAAACTTAAGTTACTGCTCATTTCGTACTGCTCATGTGACTGTTTTGCCTTGGTCGTTCCAAGGTGAATGGATCAGCTTCTGACAACTCCAGGCTTTTTGGATGAGCACCTTAGCATCCCACTATCAGATTTTCCAGCAATAGTAAAACAAGAAAATTTTTAAGAAGCCGTGGAATTCAGTGTCCCACAAACTGCTATTTGTTTTTCCAATCTAATATCCCAGTGACCTCCATCTCCAAAGACAGGCTACCGTGCTATTAATGACTGTATGGTCTTATATAGCCTGGAGAACCTGTAGAAACCCTTTAATTCCAATATCGTTATAAATGGTCCAAAAAAGCAAATCAAAAAACAAACCAATACAATACAGGAGAACACTCCAGTAAGTTGAAAAAGTTTTCTCTCTCTCTCTCTCTCTCTCTCTCCACCAGTATAGAGCAATTAAAGTGTATCACTTCTTTGTTGACCAAAGCCATAAAAAATAACAGTACATTTAGTTGTATTTTAAATTTTAAGTATTTTTTTGCTATAATTGTGAGTTCAGGAAAGTGAAAAGTCTCAACTGTAACCTGATCACACAAAAATCTTTTCACACCGGGTCAGAAATGATGCTGGGATGTAAGTGAGGTTACATGTCAGTTAAACAGCTGGGCTTTCCCCCCGCAATCTAAGGTTAACTTCTGCTAATTTTCTATTTTGGGACTTAAAATTCACGGCGAGCCCACGAGGCGGCAGCAGATCCCAAAGAAAATTAGCCCGATGGCTGAATTTCTGGGCTGGTTTAGTTTCTCTGAAAATACCAGGGGCCTGAACAGTTTAGATGCATTTTTCCCAGTAATGCTGAATGGTTTAATCTGGCTTGATTTTGGATGAGGGTGAACTGGTGTGCATCCCGCTTCCCCTGAGTGCCACTTACGTGCCAAGTCATTAGCAGCAGTAATTTGTCCCCCTGGCAAACAGGCAGGGAAAATATGTGAGTTGGTCTGACAGTTCATTGTCACTCTAAGTCTCCTCTTCAGTTCCAGATGAAATATTTGAGACCGCTGAAAGTGTTTCCTTCGCTTTAATGCAGCAAACTGAACTAGAAAGCAAAGACTTTTGTCCTTGGGAGTTTGCATGCTGAATCTGCAGGCTACTGTTTTCCAATTAAACCATGTGCATTGGCGTTTTTAAAGCAGCATCTGTTTGAAATTGATTCCTACCCAGTATTTAAGAATGAGAAGTGGAATTCTGGGACTTGAAATAATTAAATGCCTCAGTGTAAAGCACTTTGCTACAAATACGCTGACAGCATAATTTTAAAGTCTGGTGGTAAATCAGAAACCGTTCTTCATGTGGTATGTTGTTTTTTGCTGCTCCTGTCAACTGCCAAGGGAGAAGGAATACTTTATTTTGTATGATGTATTTCCTGTTGCCTAGAATATAATAATGTCTACTCATCCAGCTACACTTTTTGTATTACCTTGAATAATTAGTTCATTATATTTTGTGCTGAGTAGCATTTGATCCTGCCTTCTTATCCTAAAAATTGCTGAGTGTTACTCCATAGTTTATGTTGAAGTCTCCCTCAGCAACAGGTGAAGAATCTGATATTGCCAGTGTCTGAGTTACTGGCCCAAAACCACACTCTACTGAAAGAGATCTGACATGATCAGGATCCCCTCAGAAAGTAAAATGATGCCACATTTTTCTTAAATCCGAATTGTCAGTGTGGCAAACCTCTATGTGTTTTGGCAGTGGACCAAAAAGAGTGTCCTATGTTTAAATGTTACACATTGTATCTCATTTAAGATGCGCAGTGTTGCTTTGATGTAATTCTCAGGGTGTCTACACCTTGTAATTGGAAAGGTGCTTACAATATTTGTGAACTTACTCTAATTAGCATTAATTTGCCTAATCTGTGTATCAACAACTAGATACCTGCATGATAAGCCAGTGCCAGATTCCTAGCGTGAGCTGAATCGTTTTCCTGTGCTGGGGCTTGCTCGGCTTCATCTCCAGGTTGGAAGCAAGGCAGGGCTTTACAGCTGCCTCAGATGTCTCCAGGCAAACTGAGAGGAACTGTGGGACCAGTCCTGGGGCTGTCCCTAAAAAGCTGCTAGCTAGTAAGTGAGGCTGTTGCTTGTTTCTTCGGGCTGAGCATGGATTTCCACAACAAAGCCTCTTTCAAAGAGATTTTTTTTCCTAAACAGGCAAACCTTCTTGTTCAGGCAAAGCTTAGTGACTTTATATTTTCTCTGTTAGATCTCAGCCAGCATTTTCCACCTGACTTTCCAAATAATTAATATGAATAAGAAAGATTATTTTCAAATTACTTCTACTTTTTTTTTAACCCAGAAAACCAGATTTATGTTAAAAGGAAAAATGTTAATACAAAAGGTGGGTTTGGTGGCTGCTATTACACACATTAGAAGCAGTGTGCATTTATGCTGATAAAGAATACTGTATATAAAGCAACGCAGATGTGAAATTAAAGCCAATTAAAGATGTACGTTAATGCCAAATACAATGTCTGCAATTAATTTTGAGCAAGCTGAACATGTGGTGCTTATTAGAGTTCATAAAATCTTGCCATAGGCAAATAATGTTGCATACATCAAGTCTGGAAGGATAGCCAACTGAAAGTGATTAAATAATTGAAGACTATATGATTAATTAAGATTTGCTGTGAAAGTAATGAAGAAGATTCTGTCATCATCAGTGAGCATAAGTTAAGAAACTATTCTATTGTTTTAGAAAGGGATTTGAAATGGATCTCGAGTTTGCTCAGAGATAGTTTTGATGTTCATAAAGGTACTATAAGAAATCTGGCTCTGCTTCACATGGCATAACTTTTCTCAGCAGAGCAAACCACCTGAAACTAGTTACCCATCACTCTAAATTTTAACCTCCTGAAATCAGTCACAGGCTTAGAGCCGTATCTGCTTCTCTTCAAATGAGGATGCCAAGTGAAGTAAAATACATTTCTTGATAACACAACTTATGAGATGGAGAATTTGAAACCAGGTTGTGCACTCATGGCAGCATCAAGAGCATTCATTCTCTTGGACAGAGCAGAACTTCATAGTTGAAGTGTAATTACTATGTCCTTCCATGCTAAAGAAAGTGATGCTAAAAATAATGCCCAAAGAAATCACTAAGATACATATCTGCTGTTTGGCCAGATGCTTCTTGCTCTCTATGCTGCTTTGTATGCTCTGCAGTCTCTGTGCTGTGTACTCTTCATAATGGAAATATGTACTAATGGATCTGTATCCATTTGCTGCTTTCAAGACCACTGCATGAGGGACAGGGTTGCTAGAAAGTGTCTGGAGTATTTTCATGTGAAAGACCCTCTAATTCGACAGATAATTTAGAAATTATTTCTAGAATAACATTGAGGGATTGACAGAATTAAAAAAAAAGTTGATTTGCAGTTTGAGAAGTTGGAAATGAGGGAAATTACACTGGTAGATCCTGGAGTTTGGGAATGTAGGAAAAGAGTGTTTCAAATGGCATCATGTTCCGTCCAGTCAAATCCTTCAACCATCCTAATGATACAAATCTGAATCTAAACTGTAGCCTGGCACACCTGTACCATAGCAGAGATGGGCTGTGCTTATGCCACTTGAAATCCAATCTTCTTGCTGGCCTTGGCTCACCATCCAAGAGGACAAATAACAGCATTTAGCTGGTGATGACACATCCGTGTGTCATCTGTGTCTTTGGATACAGATAAAATGGATATTCATTTTGCTTTTCAACTCAGGCTTCTGTAGCAGCAGTGCATCTGCCAGCATTTCGTAAGCATGGGATGGAGATAGAAAAGGATGTGTTGAAGAACACTGAGAATGCCATATGGAAATTCTTCTGTGGATTATCCCACTGAATCACCTAGTTGTATATAGGATTAGTTACTTCTCCATATGGTGTTTAAGGACCAAATTGCTGCTGGAATGTTTTCCAAGAGTTATTTTTATGTTTTTCTGTACTATGGAATTGTGTTCAAAATTACATCATAACCTGCACCTACACTGAGATATTTTAAAGAATCCAAAAAGCCTTATTCATTTTATTCCAGGTTTTAGCAGCTGTAAATCTCTCTCAATTAATAATCTTTGAAGGACTGTATATAATTCATTCACTGCTATACATTTATTTCCATATGAACACAGTCTGCAAGCTTAGCAGAAAGGGGTGTGGGTGGTATGAAATCATTTATGCTGCTAATTGAAAATTGTGCAGTTGCTTCTACTTTCAAACAGAAAAAAATCAATGTAGACTGGCAGGTTAAATAAAAAAGGAAGGGGAAGGCATAAAATTCCATTTTTTGCAACCAGTTTGTGTCATACTATTTAAATCAGTCTTAGTTAAACTTGCTAAAACTAATCAGTTTAGCTACAGTGAAATTGTTTTATTCTTGCTATTCCATAAATTAGCTATCAAGTTCTGTCAAGATGACATTATAATTACATTAATTACAGATCAGTGCCTATTCCTGTTTGTACCCACACTTGAGTTACATGAGTGAATTAGGGTAGAACTTTGGTAGTATGCATTAATCCTGAATACTTCTCAAAATGCTTTAAATAAAAATGTTGAAAGGTGCCTTATTTATCCCAGCTTATGTAGCTGTTTGTAATAAAAATATATAGAGATATGCATAATTTGTATATTAAGAGTAAAGGAAATTATTTAGAGAGGAAATTATTTAGAGAGCTCTGATGTCTTTGCTAGGAAAGGCGAAGTAACATGTCTGAGAAGGATGGAGAGAGGGAGTTTTGCATGGGGACAAGGCAGTGGGGTAGTGAGAGCAAGAGCTGTATAAAGAAACATAGAATTAAAATTGAAATTGACTTCTTGGAAGCACTGCATATACTTCATGCTTCAGCTGCCTGAGTTCCTTCACCAGACACTTCTTCCTTTATCCTTAGCTGTGCTGGTGAATTTCATCCTCCAAAGCTCAGCTCCTCCAGTGGAACAGAGGCAGATGTGGGTATCGACATCCCAGAAAAAAGCTGTGAGCCCCTCACCCTTCTGTGTGGCCATGCTCTTCTCATGGAAAGCCTGAGAATAAGCAGCCTCTCAAAAATATAATGAAGCCCATCACATAGCATATTAAAAGGACAAAATTAGAGAGCAGCTTGGTTTAATGGTGTTCTTACTAGTTCCAAAAAGGAAAATCAAGTAATAATTTACTGATGTCCCAAATTTAGTAAGTGATGTCCTTTATGCGTATCAGTAGACCTTACATGCACTATTTGTTATATTTTAATTTAGTAGGCGGCACATATGGAAGATACATTAATGAAATGAAACCTGGGGAAGGGAGAAATGTTATTAAGTGTGTTTTATTAAGCTGTACTTAAATCTTGTACATTTAGAAGTGCCAGAGCATTTTCAAAAACAGAACCAACATTTTATCTTTAAAATCACTTACAGAGTCTGAAAGCCCTCTGGTGTGTTTTTGCTCTTCTGTACATCCTAGATTGGAAGATATGGGAAAAATAGTGAAAGACAATCCTAAGTGGTACTCTAAATTCTTCTGCAATTTCTGAAGAAAAAGCTGTCTTTAAATGAGAGTATATTTATAGTAGTGAGAAATGGAGTTTCATGATGGAGCAGAACAGATTGTGCGAGTACAGCAGAGGGTGCAGCCTTGATGTAATGACCAAAGCATAATGACCTTAAGTGTAATGGTAGCCACCTGTTTGCCCACAAGCAGCCCCTTTTATCCCCTTTCCCCTATCTTTTCCCATGCTTGTTCCTTCCCTTCCTCCCTTTCCCCACATTTGGTCCCTTAGCTAAGTGTGCTGTGGCAAGTCCAGCTGGAGGCCAGATGCAGAGAACCTCTCCAGCAGCAAGATCATCAGCAGGGACTCACAGCTGGACAGCAGGGCTGATGGGTTTCTCAGGGCAGCTTTGGGAGAAGGGCTTCATTCCTCTTACTGGGCTCCAGGGATTCCCCATCCTGCCTCTGTGCTTCTTGTATTTGTGGGGATGAACTGTTCCTCACATCAGCCAATGTTGGACCAAATAAGATAATCCACTCTTTGATCTCTCAGTGTGTTACCTGCTGGCCCAAGAAAACCAGGACACATAACCAGGTAGTTGTGTCTGCTTCACCAGCCTTGTGGAAAACCAGGCTGAGGTCCTCTTCTTTGTAAAGGAAATAGGGGATTTTATAGTTATGCTAGGAAACCAAAATGGGGAAAAAATAAATTATCATACCTATTAAAAGCCGCTCAGAATATAACTTGAAGGACATATTCAACAATGGAAGTAAAACAGGTTAAGAAGACCCCCAATAAACAGAAAAAGCCCAACAGATGAAAGCAGACCACATATCTAGAACTGGTACACTTGCAGGAATTTTGCATTCCTTAACCTTCCTCTTGCATTCCCTGAATTTTTCTCTAAGGAGCATATTATCAGTCATGTATCCCTGTGAAGCATATGCAGCTTCTGAATATCTTACCTATGAGCAAGACACTATGTGTTAAAGAACAATGTGAGATTTTGAAGGTGCTATTTCTACAAAAGGCCTTAAGGCTCCCTCTTGCTCCTAAAAAGATGCGAAAGTGGCAAACAAAGCAAACTCATTATTTCCAGAAGGCACCAAGGGTGTGCTTCCAGGTTCAGTGCAGGTAAAGGAACAGAGCATTTAGGCACATGGATTTTCTGGCTGGTGAAGTTAATGTTTGTTATTTTTATCCTGTTTATTATTGTGACAAAATGGTTTTTGTATTAGTAGTGCAATTCTAGTACTGCTAGTTAGTCACTAGAACACTGACTCATTGGCAAGGCATCCCTAGTTCTACTTACAGATTTAGAAAAAACTCTAATTTTCCTTTTTCTTTTGACTCACCATTACTAAATATATTGCTTGTAGAATAAGAGCAAGTGCTCACATGTCAATGTACTCATGTGCATTAAAGCCATCAGCTAAAATTGAGTTGACCAGAAGTTTTGCCATGTACCATTTTGTGCCAAGTCTAGGTTTGTTTCCAACATCTGATGAGTTCTTTGTCCAGGAATGTGTAAATGCAAGGCCCAAAATTAAGGTAAGAGTACTTCAAAATGGAAGTTTAATTAATATAGATTTGAAGTTAGCATTATCACTTTCAGTTGATCAGTATTATCTATTTAATAAAAAATCAGGGACATAGAAAGGCTGAAGTGCTACAGCAAAGCAGAAATACTCTCACAGGAAGTGGCAGATTATTTCATCTCTGTTAATTAAACCCTGACATTATCACAGAATGGTTTGGGCTGAAAAGAACCATAAGGATTATCTAGCTCCAATTCCCAAATTACTAGAAGTAATTAATTCCAAACTTCTAGAAGTTGATAGCTATCTGACTGTATCACTCAGTGAGAAAAAGTGAGACAAGTAGAATATTGCCTTCAGATTAGTACAAGGTAGGTCGCTCATCACAGGAATTAAAAAACAACAGCTGAAGAAATGTTGGGACTTCGTGTTATTTTGGCAGCTTGTGAAGGATTTGGAATGTACTGAAAGATTGGGATGGTGGGCAGTGATTCTTTTGAAGAGGAGCAAAGCAAAGAAATAAGATTTTTTTATACCAATAATTGTATTTTGATGGTTTGGGGGAAAAAAATCCACCCTGAATGAGTCATCCACCATTATTTTTGAGTACCACCATGACAGCAAGGAAGAGTCAACAAGTATTTTGTTGCAGACAGGTTGTGGCAAGCATATGTTATTTTCTTTCACAAGAACAGAGGCAAGGAAAATTTGGGTTGGACATAAAAAAGCCTTTCTAAAGATAAGGGTAGTGAAGTATTGGAATGTACTGCCTAGGGAAGTTGTAGAATATCCACCAAAAGCAATCTGGCAAATAGTCAGAAAGGGTCAATGCAAATGTTTACCAAATACATGGATATGCTTATCTCCCTTGGGAGGAGTGTGAAAGCTTTGATGATTTCCAGAATCTCTTTTAGGCCTTTTTTTTCCCCCCTGAATCTCCACATAGTCCTACAGACTTCGTATGGGGCCTTCAGAGACAGAGCACAGGCTGCTGTAAAGGGCTTTTTGGGCATGTGAAGTGCTCATGGACAAACCTGGAGCAGCTGGAAGCACCCTTCTTCTGGCTGGTCCTTTGCCAGTGACCACCTGTAAGTGTGTGCTGAAAGAGAAACCTAACAAATGGAGCTGCTGAGATTTTTCAGCCTTTCTAGGGATTAAAACCCTGAAGTTTCATTTTCAGCCTCAGAATAAGACCTGATCACCTCAAAAGACAGCACAAACAAAGCTGTTTCATCTCTAGGAAATGGTCTTCATTTGAGAACATTTTCTAAATGTCAGGACTCATCTCCCGTGTTCAAAAGCTCCTAGTTTTCATCCCTTTCTAGCACAAAGTTGAAACTTCATATTGTCTATCCAATTGTCTGTGTGACAGCTTCTTGTATTTTAAGATATAGTAGAAACAAACTGGGATTACATATCATAGGTGTTATGGCCTCAAATGCTTCCAAGGAGACAGAAATTGAGGATGTTTTTTACTTCACTTACCATGTATTTGCAGGAGAAATTCTGTTTGCTCTTGCGTTAGGCAGGATCCCCAATTGCTGCAGTGCTGTATCCACAACCACTGCAGCAAACTCCTGACACCACCACTCTGCTCCATAAGGGTTTTGTTCAAGAAGAGCTAATGAAAACAGTCTGTTCTAGTAATCAGACCCAGAGGAATTAGAGATACTATGAAAGAAGTGAGAAATAACAGTGTAGAATTAATTCCAAGAAAATTAGTTATATATCCCTTCCTTTCTCTGTTGCTACTGCACATGCTTGAGTGTATGACTGATGACAGTAAATCTTGGCAAAATCTGTGCTTTGAGTAAAGTATAGTTATAGAGCTATTTTCTTCACAAGAACAGAGGTCTGAGAAAGCACAATGCAGAAAATACATAGCTAAATAAAATTTCCTCAGTCCCAAAAAACATAATATAATTAGCTTTCCACACTTACGCAGTAGTTTATGTGTTTTAATGTAGGATATTACAAAATTGAATAATATTCCATTTACAACTTATATGAATTATTTTAAACAACTATTAAGTTGTTTAAATTAAATTATTAAAATACTTTCGTTACAATTTAAATTGTTCTTAAAATGATTGTTCAATGATTTTATTATGTGATCTTAAATCTGAAGAGGAGAAAATGAGAAGCTTTTGAAAAAGCATTATGAATAAAGGCAGTTTAGATTAAGACTCTTTTCTAGTAATATTTATTATTTACTGAGAAGTTGTCCTTACTAGGTTTCTGCCTTGTTTCTGCATTATGATTTTTATGATCACCTCAGCCATCACCACTTGTAATTGAAAAACCTACATTCTTTTGGGAAGTACAGTGCAACAGAACTGACATTAAGGATTTCATCACAGTCTTTTTATCCTGTTTAGCCTTTTCTATGTACAAGTGAGTGAATCATGAGCCACGTCTTCCAATTGTGAGGTGTTAGATTTAAGGTAGTAGGACTTCTGATGAGATTGCTCTCAATTATTCCTGTTTTCCTGAAACTATTCCTATAAATACCATATAGTGTTTTGTACACAACATGAAATGTCCAGTAAATGCTACATATTCCTCACAGCAGATTTATTAACTTTGAGAAGAACAGGTTATTTTTAATTCAGAATTTGTCATTAAAGGGATTATTTTTCAAACAGTGAGCATTCCTTACTGAGGTCAGCAATGCAGTGGCACAATTAATGAAGATATTTTTGTTTCTTAATGCCTATGTGCTGTTGCTGGTTTACCCTCTGATCCAAATATTTTAGTATGTGGATATACAAGACCACTTGCAACAAAAAGCTATAAATTATCAACTGCATGTAGTTGAACAGTGTCTCATTTTCATAGCAGTAATGCTGAATTTCTACTGCAATTTCTTGATGTCATGTCTGATGTAATGAAACCTAAAAGAAAAAGGAAATTCTTCACATTAACTTGTGTTACTACGCTTGCATTTGAAAATAATTTGATGTAGCAGGAGTGGATCAGTAAATCTATCAGTAGAGCTACTGACTCACTCCAGTGCTTGTTTTAAGAAAAAAAATCAAAACACATTCCTTTTTCCTTGTCAAATGATCCTTTTTGTGCCAATGACTATGACCTCACTGATTAGTAAGAGTTGTATTCTATGAAATCAGTTCCTTCTGGGTCTTACTGTAAAGAGCACTTTTCTGTTTCGTCACCTGTCTTGGTTTAGCCCCAGCCAGCAGCCACGCCCTACGGAGCCACTTTCTCCCTTCTCCACCAGCAGCACTGGGGACAGACTTGGTAGGGTAAAAGGTGGAAAACTCGTGGGCTGAAGTTAAGACAGGTTAATAGGAAAAGCAAAGGCCACGCACACAAGCAAAATAAAACAAGGAATTGATTCCCTACTTCTCATGGGCAGGCAGATGTTCTACCATCCCCAGGTGAGCAGGGTCCCATCACATGTAACAAGTTGGGAATATAAACACCATCACTACAAATGTCCCTCTCTTTCCTCCCTCCACTTTATTTACTGACCATGATGTCATGTGGTCTGGAATATCCCTCTGGTCAGTTGTGGTCACCTGTCCTGGCTGTGTCTTCTCCCAACCTCCCAAGCACTCCCACATTCCTTGCCTGTGTGGCAGTATGGAAGCAGAAAAGGCCTTGGCTTTGGGCAAGCCCTGCTCAACAATAACAAAAACATCTCTGTATCATCAGCCCTGTGCTCAGCACACATCTAAAACACAATCCCATAACAGCCACTGTGAATAAAGTTAACTCTACCCTAGCCAAAACCAGCACAACAATTTATTAAGTAAAATTGGGTTAGATTAGGATTTAAGTAAATGAATAAACTATGTAAATAATATTAGATTTGTAATGAGCACTCTTCTCCAGTTCCATAACATATAAGGTAATCTGAATGTTTGTTGTTTTAATTTGAAAAAAGGAAATTAAAAGCCTCTGTATCATATCACATATTCTCTTCTAACCTCTCCTTAAGCAGCAGCAAGCAAAACCAGAGATAACTATCTGAAAAGTTACAGGCTTGTAAGAAAAAAATATTTCAAAGCCATATACTTCAGATACTTCAAAAGTTCTTTTCTCTATCAAAAATTTCAAGTTTATTATAAACCTGAACAAAAATGAAGTACAAGTTAACTCCCTTTCCCCCCTAAAAAGAACCTTAAAAGGACATGACTAAGATTTCCTCATTAAGAGATAAATATCTGAAAAATCAGCCCTTTTAACTTGGAACTAATGATACCAGGATACACTCATGTTGAAGTAGTATGGCACTAAAAATACAAGCTTCTTTAAATTATGAATTTTTGAATCTTTTGTAGAAAAGAATCTCACAGCAACATTCTTCACTCACCACTGAGCCTTCCAGTTTCTGCATTGTGGCCTCTTCTTTAAAAAGCAAAAAAAAAAAAAAGGAAAAAAAAGTGTTTAATACTGACATATATTTCTTTTCAGGCCTGAGCACATTTTAAGTAGATATGTTTTTAGGACTTTGATTACTATTGTCTACAGTTTTTTATCATTTATAACAAGATTAAAGGCAGGAGATATTGTCAGGATTTTAAAGTGAGTGTTCTGGACAGTAGATCATCTGGCTGCAGCATTGCAATGGGTTTTTGTAAACAAATTCACTGCTGTTCAGTTATTAAGAAACAACATCTCTCTGATGCCTAAAGCAAAAATGTTTAAATGTTTAGTTTTGGGGAAGAATAAGACTCATAAAAATATATTTCCACTTTCAGTTAAAAGATTTATTGCTATCTGGTGTCTTTGATCTTCAGCATGGAAAGTAGAGCTGGCAACTGTTTTTTCTCATTCTCTCTCTTCTAACAGTGCTGATCTTATCCAAAATACTTAATTCAATTACAGCAGAATAATTAATTAAAGTTGCAGGAAATATTATTTTCATAGGTCTGAGCAGGAAGCTCAGAGAGCTGAGTGGTTCCCTAAACTGACTCATAAGAATGAAAAAATGAAATGTGGTGTTTGTTACCAAGAAAACCAAACAAAGAACCTGAAAGTCCAACAGAAAAGCTCTTTCATTCTTGTGTGTGAAGCACAGTATCACCCAGACTAGGGCCACCTTCTACCTTCATGAGCTAAGTACAATAACTCAATCACACAATTATGTTCAGTAATCCCCCCTAGTCTGTTGACAACAATACACTACTGAATACTTGAAAATTAAAGATGACTTGAGAAACCGAGATGGCTTCTCATACTGAATTGCAATTGTACATCACCTGTGGTATAGATACAGGCAATACGTAAGACAGGAGGCCTTATAGCACCTCCCAGTACCTGGAGGGAGCCTGCAAGAGAGTCCCTCCCTGGAAAGGGACTGTTGACAAGGGTATGTAGCTACAGGACAAGGGGGAGATGGCTTTAAAGTGAAAGAGAACAGGTTTAGTTCACGTATTGGGAAGAAAATACTTCCTATGAGTGTGTCAAGGCACTGGCACAGGTTGCCCAGAGAAGCTTATCCAGGATGCCCCATCCCTGGAAGTGTTCAAGGCCAGGCTAGGTGGGGCTCTGAGCAACCTGGTCTAGTGCAAGGTGTCTGTGTCCATGGCAGGGGTTGGAACAATGGGATCCTTAAGGTTCCTTCCAACCCCAGCAATTCAGACTCTCACTACAATTACATCTGGGTGTGTACTAGCATGGATGTTTTGGGACCATACATAGGCAGATCACTAAAAGCAGATGAGTGACTATCAAATCCAATCTTCCTTTCAGCAGAGTAAAAGTATCAAAGTATTTAAAGGCAGAATGATCTCATGTAGCAAGATTTGTAAAATCTATAAATACAGGTGTGAATGCTTCAGAAGTATAATGTAAGTTTTGACAAAGTGTTTTGATTTGATGCTTTTACATTTTTTCTGTAAGACATGATTAACTCTCAACCTACCTACACCTATTAGCGTTTTGCAGTAAAAATAGCAGTGCTGAGCCACTTCCCGAGGTGCAACAACAATCCTACAATTTCTAAATGTGGGGGGAGAATTTTTCCCCCCAGTTAAAACAAATACATCATTGAAATAAGGAGCAGCCTTTAAAAATTCTTTATTGGCAGCTCTTAAAATTGCCCTCTCCTCCCTTCTCAGTATTAAGAAAACCTTATTTTCCAAAAATCAACTAGATTTTGCAGTGAGCATTAAATGCAATATTTGGAAAAGAAATACCTTATTTTAGATGTTCAGCATTAATGTGTATATATAATTGATGCATTTGAGTTTGATCCATTTTTGATAGGTTTTGACAGAATGCCCATTTTTGATAGGCTTTGTCATTAGCCAAAAATGACAGAATTAGCAGTGCTACAATAGGGCTTATGACAAATAAGAAAAGTATCAGTAGTGGATTGTATTGTACCACACACAGAAATAAAAAAAAAGCATATGGTCCTTTCCCATATCTGCTTTTACTTCACCTAACTTAAATTTCCTCCAGGTCCATAGAGGTATTGAAGTTTGTAGAAGCTTGAGGATTTATTGTGAAGAAATTAATTGCCTCTAGTTGCAGCTTATCATGAAGCAGCCACATAAAACGGAGACAGACATTACATAGCAGCCTGTCTTGTTTCTTCCAGGTACCTAGAAGAATCTACCTACGTGACTGTCAAGCTCATGACTTTGAAACTAAGGAAACAGAAAAAATGAGGACAGAGGCAACAAATAAACATTGCCTGAACATGGCAGTCAAAGAAGAAAATGTAAATTGTGCCAATCTTTTACTACATACATTGACAGAAATTTCCAGGTATTGCAGCCAGGAGAATAAAGGCATTAAAAAAAAAAAGGGAAAAAATTTAGCCACAACCTGATTTGTTGATCTGTTTAGTGAGTCCTTGTTCTCTATAAACTTTTTAATTTATCAGTAAATAAGACACATTCAAAACCAAGTGTGGGAGATGCCAAACTTCAAGCTTGTATAGTGCAATAAAGAACTAGACAGAGACTAATAAAAATATTTTACTAGAAATGAATGCTTGTTATCACCTGCACAGAATTGTACTGTGTCTTTGTAGATAACGGGATTTTTTGGCAAGGAAATATCCCATTTAGATCTAAATAGCACAGTCAGTTGTAATAAAACCAGAATTGAAATACCGAAAAACCTGAAGAGCATGAAGACAACAAATCATATGGTGGCCGTGGCAAAATGCTTGCTGTATCCAGACAGATTTGTAATTACACAACAAACATATGGGAAGCAGTTTCATATTTACTAGTGTGTATTAATTACGTTAACAAGAATAATAGAAATTAAATCACCTGTACCTTGAAAATAGGGGCTTTTCACTGCTCTTCCATTATGATGGTGGCCATAAGAAAATGCAACAGCCTGACTTATGGAGAATGCAGTCCTGCATGTCGTTTCTCCACTGGAACAAGACAGGAGAGGACTGTGCTGTAAACCCAGGCAAAACACCAGCAGTGAGAGACCTCCTGGCAGAGCAAGCTTCCCCTTCCCAAGAGATCCAAGTGTAGCTTTGCTAATTGTAGCCATGATATGACTGTGCATACACAAAAAACATATCTGAATAGAAACCCAGTTTTTTCAGCCAGGAACACAAAAATGTTGCAGTGGGGGTTCTGGAATCATTAGCAAGGCTGGAATTTTCCTGACTACAGCAAAACTTTGTCCTACCTACAGAGAGGGTCCTCACATTCCTTTACACACTACTTGGCTATGCTTTCACTGTGCATTTGTCCCACATGAATTCATGTGGTCCTTTCCTGAGTAACTGCAGGGCTAATCAGAGCATGCAGTGGGAGGCTAAAACACAGACTGTGGCTGCAGACAGAAAGGTTAAAGCTGCTCGGCATTACTTGCTGCAAGATAAGGTTATCTGTATTTTCCTGTGAAAGCAAGGGAAGAAGCCTCATCACAGACCAGGATGCCAAAGCTCACTGCTTTTTCTGGCTCCCATAAGCCATCTGCAAGGTGCCTTTCACAAAATGGAATAATCTGGGGTAACTTTTCCCGCACATTCACAGCACAAACATGATCTACATCAGTCTTGTCCAGCTTGCTCTATGTCATTTCACTATAAAAGTCTGATATATAAAAAGAGTCATGGCTTTCCTCCTAGATAGGGAGCATGTTCTCTTTCAGCGACTAGCATTTCACTCTTCTTTTCTGTACTGGAGAGCTGTACTTTCTCTGCATCTCAGTGTTCCAACTCTCCAGATTACAACAAGCCATGTTTTTGCATGGTTTTGTTGCTGTAGTTCAACACCCATATGAAAACAAACCGATTCTGGGTTGATTTTCTGTATGAAAGACCAAAAATTGCAGTACAGACTATTCACTACTTGTGTTATCTTCAACATCACTTTCAAAATAGGATGTGTCAGCAAAATTCTGTCTAGCACCTCCTCGTATGCACAGATGGCATGAGAACTGTAGTGATACAGCTTTGTTTCTTTCTTTCTCACTTTCTTAGCCTTGAATTTTCATCCTTGATTTGTCATATCCATGTCTTTTGAATTTTTATTGCATCAGAGTGTGTTTGTGTGCTTGCACAGCCATTTATGTATTAGACCTTTATAAACACCTGTCTTACATTCCTTGCTATGACGATTTTCTCTCTATAATTATTTTTATCTTGTCAGATGACTCCCAAGCCTGTCTTAAGGAAGATAAATGAGTCCTTTTCTCAGGGTGTGTGTTTCACTGTCTCACCTGTGAATACATGGATATTTGTCTACTTGAGGGGAGATACTTGACCAGGTAAAAAGCCATCAATCCACACTAAGTTGTGCCTAAGCAACACCAAGTGATGGAAAACAATCTCACCTCGTATCTTCTCTGTGATCATCTCTGACTTCAGATAAACCTTCCTTGCTTTTTTAGGAAATTTTCCAAAGCGTTTCTTTGAGAAGGGCCTGACATGAAAATCTTTGCTTTAGAATCAACTTTGGTTTCTTCCCTCAATCCTGCAAAATTTGAGAAAACTGAGGTGAGCAATGTCCCATGAGCCTGACCACCTTCTTCAGGCCCACAAACACATACTCTGCAAGGACTTAGGAAGTAGCTCCTACTTCCCAAATGTCAGGATTCATCTAGGGAGACAGTTTGAAAGAGGCTGACAGGGAGCCAGAAAAAGCACACAGGTCTGTATTTGAGGGATTGATTCATAATCTAATCAGTCACTCATAAGTAAAACATCTGTAATAATTTATAAAGTTCCTGTACTCCGGCTTAGACACGGTAAACAGGTCACTGGAGAGATGACACCTTCCTGAACTTTGGCCTATATACATCACCTCCAATTGTGATCAAGACTTGAAGGGAAAAAAACACATTACCCCCCCAGTCCCCAGTGACCAGACCCCTGCCAGAGCAGTTCTGCCTCAGGAGTCAGTCATACAAAGCTAGTCTTGGAAGCTCCTTAAACACCACTGCTGCTTCAGAAGTGTGTCTTTGCCTTGAGCAGACCAGCTAATTTTTACAGTGCCACTTAGATAAGGCATGTGGCTGAAATTAAAACCCTCAGGAGTGCAGGAAAAAAAAAAAAATCTTCAAATTTATTCTAAATCTCTTCACTTCCTGATCAAACATAAATCTTCAGGAGCTCAGGCACCATGAGTAAGTATTGTCATAACCCAGGACTTTATTAACCTCTAAATGAGAAATTCAAACCAATCCAGATCTATAAATATTACAATTTCTCACAAGTTTTATATTTATCCCAGGATGTAGCTGCCTTAGTAATCATGTCTAACAGATGGACACTGAAGGAAACACATTGGTATATATTGAAGCTAATGAGCTTCAAAGTGACATCGCTTGTTTTGTGATTTGATTCTATTTTTACCTCTATCTTTCTGGTTTTTCTAAGGGTTGTTGTAAACAAAGAATTCTTTAAAGCATAGATTTTAAGAATTCCAACCAGAAGCTTTCAATCTTTTTACAGTTAAAATAGGGATAACATGGTAATAATGATCCTTTCACCCCAGATAACACCAAATGGTCTCTAGTCTTCTCCCTCCTTCCTTTTCTACCTAAGCAATTTCATTAAAGGAATTTTATCTAGCTTGAGTCCAGATATTTTCCAGCATGCTATCATAAACCAACACAGCAGTTTACTTCTGTAAGTCACCCCATGCATCTTGCAACCACAACCTATTTTGAACAGCAAATGATACAAAAGAAATAGAGCATTACAGTTTGCTGTATGTTTCAGTACGCTTTAGAACAGCTTTATGTATAAAAACCTAGGAGAGGTTTTGAACATTAAGGATACTGGAGTCACAGTCCATGCCAATAGAGATGTTTACTCTGCAAACTTCAAGCACACAATAGAGATGTTTCATCCTTCAACCTGGAGGAGTAAGGGCCCAAAGCAAAAGCAAAACAACCACGTGTGAAGTATTCTATGTGCAGGGGTGCACAAGTAAGGGAGATCATGCCAAGAGAGGTCTGTGAGACTTCTCCCCTCATCCACAATCCTGGTAGGACTTCAAGGAGGTGGAGACCCATTGCTGGTTAAAATTTCTCAGTAAAGTCTCCGGTAAAGAGTCAGGCTGTACAAAAAGCAAGAAAACCTTGAGAAATTGCAGAGGAAAACAGCCTTTTCAAATGAACTAAAGCAAACCAACTGCCTCCAGCTTTCCAAGTGACTTTCTGACATGGAGCAGGAAATGGAACTGTGGGGATACAGGGAGAACTGAGTGCCAGTGACTCAGCACACATGACAGCGGGCAGAATTTTGCATTAGCTAAAACAGAGGGGTGAAGTAAGCAAGCGAGCAAGATGAGTGCTGGAATTGTCTTTCTCCATGCTACAACACTAAATACACAAAAAAATGTAACACAGAAATATCAAGATAATTATTCCCAACAGAGAAGATCCACTGGATGAAAAAAATGCTCAAGCTGTCATTCAACTTCTAAAAATGAGTGGCATGATGTGAAAAACAGTGATATAAAAACATTTATCAGTTGAACCACATATTAAATAAGATTCTTTAACTTCATCCAGGTTTCAAATGGTCTAAAGAAAACATCTGTTCTTAATCTGAAGGGTATCAAATATACTGCCTTTAGCATAAATTATTTCTTTTTAAAACAATTTAAAAGTATTTTCAGTTGCTGAATGCAACATTATTGGAAGAGGAAAGAACAAAACACATCTGGCCACCTGAAACTGCAAAAAATGTCTGCAGCAACACGTCATTAGGAAGGAAGAAATCATTAAGAGTCTAAACCATTGCTTTTGTGCTAGAACTCAAAGACTAGCAGAATGATGAGCAGAGACAAGTTACTTTCCTGGAGCTTTTCTTTAACATGGCTTATCTGTTTGTACAGTTACACTGAGATTATCTGTATGCAAGATCTCAGGTAAATTTTACCATATCAGTTTCCTCAGTATTGTACTTCAAGCCTCCTGCAACTGCAGCAACAGTAAAGGCAGCAAAGCATCCACCTCTCCTTCTCAAGCATCCTCTTAATTGAAGAGCCAGAAAAGATGGACTTCCGGAGAGAGGCTGTGAGCATACTGCACATACTGACAACACAGCCTGAAGAACTTAAAAAAGAAATGCTACAATATGTTTTTCTTTGCAATATTCCCTTCTTCTTTTTGAAGTTCACAGAATCACAGAATTGTTAGGGTTGAAAGGGACCTCTGAAGATCTCCTAGTCCAACCCCCCTGCCAAGGCAGGGTCACCTAGAGCAGGTTACACAGGAAGGTGTCCAGGTGGGTTTTGAGCAAGGAAGAAGCTCTATACTGTTCAGAAGGTTTTGAGAAGAGGGATGTGCTTACCTGCTCTACCAGCAATGATACCAGGCTTAGGAGAATGCATGCCTGCGATGAGCCACAGCACAAGGAGCCTTTGCAAGAGATAAGAATTAGCAATTTGACAATATTGTGGCAGTGAAGAGACCAACAGTCCATGGACCTTTCAGACCTGAATAGATGGAAATGAGGGTCTCTGTAAGGGCTCAGGTCCCCAAGAGAAAAATTTAAAGCCTTCTATCATCTAGCATGGGAAAGAGTTATCTTTGCAAAAAAAGCATAGGCAAAACAGTTTCCTGAACAAAGGTAAGAAAAAGGTAGCTCACTTACATGAAGAATTGTCCAGAGAGGTTCAGGAACTGAATCTCACTGACCTTTCTGGTAACAGCAGCAAAAAACTCTCTTCATAGAAGGAGATGTAGAGGTGAGAGAGAGTCCAAGCCACAGGAGGGCAATAACTAAAGAAAGCACAGCTTGATTCCACTCTTTGGTAACATGTAAGAATTAGACAGCAAATGTGGTATCACAGAATTCCTGCCATTCTTTACCCTATTTCTGTACTAATTAAGAGTCTGAACAGTGGGACTACAGACACGCCTTTCCCATGCCCACGGCATAGAAGGGAATGGGAAAATTTTGCTAATGTAAATTAGCATATGGGGATGTCCAGAGCAATAGATAAGCTCTTGCAACACAGAGTCAACTTACCACCAACTCTTGTTTTACACCTTTTCTTAAGAGCGTTACTTATTGCCTTTGCTTTCTAGGTTTTAAGATACCTACTTTAATATCTCAATAATGCAGATGCTTTCTAGTCCCTGTGGGTAGGTGACCAATGTCAAGAATCAAAACGGTGATGCCCAGCTGCTGTGCTCAGGCATCCCTGCAGCTCTAGAACTGGGTTCCTCAGGCAGGAAGGGATTTAAAAATAAAGAAGAAGCTGTGCTGGGCACAGACTGACTGGCGCACTGACTAGTCTGCCATTTATATATGATCCACCCCTTTTAATCTCCTTATTCCTCTCTTTTCCCATGCTCACTCCTCTCCAGGTCACCTAAACCTCTCCCTTTCCCTGTCTTTTTTTCCTTCACTATGCATCCCACAAGTCCTGCACCGTGCTTGGATTTAAAGGCATACTCCTAACTTCTTCACCCCTCATTTAAAAACCTACGTAAATATATTCAATATTACATAAAATTGAGTATCATGTTCCTGATTCTTCAGCTGCTTACACAGACTGTCTGCTACTGGCAGGTGGGAGAGCTCTTCTCATTTTCCTAATTGAGCTAATTAGAAACACATCTTGAGGATGCTGACTCTCCATCTCCAGTGAGAACTCTTTTAATACCAATAAACACTGCAATCTTGTATAGGAACCTATCAGTATGTTTTTTTTTTTTTCCCTTCCCAAGAGAGGTAATGATTTCAGGCACCATTTCACCTCAGAGACTGGGGATTTAATTCTTATTTTCAAGAAACTCTGAGGAAGACTTATAGGGATGTGGGTTTCTTGAGCACTACTGAATTTTATTTGCAGCCCAGGCAAGTTGACAAAGGAGATGCTGTGCCAACGTTTCTTTTTTTCCAACCTAGACTTGGGAACAACTCCAGCCACTCCAAGACAGAACTATGAGACTCAAAACCCCAGACCTTCATGCTGGTAAGGGGGTTTGCAGTGTGAGATTCCAGTAAACCTTCAGCAAAACAATGAACACTGTTAGTTCCAGTTAAAATATTACAGCATAGCTAGATAGATTAAAAAAGCTATCAAGAGCACTGAGTGAAAGATCTGGAATTTCTGATTTCCTATTTAAAAGGAATCTGTTTTATACCAGGACCACCCTTATGCTACACTACAATTACTGGGTATATAACTATCTCAGCTACCAATGTCACAAAAATTGATAAAAGGAGATTTGTAGTACTCACCTGGTATTGCATAGAAGTGGTTTGTTTATATACTCTTTAGTTATACTGCACCTACAGAAAATATTCATTGTTTGGCTGCAGTGGATATTAAAAAGAAACTCTTTCAACAGTCCCACACTTTAAAAATTAAAAAAAAAAATTCTACTGTGCAAAACAGACAGCTGAAAGTCTGCCATTCTTTATGCTGACTTTAAACCAGCACGCAGATCTCCCAAATTCAGTGTCTCCTCTAAAATGATCCTAAAACATCCTCACATTTAAGTTACTTGTGGTAATTGTTTGCTGTTCATGAATTTTCAGTTGTTAGGCTCAGGCCCTCAAAAGCACAAAACAGAGCAAACTACTTCATGAAAACTAAATTTAGTAGACAGCAATATTGCTGTGTTAGTTCCAGGCCATCTATTTCCTTTACTAGTGCAGTAGAGGGATTCAGGATTTTACTGGGTTTTGGTTGCTTGCTGGGGTAGCAAAGCTTTCCTTTAGCCACTCACGAGAAAGGGACATGTTCTCACTCAAATAATCATAGCTCCTGTAAAAGAATTTGAAAGGAATGCAGTGTTTTGACACAGCCATAGGCTTTCTCTGGACACCTTACAGCTTCCCATTGTGGAGAAAGTTTGCTGGAAGAAGCAATTTTTGATAATTCTGTCTGAGGCAAAACTGAAGGAGGAACCTAAACTTACGTGAGGGCAAGCTATCCTCTTTTTGTTGTGTCTAAATCTCCACTTTCCAGAAATGTAACGGCCACCTGAAACGGAGTTTTCCACAGAAACAATCCACTCAACACAAGCTGATTTTACTTTCAGTTCTGGGGTGCCCTGAGGCGCTGAGCTTCTTAAGTAGACCAAAATAGACTAAATGTTATTTCTATGCAAAGATAAATGTAGAGAGGGAACAATTTGTCATTACTAATTTGGTCCAGGAGATGAGAGATACCAGCAATGTTCTTATACCAATATTACTGTAGGAGGCAAGGAAGAGCAAGCACTTTATCATTATATACATAGCACAAATGAGGTGGATTGCCTTGGCAGCAGCAAATCCTTTTAGCATTTTTGTACTGGAAGAAATTCCTTCTGAGGAAAGGAATTCACAATAAACCCATATTTTAGCAGGTAGGAATATCACACACAAACCCGTATCTACCTGCAAGTTCTTGTTCTGAAAGACAACTCATGCATTTTGAAAAAAGTTATTTATTTTCACTGCTTTAATCTCTCTACTGTAGTGTTAGCACTTAACATAAGTATCCACTCTTCTACTGTCCTATTTACAATCCATTGAAATGTATACTCTACAAATACAATACATATTTTCAGAAATGTAAGGGAAATGCACAATTTGGTAAGGTTTAAAAAAGTGACACTCATCTGTACAGGATCCTCAAATCATCCAAAAAGTAAAATTTACAAGGCAGTATCCACACAGCTATGTAAGGGTAGGTGCTACAGTGACAAAGCAGCAAACTTGCTAATACAATAAAATACAGAAAATAAAGTGTTTTGGGGCATCAGATAATACACTTAGTACCACTGAAGTTGTAAATTTAGTAATACCCATATTTCTAGAAACATGTAACTGCAAACCTGGAGAACATTCTGAAAAATATTAAACATTATATACACATGAGGTAAATGTACCTTGGTCTTTTAAGAGGTAATTTGAGTTTAAAGCAACTGATATGGTGAAGGGTTTTTTGTTTGCTTGTTTTTGAAACACAACATGATTAACATCCTTGCAATCATTTCAATGGCACAATATAAACAAGAAACTAACTAAAAGGTGAGTTTCATGGCAATCACACTCAGAGCCATTACTGAAAAAATAAAATAGCCTCTTACTTCATTTGACACCTTCATGTCCCCATACAGTCAATCCCAACGTCTTTACTTATATACAAAGTCTTTCTTAGGATTACAAGCAGAACCATTGGAGGGTGACAAAGTGTCATACTTGGAGAGTCTGCTTGAGAAACATCCCAGAATTCCAGCTTTTAAGGTTGGAAGGTCCCTGAAGAATTCCAGCATTTCAAAAATGACATTTCAGGCTTTTCAGCATCAGACCATTTCCAATGCTCCTTGTTCTCCATGTTCATATCCATCTGGTCACAAGTCTGTAAACCAAACTGAGGCTTCAATGCTACTAAAATGTAAAGTTGATTAAATCCAAAAACTTAAGTGAATGTATAATGCATGTAATATTTACAATAAACATTTGCATCAGTATTAATCAGAAACTGTTTTGGTATATACTTGAAATGATACAAAATTAATATTTTGAATGCTAAAATATTTTGGTCCCCCTGGATTTCCAAGAGCAGATCTGGTGATATTACAATCTTAATTTAAAAAATACTTATGTGTACCTGTGTCCATATATATAAGATATGATCTTACACAGGTAACATTTAAAGTTACATAATATATACAGACACAGCCTTTGTAAAAGGTGTTCAGTTCATATAATGGAAAAGAAGAACAAAGCTTGAAGTTGTGGTGTCAGAACTGAGGATATGTATAACTCTATTCAGAATTTTCCTGTTCTGCAGCCTAATAGGAATGATAAGGTTGTTCTAAAATACTGTTCCTTATGTTATACACTGTGTCAAGCATCCTTCTGTGCTTTGTTTTTGCAGGCTTCTATTACAAAGCTAAATTTTGAACAAAGTAAGAACAGTTGCTAGCAATTCAGGAGAATGAAGATTTGCAGGTGGTTGAGACAATATAACACAGTTATATTATTGACAGAATCATCTCCGTGCCATGATGCTGCTCAGCTGCTGTACATCCTCTTTGAAATGCAACAGAACTGTTCATATATTTTATGAAATTAAACGATATGCTGATAAGTTTTTGTGGGTGCTAAAAAAGCCACTAAAATTATTTGATGAATAATTCTGCAAGCTGTCCTGTTTCTACCAAAATTACTATAGAGATCTGAGGCACACCAGTAACCTGGTATTTCTGAAGTAGGAGCTGTACCATTCGTACCTATGGTAAAGACCCCAGGACGGCTATGAAAACTTGAACTATAACAAAGTTATGAAACGAAAGAGTTAAACAGTTAACTAGGAAGCCTTCAAAACTAGCATGGAGAGCCTGACCTATTTTCATGATGACCTGTTTTCTTTAAGTATCAGTATGGATACACAGAACTTGCTAGAGAGACTGCCCAGTGGATAGGCTTGGGAGTTGCTTTATATTCAAACTTTTTTTTGAACAGTCAATTGAAAAATTCTGTGGTGCACAACTGTCCATGTGCACAAAGGTATAGTTTATTTAAAATACCTACATGAAGTAATTTTAAATCCAGCTTTGATGGAGGCTGGAGCACATAAGCCTGACGTGTCAGATAATGCCAAACAAACATAAGTGTGACAGCTGTACGTACGTTTAAGCCTAATTGTTTTCTAAGAACTCCTCTTATTTTTCCCTTTTCTCTTGGATACTGTCTTGCAGTATGAATAAACTCATCCATTTTGTTGTTGACAAAAGCATTTCATTATTTGCAGTTTGACCTCCAAGGGTGTGTAATTCTGACATCATTTAAACTTATCTCCAAGCAAGCAGTAAGAATATGGAAATACACAAAAAATTAAGTATTAAGGCTTTTCTCGGGTAAGACTTGTGTCACCTATGTAGCCTCTTCTTCCTGGGCCTCATTCCTCTTCCTGCTTTAGCTGCCATACATCACAGACTATGGCACAGAACCTTGATTGTGCTGCTGCCAGCAACCACCCTGCCACTGCTGCCATCTTGGTAACAAACTCTCAGGGGCTCTGCACTGAGGGATGAAAAGGAAGCTAAGTTAAACGTTGCCATGGGTGTTGCATAATGGGATGGGTACTGATGTGCTCTGAAGAGTGGCAGGTTAGGCAGCATATTAATTACCAGGCATATTTACATACTGAAACACTATTGTTTTGGACATTAATGAAACCAAAGGTTAATCAGATTCTTCCTAAAATTGCAATTAAAAAGATATCCCAGTAACAGTAGGTTTTTGTTGTACATTTGGGCAGGAAGCAATTTGATTTCTAAAGAAGTTTGTGAAAATATTATATACCCTTAAAACTCAGGGAAATCTTGACTAAAGCTATGCATATTCTTCTGTGTTTCTGTGACAACACAAGTCACCATAAGCTTTGTTCTTCTAATAATGAAGAGGATTGCTAGAATCCCCTGATATTTGTATCCAAAGACCTGCAGTTCATCACCTTCTCTAGCTCACCACTTTGTGTATGAGGCACACACAACATACATGCACAGAAAATTTATAAGCAGCTTTGAACTGTCTAGTACAAAAGCCCAAATAACTTTTCTCTAGTGACAGGTGCATTTAATCCTTGTGTAATTGCAAATATTGTTCTTTGTGCCTTAAGACTTGGCAGAACTGCACAGAAAAAATGCTTTTCATACTTATTTAATGAAGCAAAATCTCCCTTAAATTTTTACTTTTCTTGCTACTTTTCTGAAGTGGATAGGTACTTCAAGCATTTTAGAAGTACCACTTCATAAAAAAAACTTCTACATAATTATGACTCGTAACTTGACAATTACAAAATATGACAGTGAATTTACTAGCTGACACTATTTAAAACTCCTACAGTGGTTTCAAGAGTCAGAGTTTGGTAAAAATTCAAGATATTATATCAATTATGTACTCACTGTTGCAATGAGTGAGATTTAGATCTTAGCTAGGCAAAGGAACAACTTTTAACTTGTATTTTTGAAACCAAAAGTACCATAGGCTTTGTACATCCCTACAATTTTGCATTAAAAGACTCAAAAGTGGCACTTACTGGTGTAATACAATCTATTTTGAAGGCAATGTAATGTTCTGAAAAAGTGGAAAAAACCCAGTAATCATGTATAAAGTATAGTTGCATAAGTTATGTTCCCACAACTGAATGAGGTCAATTTGTAAGTCAAGGTAAGAGTCCAAAAGATGCACTACCTTAATAGCTAGCAAGGTATACTCCAACAGTACATTCACAATCTGAATCAAGGAATCAAGAGAATGGTTCAGAGTAGTCAATGTACCAGGCAGGAATAAAGTTGCTTTAAGAGCCATCAATGCACTGTAGAACAATATAGTGAACCAGTTTCATTCTAGAAGTGACCTCCTACTTTTTGCACAGTTAACTAGCACAGACCAGTTATCAACTTCCCAAACAAAAAAATATAGATTAACGAAGCTAGAGTACATGATGTTTTGTAAGTAACCTGGGAAAGAGGTTCATAGTGCACAGAAAGACTCAACACAACTGTTTAGCACATCCACAAAAATCCTAATAAGTGACGTTCCTATGAAGTACTAAAAGGCAGCAATATCCTTCTGTTCCCCCAGTGAGGTAGGACAATTAACCTTCTTAACACGCCACTCTGGTGCAGATAGGGATTTTTACAGTGTTCTTCGGTAGCAAATCCAGGATTACATCTTGATCCCCTCCTGTTGACTAAGTTGTGATAATGTTTTCTTAATGCGCAAAGCTGTCAGCCGAGCAGCTCCGTTGGCATACCAGCATTCCCGCATAATTTTTGCCATCACTCGTAGTGCCTGCAAAGGAAACACAAGTCATTATACGCACTGCTGTTCCAGCATAGCCCATGTAACTGCTGCTCTGCCTTAGCCTCTTCAGGCATTTCTGAAGTCAACTGTTGCATGGGAGAATGTGCTGTTTAAAAAAAAAGGAAATCTTACTTTATTTACAGAAAGTAAAACTCTCTAAATACTGTAGAGCAAACCTGATATCTTTCAGTAGACTTTTGGGCCATGTAAAAGTATTTTAATGAAAAATTAGTAGTTTGCCTGTAACTGTTTTCTGAATTTTCATACCAGACAAAAATACACTCTTTTTAATTGTACCTGCAGTTAAGGAGTTATTTCAATGCATAGAAAAGAATGAGTTGTCTTCCTCAAACTGAAGCTCTGCAAGGATTCTAAAAATTTTTGAAGTCTTTTTATCCTTCGAACAGCCATTCTCTGAAATCTGAGTGTTTCCATGTGTAATTTGTAACAAAGTAAATATCAAAAATGGCAGATGAAATAAAGTAACAGCTCTACATTCCAAAATACCACGTAAGTTGTATTACATTAGTAATTTCCATCCAGATAGCTTCCTGTCTCCCAGTTTGCAGGTGCATTCATCGCCTTTTTCTCCTTCCTGTGCACTCTTGCCTGACTCTTATCTCCAGCCATGCATTCATTCCACACATGCCACAACCCAGGTTCCCTCCTGAATCCAAAGCACCTCGTCCTTATCAGTACCCCACTGCTCCTGCACTGGTTGTAGCATTGCTCTGGGAGCCCAGCAAGGGCTATGGAATATTCCCTCTGACCAGTTTGGGTCAGCTGCCCTGGCTCTGCTCCCTCTCATGCTCCTGTCCACCCCCAACCTACCTGAGAAACGGAGAATGCCTTGAAGCTGAGCAAGCACTGTTCAGCGACAGCTAAACCACCAGTGTGCTATCAGCCTGTTTTGGTCACAAATCCAAAACACAGTATTGTACAGCCTGCTATGAAGGACATTGACTCAATCCCAGCCAGACACAGTACAATTTATTTACAATGGTACTTCCTGCATAATGTAATTCAGACTAGCTCTAATTTATATTAGCATCATCTATCCTTCACACAGGAAGAGATCCTAGAATCCTCTATGCAGAGTTAATAGTTAACTTTTATGAAATTACATTTAAATACTTACGTATAACCAAGGAACAATGCTTTTAATAAAACCATAAGGATTAGAATGAAATTAATTAAGGTCTCCTAAAAGCAGCTCTTCTCCCTTGAACAATAAGCATGATTTTTAAGCCACTGAAATCGCTGAAAGCTCTAGTGTCCATTAAAGCAGCTTTAGCAAGGTTAGTTAATACCTCACAGCTCTGCCATCTGTTTGGAATATTGGGCCTTAGCTTCTGTTCACACACAACTTTCCTCATTTCTTCAACAGAAGGGTCTGAAGGAACGAGGTCATAGTATGGCAATTGGTAATCTTCGTGGATTCCTGTAACAGATTGAAAATAGCTTTATTTTAGCTAACACTGGATTACATATTCTTCGCTTTTTACTGTGTTCCTTATCAGTACCCTACCAGTTTTTGCTTTTAATTTTTAAAAGTTACATCACAATGACTGACAAATAAATAAACAAAAATCCTTAACCACACCTTAGGAGTCTTTACTTTACCCTTGAAGGATCTAAAATTTATAAAATTGGAAGAGATATAAAGCTACATCAAATCTTTTATACCCTATACTAAAACCATGCTGCTTCAGAGCACATGATTTATAACAGCATGCTTCATTTTAAATAAGGTACAGATTTATCTGAACACATTATAGCTGGTCTTGTGGTGTTTGCCCCTTGCTCACAAGAATATTAAATTTTACCCTTTTCTCCCCTATATGTAAATATTTAGAAAAAAAAGTTAAAATAGACTAGAATATTTTCTTCAACAAGTATGGTTTGTCAGTCTAGAAAGAGGTTGAATAGACCAGTTATCATTTACAGGATTAACAATTAGAAAGTCTGAGATAGACTTGCTATTACTTTGCACTGTTTTTTGAGCAAACTGTTTTCAGAACTTGAATAAGTTACTTATAATGCCCTAAAATGTCCCACTTTGCAAAGATTGCTACATACCACCAATTGAACACCGCCGAGCTATTTCCCAAAACACTAATCCCATTGCATAGATGTCTGCTCGTTTGAATGACTCAAAATGTTTCATATTTATAGAATCATCTAGAACTTCAGGAGCCATGTACCTGTGTGAAAAAAAAAAGATAATTCATAAATACTCAAGAGTAGAAAAAGTTCAGCACTACTGATCAGCTCAAATACAAAATAATGTATTTTTGTGGAAAAGGAGATAAAGAAAAACCTGCTTCATTACAGTTATCCAATCAGACAATTCAATGTAAACGGATAAGTGAATTGAGAGAAACAAGCAGAGAAATAGGAGGAATAAGTAAAATGTGAAATAAACAACTAGAGCCATAAACCTGATAAACAAGGCACAACTGAGACAGTGACAAAGACTGAAAGTCTCCAGTTCCTCACTGACAGACTACTAAGAAACTCCAGGCATGACTTTGTAGAGGTGCAGTCTGGATGTTGTGACTTGTAATAAGAGGGAAACAAGAACACCATGAGGATATTGAAGGAAGGCCTGTCCAGCTATGCAATGCTTATCAAGGAATGTTCAGAAGAAAGGGAACAGAAGCGGGGCGACAGATAGAAAAGGGTAGCAAACGGGCCAGGTGCATAAGAGGTGGCCAGTCTGCACATGCCCACAAGTGTATCCTATTTTATCAAATCCTAACAATTCTGTGCAATCTCACTCTCAAGCCCACATGCATGTGTTCTCTAAGAACCGTATGTCAGCAACTGGAGGCAGGCATGAGTCTGTTCAGGTCTAGCAACTGGAGCAGCACAAGGGATGAACCTGAAACTAGAGAGGAGGAGGCACTCAATGTCAGTAGCTGGAAGGGGAACTACAGGTCCTAGGAGCAAGTCTGCAGGTGGTAAGAGCACATATCCAGAGCTACTGTGGGGGGACCACACAGTGGTCATTCTGTGAATGTATTCTGGGCCAGTAACTGTAGTCTGACAGAAGGTGAAGGAAACCCTGCCGCCAGCAACTGGAGCAAATAAGTGTCTTCTTCAGCTACTGAAATAAGACCATGGATCACAGGCTTCATGGTCACAGCTTACATGTATCAGCTACAGCAGAGAAAGGGGATGAGAAAAACAGAGTAACAGCATTAGCACCAGCAGCTGGAGCGCAAGTCACAGGTTGTAAGGTCTGTGTGCCTGGGTGCCAGCTGCTGGGTTGGGTCAGAAGGTTTGCATTTCCCCAACCCTGCACAGCTGATGTGCAGGGCTGTAATTCACTAGCAACCTTCAAGCTGGTCTAGCCAGCACCCAGGGAGCCCAGGCAGGGATATTTGCCAGGGCAAGGGCCCAAGGCAAATAACAGCATTTGAGGGAATCCATGCCTGTAGGAGTGCATACAAATACATCACCTGTTTGCTGCTGTGCATTGACCCAGCTGGGGAGTACAAGATCCATGGAGCACAGGAAAGGGCATTAGACACAGCAAGCCTCGGATGGTTGAGGGGCTCATAACCGTGCATGGATTTGTGAGGCTGAAGAAGGGAGTATGTACTTTCACTAACGAAGTTCAATCCTGATCAGCTGAGGAGAGGGAAGGAGACTTGGCTGTCTACAGTTATGTTTTATACAAGTTCTGACAGTATTCTATGTGGGTGTTGAAGACAGCACATGGTGCATAGCAATCTGTATAATCAGCCCTGTCAGTACTGTATGTGTCTGTGCATGACTGGTTGGATTCCAAGGAAGAAAGCAGCAGCCACATCCACAGGCCTTGGATGAACAGAGCCACAGCCCTTTGGAATACACGAACTGGGCTCCAGAGGTCACACAAAAGGAAGCCTCAGCTCCTGTAATCTGACAAATTATAGCAGCGATTTATAACATCCCCTAACAAGCCTAAAGCAGGAATAGACAAGAAGTGCTGGTTAAGAAACCAGCACTGTTAAAAGTTTTTTGAGAACAAAGGTCCACTATCATGGTAGTATCTAATTCTTCATCATACAGTATGCAAGTCCCACCCTAAACCATGCTTTTTAAAAAAATTAGTAAATCCTTTGTGGGTTACAAATTAACAACTGAATTTGATTTCCCATATTTCCAGCAAGGACAAAAATCTGTAACAAGCTTTCCTCTAAGAAACAGGGCTTGAAAACCAGTCATGGCATCCAAGTGGTTGTTCCTCATTTAGTGAATAAGTCTGACATGGGAACATCAAGCAAAATGTCAGTGTGGGCCTTATTGCAAGAGCTACTGACAGCAGCATCCCCACTGGCTGCTGGAAAGAATCAGTGTTACTTGCTGCATCAAGTCAACATCAGTAGTAGCACTGCTCTCTCATTCTGCTAGGGTTCTGGCAGCTAAATCCAGTATGTGATGTTTAGCAGAGTTCAGTGTGCTTCTCCACATCACTGCGCCAGCAGTCTCAAGCTGACATATCAATGAAGCAGGCCAACAGTGGCACCTGAGCTTTGAAGAGCAGTGTTGACTGGCAAAAGCAACATGTGCAGATTACTGGAGTGGAATACAGTGCCAGGCAAGACACAGCATCATTTAATCAACAGCATAGCAGGATTTTCTTTTCCAGTACCAGGCATGGTAGGCAGAATACAAGACACACCACTTAAAAGAAATTTCAGGACTATTACACCCTCTAGAATTCCAACATTACTGTGTCTTACAGAAATTACATAAATACAAGGAAGCAAGAGCTATCAAGATAAGTAAAAAAATGTAACCAATAGTTGCATATGTTCTGAACTACCCAGAACTTCAAAGGTTGCTGAGAAGATAGTTCTCCTAAGGCATACAAATTCCTCATAAGTAATAAACACAGCACAAGTAGAAGACAACTGTCCTCTTGAGTGTAAGGTTTACTTTGACAGTATTTATTGAGTGGAAGTGGACTATTAAGCATTGTTGCAATCCTTGATATGGACAAGGCTCAAATTGTTCTTGTCCATCCATATCAAAAGTGTTTCATTCAAGAATGCAAGACTGGTAATGCTTTAATGCTCTCCAAGGATTCTGCATTACTGGACACTCTTATGGTACTTCATGTGCTTTACACTGTAAGTGATTATCTTGGAGCCCAGCAGAAAGAACATTTGATCTATCTTAAGATGACATGAGGATGAAAAGAGTGATGGACCTGAAAAAACCAACAAACTAGAAACTCAACCATGGCACAAGATGTCAGCCAGAAACATTGAACAAGCAGTAAAGGAGATTGGATGGTTCACAGAAGTTGAGGCAAAGAACAAGGCTTTTAAAAGGAAAGACCATAAGACGCCTGAATGTGGCAAAAAATCCCCTCCCTCCCTCCCATGTGAGTTCCATTGGCAAATTGACTTCCTACTGTGGTTCTCCATCAATGCATTTAGATTGGTTTTGGCTTCCATGATACAGAAAGGTGAATGACTGGAAAGATTACTGCTGGAACAAGTGAGGCAAAAGGCAAGGAAGGTCATGTAGCAAGGTCAGCAGCTCGGCCATTTCATGGCTGTTAGACAAAAGGCAGAGAAGTAGGCATCTCCTTGTCAGCTTATGTGTTGGAAATACATTGCTTGGCAGAAGCAGTATCTTAGGTGCTGGAGACAGCAACTCTATCACAGAGTAAATCTGACCTTCTGAGCAAGGTTTGCAGCTCAATATCATCCAAGAATGAAAGGATAAGTCTACAAAGAAGGGTACAAAGTATGTCGAGCATGGTCTTGCCAAACTTTGGATGCCTGCTGACCTCCTTCTCCCATCTCTTTCAGTCCAAAAGCCCAGTACTAGTTGTTTAAATTTCTTGTACAACATATAGGGAGCTTTGTGTCATCAAACAGTGCCATAAACAACACGTTGAGTGGGATCTCCCTTCATCAAGCCTATACTCTACAAGGTAGAATTCTACCCGTATTTCATTTAGGTAAACTTCAGAGAAGCACCCATGGTAAGAATTTGCTGCCAAACTTCTTTTGAAACACAACCTATTTGAACTATCAAAAGTAACAGCTGAACCACACTTCTAAAAAAATAGAAGGAGAATGAGGGTTTTTTTACTTGCCTCAGGGAGTGAGAGAGGGATTCTATTTCCTTCTCAGTTTAAACCTTACGTTCCCTGCTTTATGTTGCAGGCTGAGCTGTGAAAGCACACAGTTCACCCCTCTGGTAAAGCTAAACCTCTGAACACAAAAGAAATAAAGGCAGAAAATTCAGTCAGAAAGAAGGATCATCAGTTTGACTCAACACCTTGATCAGTCACACAAGAGAGTAAGTCTGCTTGCTCCTTAGACATACATTTTTACAACAACCATTAGAAAAATACAGACTTTGCCAAATCTCCCTGAACTTGTACACAGAGCTTCCATGTGCAGAAGAGGTACCAGTAGTGGCAATCAGTGGGAGTTAAAACCATCACTGAACAGGTAAGACTGGAACTGTAGTATGAAAACTTAATCAGAGGTGCAGTTACTTACCTACGAATGCACAAGAGGAAGAGGAAGGGTCTAAGCCTTTTACAAGAATGAGCAATTTTCAGAGAGGTAGAAATGACTAATGTCTTTAAAAGGGGAAACAGATTTAGCTCTCCTGCTGCCCACTGCAGCAAGCGAGAGTTGCTACAGCTTTACCCTTGTGAAGAAGCATAAGGCAGATGAACAAGCAATTTAATAATGCCTATGCAAGAAAAGATCTGGTAAGTGGGATCTGCAAACACAGCTGAAAGGATGCTTTCTCCAATGACTAGACTAAAGAAAGTAACTGATTTGTACATAATTTTTCTTTGCATGTAGGTGTAGTAGAAAATTCAAAATCGCACGTGGCATGCACCCTGCATGCAGCTAAATTTGCAATGACAAATACCCAAGTAAGCCTGCTGTTTAATGGAGACTTTGAGAAGGAATAATATTCAGTACCTTACAATCTAGGAGTTGTTCAGAAAATAAATCTTATCTGACCATTTGTGTGGTACTTTTAAAACTGGCAAAGGACTAGTACAGCAGAGGTTTAGAACAAAGGAACTTCAGCAATATAAGTGGCAGTAAAACACATTTTCAGTACATATTCTAAAAGCTTTAGTTAAATGAGCCTTAAAATAATGTTTAATGTTTTTTTCACCTTCCAAAAAGACACAGCTCAAGGGGCACCCGAGTTCACTGTAAAACCCCAATCAACCCCCCACCCCACAGTATCACTTACTAAAGGGATATATATGTATAAAAAGGTATGTTTGATATATAAAATGGTGATTGGACAACAACAACACAGTTTTCTCCAACACTGCTAAGACATGTGCTTGGCTGTCACACATTTCTCTATGAGCAGTGTCCAGACTCCAGTTTGACATAGCACTGAACCTATAGGCATCAGAAGACTGAAGAGTTGCCCACATCCAAAATGCATGCTGTGGTTCACTGTTAGTGCTGCTACCTCTGTATGCTGTATAGCTGCATGGATTGCTAAGGGAAATTTATTTATAGCTTCCAGTTATTATTGCCTGAAGGTTCACCAATGATAAATTACTGACAGTAAGTTTTATTGCACTTATGCTGACTTAGTTAAACGGCTCTGAATTCTTCTGAGGCAAAGAAAAACCTGTATTTCCAAATTCAGAAAAAGCTTTTAAGGGAGACTATATTGACTCACCCACTTAAGATTCTATCTATGCATTAGATGACAAAGATGACTGTTTCAACTTCTTGCATTTCTCTCAAAAATGTGATTCCAAGACAGCCCAGGTCCAAGACTCTGCACCTTGTATGCTCTACCACACAGGCTTCACACTGAAAACCACAGCGTTTTACTGTCACTATCATTATCCTGTCTTACATTCCTGATTGGACTGCAAGTAACATTTCCATGCAACACATGGCAAGAAGAAGAAAGAAAGAGCACTGAAGTCTCTAGAATTGTCAGTCATTAAGTCTCTTAATTGTTTTAATACATATTTGTGCCCTACAATACTTAGCAAGTTTTCAGTACTTTACACATGCCAACATTGAATGTGCTTTTTAAATGCCTACCATCTAACTAAAATACCAGCTGGCAACGAAGTGCCTAAGAACTCTATCTGCCATTACATTTTCCTGCTGCTTATATTTCTATCAACACAAATTTATATGGGACAAGAAAAAACAAAGCATTTCATAATAAGAGTTGCCTGACACATTGCATAAATGATTTTACCTTTTTGTTCCCACTCTGTGGTTTGGGGCAATGTCAATTGTGTCTGTAGCTGAATCGTGCCTAACTGCCAATCCCAAGTCTGCAATGCAGCAAGTTCCATTCTTTTTCACCAATATGTTTTTTGATTTTAAATCTCTGTGGGCAATTGCTGGTTTGCCTGTAAGGGAAAAAACGGAAGTTGTAAAAAGCCCCAAACCAACCTGCTTTTATTCTAAGCCTGGTGCAAAATTTTGTTTGAATTTACAGAATTCCTTCCAGTTCTGACACCTTATGTGCACCAGGGTACCTCCTGAAATCATTCGTTATAGGTTGTCTGGTTGTTCAGGAGAGTGCCTTTCATGTTTGCTGTATTACACCACTCTTGCTCCTTTCCCTCTTCCAGCAAGTATTTATTGCACACACATCCTACTCAAATTTTGTCTCAACTCAAAGTTAAGATGCTACATGCACACTACTTGGTGTCTTTTCACAGGTTTTTTGTAGGAAGGATTGTTACATCACCAGAGAAAGGAAGGCAAAAAGCCTTTCAAATTAAGAAGTTCTATTCATTTGGAAATCATCACAGAGCAGAGCAAGCTACTCATGTGTCATTAAAAAAACCCAAAAAACCAACCAGTATTATCCACATGACAAGCAGATTAATTTTAAGGTTACCTTGTGTGCCAACAATTTCCATGTGCAGATGAGCAAGACCACTGGCAGTGGACAAAGCTAATTTTATCATTCCTTCCACTGTCACTGTATATCTGTTCAGGTAATCAAAGAGCGATCCATGCTCGTGATAGTCTGACACTAACCACAGCTGAGTCCATGTACCATTGTCTGGAAAATAAAACTGGCATGAATACCACACATACACACACAAACTACAAATAAACAGTATGTTCCACTTTTACACAATGCTTGTGAAGTACAAGTTATAGTCTGCAAGTAACCTCTGTAAACTAGACTCTTACTATTAGACTCTTAGACTCTTCTATCCCTGTAACATTTAAACATCTCTGCAAGGGCTGGTAATACCATGGAAGAGTTTCTGAAAAGCTTAGTGATTATTTTTGTATTTAAACTAAAACACAAATCATAGAAAACTGATGTCACTATAATTCTGAGGTGTATATTCAGGGTGAACTGTTCAGGGTATTAGCCAGGCCTTGCCTTTCCCTAGGTTTCCTGCTAGAGAGGGAGCGCAGAGAACAGTGCTGAATGCATGACACAAAACTAATCCTACCGGTCTAGCACAATATTGTCCAGGCTAACTATAAAGAAAAAAAAAAAAAGTTTCAAATTTTGCTCCCTAATTCCTTCAGTCTTCCCTAACCTATCTGCCCTCAGCCTGGGAGACAATTCTCACAGTGGATTTTTGTTCCTGAAGTAGAAGCAGCAGTCAGACACAAAGTTAAATCCCACCTCTGAAGACCTCTACATTGCTGGCCAAAATTGAGGTTTCCAGGAGGCACGAGGGTAAAGAAAACAAAAAGCACTGAGGAAATCAGTTTGCTGTATGACTTTTGATGGAACTATGACAAACAAGATGGGCCACAATACATTTGTAAATATCCCAAGGCATACAAATGACATATAAGAACTTAATTGTTCACTTTATTAAAGCAGTGAACACAAAAGAAGTTTAAGCCACAGAAAGAAGACTATCAAAGAAATTCAAATCAAGAGGGGAGCAAAAGTATTTTTTACCTAAGAAGTAGAAATATACCCAGAAAAGAACCCAGAATCCCGGATTGAATAGGTTTTTCAATTTTGTTGTGTTATAAAAGCACCTCTCCTGTGGCAGACTTAAAAAGTGTTTTTATAGCCAGCCACTTTTATAGAAGAGTCTTTCATCTCTTTAGAAGAGCAGTTATCCCATAAAAGATATCAGTTGGACTCCTATCCTGAATTATATAGCCCCTATTCTCTCAGAACAAGTGAGAACATCCGGCACAAGTCAAAAAAGATGTCTCATTATGTGATAGTCCCTAAAGATTGCTCAAGAATTAAACATGAAGAACATGAAAAAGGAAGGAAAGTTCAGAACTTATTTCCTATCATAAACATACTGAAAAATTTTTACTTTCTAAGGAACACACTTGTCCAGAGAAGCCAGAAGCACAAGACACCTGCTCTGCAGATTGACAGACACTACCTTTATAGAAACACTTGTGCTTATCTTTAACTTGACACTTTAGTGGAGGTGGGAAAACTTGCAAACGTCCCTTTTATTTGGATATTTTTAAGGAAGTCAGTGATGCCATTAAAAAAATATCAAAAAAATAAAAGAAAAATAAAAACCCCACCAAAATTGAAAGGCCTCCAAATACTTCACAATAGGAAAAAGACTAATATACATTCAAACAATTCCCATAATGGAAAGAGAACTCTGGCTTGCTACATTTACAGAATAGTCTCAACTACGTTGTTTAAACAGGCAAAAAAAAAAAATATCCATCACATACTCCAACCTGTACAAGACTGGTAAAAAGCTACTGTTGTTGCAGGAAGAGTCTTATGCCCACACAAGAGACAGATAAGTTCGTAAGTTTTGTTTATTAAAGGAGGAATAAGGAAATAAAAGTTTTTTTAAAAAAATCTTCAATTATTTTCTCATTAGAACTGCCGCATCTCTTGCTACTTGGCAATATCCAAGCACAAACTCATAGAACTCAGCATACCATTAAATGTGACTTTTTCCAAAGAGAATTATAGTCTCTGAAGAATCAATACAACAGTATTGGCTTCACTAAACCAGTCTCACAGAACCATTAGAAACAGGTATGAATTCACAGGCACAGAAAAGATGCTCTTAAATACACATGGAGAGCTCCAAAGAGCTGCAGAAGTTCCAAGTAAATTAACCTTATCAGGTCAGAATACTTTCTTTACTCAGTTTTATTCTACTGCTTTATCAGTTATGACCCTACATTGCCTGAAATAATCCTCTCCTGGGCATTAACACCACACACACTCATTGCTTGTATTTAATTTCTTCTCCTGTTTCTTAGGAATGGGATACCTCAGCAGGTGTCTGTATTAGACACCTAAGTGTAAGGAGGGAAATTAACTTTAATTAGTCTACCAGACTGATTGTGTTTAAACAGCTCTATAAAAGATGTCACTTTCTGAAGAATTATCACAGCTTTGATTCAAGACTATGGTGCCATTGCATAAAGTTCTCCCCCCTCTTACCACTACGTTTCCTCCTAAGAGGGGAATATGCTGCTGGTTACAGACCCTTCTATTCAGTTTTATCTTGTGTATTACCTGCAAGTTTTAATACTCGAGTACTACCTTCCTTCCAAAGAAGAAATATAAGTTGGGCTTACCATCCAGTCCAAGAGCAACCATGATTCTTTCCTATTATATGCCATATTTGTGACCCTTCAACCAGACCTTAAGAAGGGACAGGGCTCCATCCAAACCTACATGAATAATATTAATTACAGGCAAGCTGAAATGCAGCAATAGGTCCAGCATCCAGCTATCAGAAGGGACCTACTAAGTTTTCCTTGCCTTGCTGTATTTGACAAGCTATACATTTGTTTACCACTCTAAGCAGAACACATTACAATAAACTTAAGTCTTATTATTCTGTTGACATTAGTAATAATTAACCTGACCCTGAGTATTTTTGGCTGCATGGTAAACAGCATCTGCCATGAAGCTTTCAATCACAGGATTTGTGTTGTCAGGTAGGAAAAAGTAACTACACTCAACAGTAATTACATACAGTAGCCCAGCTTTCCGTGATTAGGTAATCTAATCTAGTTTATATACACACAATGATCAAGAATCTCAAACAATTTCAGAATAGTAAAAAATATACACACAAACAATTTCAGAATAGTAAAAAATATACACACATTATTGAAAATACATTTAAGAGATTAATTATGGTTATTTCAACTATTTCAAGAGACCTGAAAGTATCTTTTACTTTTGAGTGATCTTAGCGGTATAAGATTTTCATTTTTAACTCTAAAAAATATTGAAATTCTGAGAAAAGAAGCTTTCAGATATTTTGTCAGGAGACTGATTACGGTTTGGGAAAAACATTACTGATGTTCAAGCAAAATCTGTCTTAGTAGAGCTGACTCATGAAGAAAGGAATTTATACAATTGCTTTATCAAATATATAATCAAGTTTCAATTAAAATTCAATTGACTGGAATCACTTAAGTGAAAATATTTTTTTCACATCAACACCAGCAAAACAAAAATGTTTTCTGTGGTGTAATTTAGCAAAGTGTTTCAAAGTACAGATTTAGCCTTTTTTAGTATGCAGATAATGTAATATTAGAAAAAAAAAACAGGAAAAAGCAGCAAAAAGATCAGATTCAGATGGGATCTACAACTAGAAATCTCCTAGAAGTGAGATATTCAGGAAGATAGCACTTTTGTCAGTGACTGGAGCATGACTGGTGTTTTGTTAGCATAACAGCTTGACTATCACATTGACACAGTCATCTGACTAAATGATGAAAAGCACTTGAGCTGTGCAGGTTCCTTCTTCTCAGGCTAAAGCCAGAGTGTCAAAAAGAATAAATGGCTGAAATATTACTTCTCAAGTAATTCTCAGGAATTCTGCTTATTTCTTTGCATCACATTGTTTAACATCACTTTTGGGGATCTACTTATCATGAAAGGTATTCTGACTGAACCAAACAATCACAATGGGAAGGGCAGCTTTCAGTTAAGGGAAAGGAATGGAGAAGTCAAGGTATTTTAGCACATTAAGTTATCTGGAAATGTGCAGTGCAAGACTTCACCTTATTGTAATTTGCCTACAGACAAATGCCAGCTAATGCAGAGAAACATTTAGTACTGTAAGCCACAGTTGCTGACACTACACTTCTGCTACTAGTACAGATAAGTAGCTCCTGATACACTTTACCTTCAAATAACTGGGTTAGAAAGAACAAAACAAAAAACCATGCACAAAACAAACTGTGTGTTTAGATGGTTCAAAACAAGATAACACATGGCCCTGAAAGTAACTTTCCTGACCTAGCAGTATTTGCAAGTTTGCACATACTCGCTATGCAAAGAGCTACCCAGAACACAAAAGTGCTTGTCAGGCAGACCAGAACTCCAGAACTGCAGTTAAAATAATTCATTGCTTCTCAGCCCTCAAGCTGCCTTAAGCACCTGTTTCCCTGTAGATTACAGGATGGGAAGCAGACAGATTGGACCAGCTCCTGTAGCTTCCTGAACCTGATACAAGTCTGGTGAAGCAGAAGAGAACAATGTACCATTAAGGCACGTGGACTGTCTGAAGAGTGTAGTAGAAAAAGGAGCGAAAACAGCAGTTCAGTCACAAGCTCTAATCCAAATACACATCCTCCTACCCAAAGGAACCCCTTCCACCAATTTTACACTAAATAGCCATCCAGAAGTTCCTCAGCTGTTGTGAAAAAACTGCAGTTGTGGTAAGAGGAAAGACCTTACTAACACCTTCAGCAGAAGCAAGAACTGAAGCACACCTTGGTTCTACAGCTTTTTTACTAGTCCTTTGCTAACCTTAAAATTACTAGTACTCCTGTATCTCTGCAGTCATCTTTGCAGTACCTCAGACACACAGATTCTTGCAGTCTAATGACTATGTGCATTCCAGCTAGGCTGGAATGGATGCAAACCCTCTACAGACATTACTACTGTCAACAATTAGATAATCTTGCACCTGGCATCACATAAACATTCAGTTTAGCAGTTAGCACCAACATCTAAAATGAATGACTGCTCCTTAAGCCATTGGAACACGTATATGTTCTTAAGCCACTGGTCCCTAATGCCAGGCTGTGATACATCTTCTCCTTTCAAAAGACCACAATAATGCACCTGCTAAACTGGGAGAACTACATCCATAATGGTCCCTCTCTGTTCTCCCTTTAATGGGATACAGGTGCCCTGAAGTATTCTAAACAAGAATTGAAGTATTAACCTCCTTCAATATTCAGGACTGAATTCGTAGCTTAGAGAGCAAATGGTGTGTACATATTTCCTCACTGAGAGAATGTAGAAGGTTATATTATGAATTAATTTTGCACTGATAGGTTAAAAATAACAGATTTCTACATCTGCTCAGACAGCAATATTGTTAGAGAACACAGTCAAGAATAGTGGCATTTTCAAAACACATTTTTATCTATTTTTCAAAAACCAGACACCAACTAGTTCTCAGTAAAGTAGAAGAGCCTTACCCTGAAGACCTAAAATCTCAAATAATGCCATGACCTATCAGTTAAGGATTCCTTCTTTGTACGTAAAGCATATTAACAGAAAAACCAGAAATAATTTCATATCACATTATATTATATTAAAAGGAAACTAAAAATGACCAAGTTAAATGCTACAGCATCTGCAACACAAACCAGCAAGTCAGAAATTACTTTAAAAACCCAACCATTTAGGAAACCTTTCTCATACCTCCTCTTCACAGTCAAATGTATTTTTAGGACAAACCACCTGGAGGTTTCAGGCAAAATTAGACACTGGTATACTTAACCACAGATGGATTCTGTGAAAAGTTACAACTAAGGTATTGCAATATATCCTTTATGCTTTTAAATGAGAAATAGAAGCTAAAGCTTCTGCAGAGATTTATGACCATAATGAAGCTGATCTAATTTTAAATCCAGGCTCCAGATACCCCCTAGTCCAACCAGAGCAAACTCAAGCTCTTGCAGATGCTGGTAATACCAAATACAATTCTAGATATGAAAATAAGAACGTTTCTAATGGCAAGCATAGTAAGCTGCTGGAAAAAGTTGCCTGGTATGGTGCTGACCTGCAAGCTCTTGCAGGATAAGTTGCACAAATATCTGATAGGAGTAAGTTAGACAACCCTTTCCTGGAGAAGTGCTCTGCACAATCTCTTAAGATTCTGTTCCAATTTTACAGATTTGTATACAAACTTGAAATTCATCTAATGGTAATTAAAAATAACTTTACACATATACTTGACCCTCATTAAAACCATTTAGTAATTTCCCACAAAACTGAGAGCCCTTTAAAAATTCAGCATGGGTGTGACTCGGTTCCTCCCTAATGTGGCAGAATGCTTTCTTCACAAAGAAGTCAAATGCCACTTGTGGTGAAACATGCAATTTCAGAAGAAAATAACTGAATGAAACAACATCTTAATATCTTAGCTCTCCTTAACAAAAGAAATTCAAAACTTGGTTTTGCTAGACTCTTGCATCTTTACTGGAATTGCAGGAAAATTCAAGAAACTTTAATCTGACCAAAATCACAACAAAACAAAGTTGAAAAAATGGTTCTTCTTCCTGGATGATTAAAGGCTTATCAGGAGAGCTTCAGGAAGCAGGTATAGTTTTTTTATTACTTGAAACAATTCATTAATTCCATTTATGCAATTTATTTTCTAATAAATAGACTTCTAAAAGAATAATGTCTCATAACTCAGCCTTAAGAATAAATCTTCCACCTCCTACTTTATATCAGGACAACAGGATTAGACATGATCTCTTTCAGTCCTACACATCTATATTATTAGGCTATGAGATAATGACAGGTACAAGGATTCAGCAGATGTATGTGCCCACAGGATAAGGTTTTGATACCAAAGCATTTTAAGCAAATTTAAACAAAGCATATTCTTCAGGAAAAAAAACCACTTTTTGTGGAAAGGAAAATGTACTTTTCCTTCCTTAAAGCTTCAAAAAGCGTGCCAAATCCTGAACTGCTCCAATAACAAAACTATTTTTTGCTACTCTTAAATGGATCCTCACAACTTTTTTTTCCCTTCATGTACTATCTATTCTGACCAGGTGCAGAATCAGCAAAATGAATTCATGTTGTCACCAACCTTTGTTGTCTGCAGCTATAAATCCAAGAATGTTTTCATGGCGTAGCATAACTGTCTGATAAATTTCTGCTTCTCGAAACCATGACCGTTCCTCTCTTGAAGAGAAGATCTTCACAGCAACTTCTTCTCCTCTCCACTTCCCCCGCCAGACTTCTCCAAAGCGACCCTTACCAATGCTTTCTTGAAGTACTATAGTTCTTGCAATTGTTCTTTGCACAAGTAAAGGTAAACCTAAAAAGAAGATTTTACATTAACCTTAAATATCACTACAGAATTAGCACTTATCCCACATACTTAATATGAGATCCTATTTCTATTAGGGTGTTTTTCTTAGAATGCATATATTCTCTAAGATTTTAACTGCTTGTTGAGAACTGCTAGCAAGCACGTAGGTAAGATTCTGCCTTCACCCTTAAAACGCCATCTTAACAAGTACTCAAGGAGATTATGCTACAAACTATTTCTATGGTTGTTAAAAGCATAACACAAACTTCCTTTCGGTTAGGAATTTTGTCACTTGCTGATCCATAAGGTTTTATTAAAATGAAAAAAAGAAGCAATGATGAGGTAGTCAGGACCAGGTTTAGGTTTTTTTTTTTTGGTTGCTTGTTAGTGACAAATGTGAGTTTTTTCTTTATTTTTGGAAAAAGGAACTGTCCATAACTCTCCTGGCAAAGCAGTTTAAGAGCACTTTTGCTACTGATTAATTTACTTGTCTTATCACCAGATAGTCCACTTTAAGTCAGCTTAACTACACTTATCAGCAACACTGACTGCTGAAAATCCACACTCATGCCCAAGTGTGCCAATAGCCTCTTAGTAATGCAGAATCACTGTAAAATAGGAAAATGTCCTCGTAATGCAAGCTTCCTGCTTTACAGGCCATTCCTGTGCACCTCACTGTAATCATAATTGAGAAAAATGTTTACATTCATGAAAGTTTTATAGCTTTGAAAGATTTACATGATTTCAACAAAGAGCAGCTCTTCGGTATGCATCAGTAATTTTATACAACAAGCAGCACTAGCATCCCTCAACCAGGCTGGGTTTTTGTTTATTTTAAATCTTTCCTGTTGTAACTCTAGGACTTGTCACTGGATTCCACAATGATACTACACTGTAGGATCAAAGCATCAGCCAGGTTATCTGCTTACAATAAGCTCTTTTGGTATAGGATTATTTCACTTAAACGAAACACTTTACAAAGTAATCTATCATTCTATAATCTCTGTTCCAAGAGCTGACAGAACACCTGCATTTCCTTATGTTATAAAAAATAAATCCCAACTAATAGCTCAGATAATTAATTCTTGTCCACCTCTGGACATTTTTTGCTAACAGCAGCACTAGAATGATATCTGATCTGCTTGGCAGCATTGTCATGCTTGTGTCTCAGTCTGAGAAGAACAAATTAAAACACTGCAGTGTTCAGAAGACCTCCTCAAAAATTCTAGACCTACAGGAATTTTCTGCACGGCCTATGCTGACAACACACCTAACAAGACAACAGGAAGGAAAAAAAAAATGTACACCATACAATCATACACCAGCAATTTAATCATTGTCAGGTGTTATAATTATTTCCACTGAGAAAGTTAAAACTTTTACTGAAATAGTCCTCAGGTGAATTGTGCTGCATGCCCAAATCACAGAGGCTCTTCTGTGAAGCCCAACCATCATTCTCTATGGACAGACATTTGAAATGCAGAAGAGGCCAGATTAGAACAACCACAGGACCAAACTCAACCCTGAAAATGTTAAATTTGACTTCACTGGTCAGAGAAAGTTTCTTCCTTAGAATTTACGCACTACTGCAAAATCTATAAGCAAATGTCAAATACAAGCTGATTTTGTGTACCTGAAATGGGTGATAGGCCATCAGTTGTGAAAACTGTATATTCCCCCTTTCAGATGCATTGTTCTCAACTTGTTGCACCTTTTATAGGCATCTCTCATTGTTCAAAATATATGTCCAAAGATATCAGCTATCTGCTAAACATATACTAACCTGTAAACCTTCTAGACAAAGCATTTCAATTTCACATTACTAACTCCCATTCATCACATTAACATGTCCCTGTAGGATAAAAACCCTACTGTGATCTATCCACTTACTTGTATATTTATTTTTACAATATTTAGAAGATTCATCTTGCTTCTGTTTGTCTGAAACTAATCTTTCTCTTACTACTGCTGCTTCCAGAAGATTGGAATCTATATTTATCTTGCATTCATAGCAATTCATTACAGACCTTCTGTTACAACTGAGCAATTTCCTCATTTCGCTACAGGAGAAACACAGCCCTGTATCACCAGGAACTTGAGCAACTGCTGCACTGTAAACCAGACTGCCTGAAAAGCATCTCCCAGGAGACAGCTACAGACTCAGCCTTTCACATGCACATTGGGAACAACTGTACTCCAAGCTCCTGGATACACCTTTCAACTGTGCATGAAGAAAGATGATAGCCAGTTTGTCAAATAGGAGAATAAGAAAATTTGAGCCCATATTAAATTCAACAGCAGCTCAATGTTTGACACCTTGCATTTAGCCATAGTCATCCAATTTAATCCTGAAACCTTCATCATAATTTTCTTATACCATAAAGTATCCCCAAGCCTTCTGAAAGTCTAACAAAAAAAGAAAGCTCATTTTCTTTTCCATATCTTATGTGTACTGTGATTAGTTTAGTGACTTTCCAATGCATAAGGAGTTTGTAACTAAATAGAATAATTCAGGAATTAAGTTCAGGAGCACTACAGTTAGCCAACAAAAGCAGCTGCTAGAATTTTGTTCTTGCTCATAAGTCTCTGCCCAGACTTCCTCTAATGAGTAATAAAAGAAAAAAATTCCATGAACTGTGAAAAATCTTATTCCCTTCAAGCTTGTATGAATTGCAAATTGTTTTAAAGAGCTCTACATTAATTTCAACTGACTCAACTTTGCCTTGATTTCTGTGACCCTTTAGATTTCTAAATAGCTTAAGTTCCTGCTGGAAGTCACCCACCAATACCATCCAAAGCTTCTCCCCCGTTGTAGGCAATTCTTCCTACTCCCTTGTAACTGACTTCGTCATTTGTGAGTTAAGGCAGTAACAGATGGGCGTCCCCATCTGTCTATACAATATGTAGTTGATATTTAGAGATCTGCATCATGATCTGAAAATCATTCTCAGTGCCAAGAGACTTTGAAATCCCTCTCTTAGAAGCTGTAGCTTCACCAGAAGGATCTATTTTAGATATTTCATTAATTCCTTTCTTGGAGTATCTCCTTATTTCAGGTCTTGTTCATCATGGAACAACATGGCAACACTAACATAAGTCAAGACCAAATAATTAATAGCAGCTTACTATTCATCATTGCAGCAAATGAATCCTACTCCCTTTTGGTCTGAATAGAAAGCTCATTTTTAGAGTTCTGATTATTTCTCTGTTTTATACACTTCTCATCAGAGAATACTAAATTAACAAGTTGGCAAAATCATTTTTATTTTACTATGAGCTCTTCTGGTCTCTCAGCATGAATTTAAGAGCAGAATATGGCTTTTGGGCCACCAAACTAAACAATTCTGTAGCTGTACGTCTTGGGTCTGGATTTTATTCTTATTTTTCCTGTTCTATACATTTCCATTGTGTTTTGGCAACCTCTTGTCCCAACACCATCCATTTCAGACAGCTCAGTTTCTGACAGGGTTAAGTCTAGCAGCTCTGACTTTTTTCCCTTTGGAGACCCTTTTCTCTACCCCCACTTTATTCCATAATGGTACGCTCTTCCCAACTTTAAGTGTGCTGTACTCAAAGTCTGGATTAAAATATACATTTCAATGAGATTCAAATGCTGCAGGCATACTTCAGGACACACAAAAATTATCAATTCCAGTGCTAGGACACTGTGAATTTGTATAGTCATTGATTGACTAATTTTGAGACAAAGTGACACAAGTCACTGCAAATACACACCCTGCCAACAGTACAGAAAGTAAGTACCTGAAGCATCTCCTATTTCACTGTCATAATCAAAGTGAAGTAGAGAAGACTTAAATAAGGCTAATACTTATCTTAGAAATAGCTCAACAACATGGAACTCACTGCAGCTGAAGTTAAAAGATCCCTTTTAAGGAAACATCCAGCCTTGTTTTACAGCCTTTCAAGTACAAAAGCAAATTAGTGAAGAGGCTTCTTTAGGGATAAATCAAATTCAACCACATTTGTTGGTTTTATTCCTTGGATGCATTCACCGTAGCCAATGCTCAAATACCATAGTAGGTCAGGTGCTCTGGGAGTCTAGACCAGCTTGAGTGCCCTGAATTCAGCTGTGAAAGTTTAGCAATTCCCTAGCATGCTCCTTTTACTTAAAGGGTAATTAGCAAATAGGCAAGGGAAGAGTCAGTTTCTAGCCACATACTCCAGAGGAAGAATCGTAAGTTTCTTCTAACTTGGATACTCTGCTTTTCAAGAGCTTGTTTTGAAGCAGTACTTCCAGAGTTTTCAAACAAAAAGAGGTTCAGAATTATCACAGGTAAGAAGGCCAGAAGAAAAATGAAGGAATATCCCTGATAGTGAATGAAAAGACCAATTGACAACTAAGTTTGAATTTTAATTAGAAATTTTTTTCAGCCTTCTTTAGAAAAAGTCTAGATATGCAGACATTAAGTAGAGAGTTTTACACTTCTGATAGTGTAACATTTATATATCTATCTCAAATCTTTCTGCATTCCAAGATATACAAATCTCTGACTCCTCCATATTATCTATATCTCTGACTACTGCATATCGCTCCTAGAACAAACATAATTGGAGGCCTAAGTCCAGCATCTGATTTTATCAAGCTCTAGCCCAATATATTGGAAGTTCTATTAATCACTTTCATTATCTGTCTTGGCTACTCCTGTTAATAAATAAGAAAATTGATATGAACACAAATTACTAAAACTCCAGTTCTAACCAGAGAACTACCCTTACCAGGATCAAATCTTCTTGGACACACAAAAACTCGCAGCTGGAACATAACAATCTGCCCACATAGTGCAAGCTCATCTTCTTTAGGGAGGATATGACTAAAATGAATTTTTTCATCCAGATTTTAAACACGTTCAGCAAGTTACATTAATTTTATTTGACAAAGCCATGGACTCTAAACAATTTTACTAGTTACTGCCCGTGGGAAAAAAATGCAGCCTAGATGCTTGGGTTTTGTTGTTTTAATTTTTTCCAGTTCCAGGAAAATAAAGGATACATCAGCTGAGTATCAAACACCAGAATTTCTTTGTAGAAAGTCTTCTGAAAGGGCATGGATGTCTCAACACTTATGTTTCCAAGTAGTAGGAATAATTTTCAGTATTAAATAATTATTTAAATTTTATATAGTGGAAGCTTGGTAAAAAGTTGCAGTGCACAATTTGATGTCTCCCCCCTTAACATTGACCAAAGATCGATCAATTTATGCAATGATTTGCCTGCCACATCATCCCCTAGCAACACCTATTAAACCACATTTCTGTGACATAGACCACCATAATGCTATAAGAAGTTAATGGTCAGAGTTACAAGAACAGAAACTATATGCAGTGAATAGACTAATGCCCATCTTCGCAGAGCAACACCTCTTCAAGTCAGAATTAAAACAAAAAAAACCACAAAATCAAGGGACAGACATTCATCAGACATGGTCTGCATATTGCATCCATACTATAAGCAGAAATGGCTATTTGCAACTGAAAAATATCTTCTGAAAGGAAAGAACTGGGTAACATATTAACTCAGAATTCAGACTATTCTTCATACACCCATAGCTACATCTATAAATTAAGTTTCAATTTAAAGCTAAAAAATACCCTTCACAAAATTATCTAAGCTACACAGAAGATGGTTGTTTAGATAGGCTGTACAGAACAAAAAGGTAAACGACAGCCTTACAGAACACAAAACATTTACAACAGATGACTGTGATATTCCCTGCACCATATAATCTACATAAATCAGGCTTCTTTGAGAACTATAAGGAACAGCAGCAACAATACAGTGGTTTTTTTATTTCACTTATTTCCATACATTGAATTTTCACTGATGTTGACTGTATGTACACAGAAGTTGCTTTTCTAGTATTTTCTCCAGTTAATTATAAATTTAAGTAGATTTGACAATATTAAAAAAATAGATGTGTTTCAAGGCTCTTAAGCACAGAGCAATTGCTACTAGAAGTGCCACATTACCTGACCCAGAACCTGAAGTTGTCATATCATAAATTAAATCCTTTAAAGTGGTTCCTTCTGATATAAAGGGACGATCCAATGAAGGGTCTTCTTCGCTTGGCACACGATGATGAATTACAGTACGATTATGACAAAGGTATAGAATCAACATCAGTGAAATGCAGACAAAGCAGACAGGTCCAGCAATGACAGCAGCCAGTTCCACAGGTCCTAGGTTAGAAGCTGGTTTTCCTGCAGTAGGGCCTGAGAATTAAATAACAGAAAATGGTAAAACCATTAATTTCCTTTTGGTCTAATAAACTTGTAGTATCCCACCGCAATATTCAAATTTTAATGCATTTGTTAAAACTTTTGCGCAATAACTTTTTTGAGAATCAAAGTAAGTACTACAAAGGACAAAAGCAACATGAGTATTCATACTTTTCATTTAAGTCTTCAAAACTGTACCTAACATGCCTATCGAGAAGATTATAACTCCTGTTAAAGTATCATGAAATTGTCTTCATAGAATCTAAGGTGTACTTTGGGCCTTCAAATTCACCTACAACTTCCACTCTTACAGAATTTTGTTTGGAAAAAAAACCCCAAAAACAAACAAACAAACCAAACCAAACAAAAGAGCAAAAATCCGAACCTCCTTACCTGGTGTTGGAATTGGAAGTTCTACTTTATTGCAGAGAGGTGTGTTACAGCAATAAGACACAGTATGGACTCCATCTCTGGTGGAGGGGGAACAAACAAATGGCCTGTCTCGGGGAATCAGATCAATTTCTGCTATACACATACTGTTGCGCATTATTTTGTCTGCAGTTCGTGTTACTGAGGCAAAACATACTCCATCTGTCACACACGTAAAGTTGTCTTTTGTACATAGCTGGCAGTAACACTCTAATTCTGTATTGAGAAAAAAACATTAATGTTAGTATTGCTACATGTTCTGAGTTGAGAAACAATTTGAATGACTAAAGAAATACAAACTCAAATGCTAGGAGGCCTTTTTGGTTACATAAACACAGGACAGCAGTGCTAAAAATCAACACTACAAGGCTTTTTGGTGGGACAAAAAAAAAAACAGGAGATGAGCAGAAGAAAGTCAAGTTTAAATCTGAAGTAATCTCTCCTTACACAATAACTTCTTAAAAGACAAAGGCTAAAACCCTAGCTGTTCTTCCAGGTAAAGAAGCACCACTGTAGTTCCTCCTACAAAAGATCTAGACTTTCTAAAACAACGCTGCGTGCAAGTCTGCTATTTTCAAACCAAATACAAATAATGCCATTTTTTTCAACAATAACCACAGGTATAGTTTGAGTAAGTGACAAATCGGATGCGGTTGGTTACCCAAGATTAATATGTTATGCACTACTTGATGGTTTCCATTTTGTGCCAAAAGGGCAAATACCAGCTTAATCCTCATTAAAAACCAAACCCTACATGATCCTTTCACAGAAACAGAATGCGGTTTAGACTTGTTATTTATGAAGCCACAGGAAAACACTGTCTTACATTACTCAAGGTAGTGATTTACTGAAGCTATCAATTGCACTAGTAAAGGAAAGGGCATGGGGAGGGAAGCAGGAATGACAGGCTAATCACCTCTAAGATGATCAGGTTTCATTCTTCACATTGCAGAAGTTCTTAGAGAAGGAAGACTACTACTCCTAATTTCTTTCTGCACTCCTTCCTGCATTTACAGCACCAAAGCCATGCAGAAAATGGTGCAGGAGCAACAAGAGAAAAATCAATAAATCTTGAGTCCACTTGTTCAACAGTGAAGAGCAAAACCTGGCCTAGGACTTGCACATATGCACACAGAAACATTAAAATATACAAATTTAGACAAATTTAAAATCTTAAACATTTTTGATGGAAACACAAAAAAAATGGCCTGAGCCATAAAAATAGTCTGTTTCAAGGCTACCTACAAAAACTCACACCAAAAGGATGAGGATTAACAGGTGGCAATCAAAAGGTTCCCCAAATCTGAAATCTAGCATTTCACTTGAATTCAAGAGTTTAACATAACCACATGAATTGCCTTGGATTTTACACCACCCTCTGTCGTTTGATACAATGGGTTTGAATAAATAGCAATCTGATCTCAAATATCTATGTATGTAATCTAAAAGCTGGAATCCTGAGAAACATTTTCTTAAAACACCCCCTTACCCCAAGATTTTGAATCAAACCAAATCGTTGCCAGTCATCTTCTACTGCTACTGAAGAGATTTGATCAAATTCTTAGGACCCACTATAGAAAGATAACCCTGTTTCAGAGAGATTCACCAGAATATAGACCAGTCAGAAAAAGGGAGGAAGAAAACCCTACAAATGGGCTTACAAAATTATTTTGTACTATGAAGATTATTGAAAAAAAAAAATAACTAGAAGGTAGATGAAATGAGAACTGGCATCCAGGAAGGTAAATCTTAACAGCATCACTTTTTGTACATCTTTCCCTGCCTCCTCAAGAAAGTGTAAGGAAAGTCTTATTATTGAGAGTTTAATTACAAGAAAATTTAACATTTATTTTCATGCTGCTGTCCCTTTGGTAATTTATGCCTGAACAAATTATTTTTAATCTATCCAAACCATTAAAAAATCTCCTAAAATATTTACGCACACTATTTCTTTCAACTTCTAAAGTGAGCACACCTTTATCTCACTTGCTTCACATGACTTTTTCTATTTAAATGGTAATTGTGGCTCAGCAAGAGACAGATATTCAGTGATACATATTTACACCGAGTCACTGGGCAGAGGCCAAGTTGCTTGAAGTGAAAGCTTACACGCGGGTTGCCCTTGTTACACCTATTCATCTTCCTGGTCCTGTGAAGCTGTAGAGATACACTGTTCCAACCATGACTAAATAAAGCATTTTGTGCCCTATCTCCAACATTCACTTTGTTCCCACCTCTCTTTTGCTACAAAATTCCCACTTGGTGCCATTTGATAAAATTTACACTTTTATTCCGGTTTGATGCCACTATCTTCTCGTCTCCTGCCAAGACACAATTCACTGTCACACACAACAGAATGATTTCCTCGGCATAAATAAATTACCGCTTCCTTCTGAAGCTCCTCTCCCCCCCCCATAAGAGGGGAAAACAATGCCCAATCAGCTGAACAGCAAAGCTTCTAGGAATACAGGTTTTTGCTGCTCTCTAGTGGACACACTCTTAAAAAAAAACCAAAAAAAACCCCAACTCGTTAAAAATGCTTCAGCCCCCTTCCTATTCAGGCCATTTAACAGTTTTTCATGCCTTCCAGCTCGAGCAGGTAACAGTAGAATTTCCATGTTTTAGTAAAAGGTAAACTAATTCAGCATCTTCGGCAACAATCCATCCAGGAGGTGAGAATATGGAATCAGAATATTCTTGCCCACGTCTCATTCTCCAGTTATCCGTGTGTCAAGAACATAAACTACAACTACAGGAACACATCATAGATAAGATTTAACATCAGCATGCGGAGATGTCAGTGACCAACTATAGTTAAACCACTTCATTCCTGTAAAGAAGTGTTTTCACTTATAACTGATATAAAAGAAAAAAATCCCCCATACTCTTGTCCTCTCGGAGATAGAACTTTTTGCTTTCTGTCTAAGTAGTCTCTGTTATTCTCAAAGAAATGTTACAGTAATTTTAAAAACTCAGACAGAAACCAGTCAGATCTCCAAGTTCACCTCAATGAATACATAAATTTCTAGTATGGATTGATAATAGAAAGGCATGAAAAAAAAAAATTTACAACTCTGATGTAAGCTGATCTTCCAGAGGCAGTAATCTTTCAGGCAAAATGCATTTCAATGCATTTTGTAAACACCATTTAAATCTACCCACAAAGAGCACTTTCAAAACTACCGAAGAGAAAAAAAGTTTTCAATCAAGTCTGTCCATGGCAGAGAGTGTTGTTTGTTTTTTTTTTAATTATTACAACAATTTTTGGATGGAACCACTAGCATGAAACTCCACTACCGACTAGTGAAAGTTTATGTCTGTTTAAGCAATACAAGGTTGGGGTAAAAGACAGTACAAACAGCTAAACAAATGCACTGGAAGTCATACAGACAGTCAGGGACATAGCCAAGAGCAGAAATTGGGTCAACAGAGCAATGTAGTTCCTTGTGCACTGCATTTTGTCACTGCACCATTACCATTCTACATAGTCATTTCTGCTTTTTGAGACTGACTACCCTAAAAGAAACAGTGACAATACTGTTGTGAAAGTGGGGGTGTGTGCATTATGACATTATCATGTCATACAACTTATCAATAGCGTATTTATCATATCTTATACCACAAGATTAACCTCTTGTATTGAATACCATTACTTCTCTAATAGCTCAGTTGGCAATTTTCTGAGTTTGACAATTTTGCTTTTCCTTTACCAAGTCTCTCTTGCATCGGTGTTGCAGCCTGGAAAGCCCCCAGTGAGGCTAAAGCAAGTTGGCAGCACAAATGAAACCCTGAAATTACGCAGCTTGACAAGACTCGAAATTAGCTGGCTCCCAGGAGCTGAGCTATTGATACTATATACAAAATGTGAACAGAGAATTAAGTACACTCTATCTACTTAACTTTTACATCAAAACAAGACTGTTACCTACTGAAAGAGTCTTTCTTTGTATCTGCTGTCTTTCTGAAGAAAGAAAATTGCAGAAAGACTAGTTTTTTAGTTACATAAACCCCTATGAATCACTACCGATGACATTTGTTTACATCCTGCATCATTACTTCAACCAGACAGTTTAGTGCAGAACACCACATTCAGCCAAAGAATTTTTAGTTGGAAATTGTAAAGTTGAGACACAGTCTTCCAAAGGATGCTAACAAGCAGCAGTACAGAAATTAAAATTTGTGAGGTGCTCTAAAAGACCTCAAACTCACATCTTATTATGAACAATTAAAAATTTCACATTATTAATTCTTCATTTAATAATATATCTTTGCTTTACAAATTTAAAAAAGACAAATAGTCTCGGCCTTCCCAAAGGAACCTTTTGCTGAAAAAGACACTTCTTTTGCGATATTATAACTCTTTTTCCATGGAAAATACAATTTTGAAACAAAAATTTCACCAGAAAGTAGAACTCCATCAGAAGAGCAACCACAATTCTTGGATCCTACAAGATACAGAGGTTCAAGGGATAAAGGAGCAAGGCTGTGATGTGCAAGAGACAACAACAGATTTTTAGGGATATGAGCAACAGGGCTGTAAAAAAAAACTGGTAGTTTTTCCATGTCCAATAAAACTTGCCAAAGGAAAAAAAAGCATAATGCATAACAGTGCAAATGTCAGCTTCTGAGCATGTAATTCAGACAATCCTCTCAAACAATACACCTGACTCATCTCTGAACTCCTCTAGCTCAAGATACAAAAAGCTTTAGGTCTTAAAATATCCAGGACATAGGTACAGTTTTTAAAACCACAATAGTTCATGACCTTCACTAACACATTCTTCTCACAAAGGCACTAATTAAGTTTCACTGTTGTAAAGTAACAGAACTGGGTATCAAGTTTTCAGAAAAAACTTTCACATACATTTCATTAATCTTTGTTAAGCAAAACTTCCAGTGCTAACAGCAGGTCTTGTCAAACAAAGCGATGCACTCAAGAAAACAGACAAGCTACTTTATTAAGGCCCTACCCACAACTTGCAAGTAATGACAAAACCTTGTGTAAAATCCCAGCTTCAAAAAAGTTATATTATATTCTCTGCAGTGTAGGTGCCAAATGGCACTTTTCGTTTTCTTGCCTTCTATCCAAAACCTTACCCAGAGATATGTTCATGACTCTTAGAGCATGATACAGTAACAATTTGTGTCTGCTATCTTTGGTAGAATAATATGCTTTAAAAAAAAACAAAACAAACAACAAACCAAAACAACCAAACTAAGTGAAGAACGCTAAAATTAAAAGCCTAGATAATAATTTTATAAGCATTATGAAAACAGAAAGATCCTTACTTTTGTTTTTAAATTCATTCCCTCCTATTAATCAGATTGCTATCTTTATTTGCAGTTAGAAGTAATTGTCTGAATACAAGAGCTTCCAAGGGGTGGCTCCCCAGAACTTTGGAAGATTAAAGACTATGACCTACATAGTGAAAACCAGAAAGCTTATTTTCAGACTATGTCTTAAAAATTAAGGCTGTTCTACTGTTCAGCTAGCTGCTGGGACTCATTACACGCCTGACCTCTGTATAAACCATATCACGAGACGACTCAGTAACATCGGCACACTGCAGAACATCCTCAGCAGAGGCAACCAGAAAATGCCCAACTTCTGTCAACCCACAGAAAGAAGAACCAGTAGCCAAATCATACCTTGAACTACTTCATCAACTTAGACCACAATGTTCAGGCATATTAACTGTATTACCCATACCAGAGCCTCTGGATAAGTTATGGATCAGGAACCCTGGATTCCTCCCGATTCCATTGAACAGACAGGATTTCTCTTTCTTTAAACAAAAGGTAGCATGCCACCACTTCCACCCATAAGGTTTTGTACGGAAGCCTGTTGCCTTGTTTTCACACAAAGCTTTTAGACCTTAATTTCATGCCTCAGATTAAGGGAAAACTGTTGATTGACGGGAGGCATTAAAAGGGAAAAAGTTCAAAGCTCAAATTGAGCTAAAATTTCCTTCAACATCTAAATTGAATGTGTTACATAAGAAAGCTTTAAATTACTAAAGCCTGCCGCACCTTTTCAAGAACACAAGAAGAACCCATGGGTAACTGAAGCTTATTTCACTGTTTCCACATCAGGGATCTTGCATCACCTTCAGTAAGAATATGGGTGATTAACACTACATTTTAGTATCACAAGTTATGCTTTAAGTAACTTTGTTTTTTTCAACATGACTACCATTTTAGATGGAATTATGAACAGCATGGTAAAGATCCAGACTGATGGATGTCTCAAAGCTGTAACTGAAGAAGTTGTGGTGCTTCTCCACTTCCTCTTTAAAACCCAAAGCAACATACAATCCAACTACAAGAGAATTTAAGACGTGAACTAATTACAAAATGCGGATTTCATCATATAATTTAGTACAGATGAAACTGAAGCCCACATCAGTTCGGGTAGGGTAACACCTCTATAACCCAGTAGGCCGTATGTCCCAAACTGCTAACCGCAGAACAACATGCACATTTTAAAAAACAAAAAGGAAAAAACTACCCAAATCTTGCATTTACGAATGCTGTTAAGTAACCCTGTTTCATGCATTAGCTCTGCAACAGTACAGCTCTGATATCAAGTCTCCTTCGCAAAAAAGCACAGGTACAGAAGGCTGGAGGAACAAAATCATTTCGCTGTACAATATTCACCCGAACATTTAATTTCCACCCGGCTCGGTCCTCGCCGAGCACACCGGCGAAGGCGGGTTGGACCTATAAAGTTCACCTGTCTCCCCATCCCCGCGACAGCAGCGCACAGTGCTGCGGCGGGCAGCAGAGCGGGGGCAGCTCCCTGTCACCGCCGCGACGTGGGACATTTAACACGTCCCTGCACCGCCCGCTCCTCCGGGCACGGCTACGAGCGCCCTGCGGCGGCCTGGGGGTTGCCGCACCCCGCCCGGGAGCCAGGGGCACCCCGGGGCTCCCGGAGAGGCAACCGGATGCACGGGGAAACTCCGACAGCAGTAACTTCGCCTTCGCGGGCCAAGGCCACACGCACCCACCCGGCAGAAAGTTACCCCGGGCACACACCGCCCGAAGCGCTGCTCGGCGGGGGCGAGGAAGTAGCAGCGGGGGCCGAGGGGAGCCCTCCGCGCCGCCCCTCCCGTGAAGCCGCCGCCGCTCTCGACCAACAAAGGGCCGAGCGGTCCCCGCCGGGCTCGGACACCGGGGG